>JAXDDW010000176.1:610000-682500 GCA_034670385.1 Hoplostethus mediterraneus
ATTTTGGCCACATGGTACCACAACAGAAGTAGCGACAGACTGGACATTTACACATAAGAATACCTTTAGAAATGTGTACATCTAGTGTGACAGATAGATGGCGGGGTGGGCGGGGCTACCTGCTGGGCGCTGGAGTGGTCGTTCTGACAGGCCAGTTCCTGCTCCACCTCGGAAACCTCCATCAGCTGCCGATCCGACACCAGGCGGGACAACTCCCCCACCACCGTCACGTGTTTGGACACCGTCCCGGACATCTTCTTGAACTGGGGGTAGTTGTCCACAAACGCCTGCAGGGATGGACAGGAGACTGATCAATCACTTCCTGATAGATCAATCACTTGTACCTTCACACACTGGTAGGTTAATATTGCCACAAACCACAGGACCTGGTTCTACCCCCCGCAACTGTAACACACTGAAACCCTACCAGCTCCAGGGTTCTAGCCTGTAGCTGACCCTGACCTCTGACCTCCTGTTTGATTCCCTGCTGAGCTGCTGGCAAATGAAAGGACAACATTAGATATAAAGAGAGAAAATTAATGAGCTGAGAGTATTAGAAAGACCATCCAGGACCATCCAGGACCATCCAGGACCAGCTGCCCAGCGCAACCACAGTCTCCCAGTCCACAGCCCGTTGGAACATCAGGCACCCTGACAGCAGCTCTGGTGTTTACTGGGAAGCACTTTAGCTAGAAGCGCTAAACAGAGACGGGCCGATTCACGAGTCAATCATTCATCGATACTTTAAAGCAGGGGCGTCAAACCATGAGCCACGGAGGGCTGAGAGTCTGTTCGTGCCAACAGCACCACTCCAGCTGGTTTCACTGATGGTCTGATTCACTGATGGTTCGCTGGTTCCTCCTCTCTGGCGGATCAGGCACCTCTGTTTTAAAGAGAACGAATCCCGCCGGTTCACCAATGGAGATGAAACTAACTGTCAGGTCATCTGTGGTTTGGACGGCGCTCTTGAACTTGGAAACACAAAGACAGTTGTCATCTGCCGACATGGGAAAAGACTTCAGTGCTCTCCAACAACCACAAACACAACTGACTCAACTGGGTGCCCAAACGGCTGTTGGCTGTCGGACAGCCTGAATGGTTTTCTCACCGCTGTAGGTGCTCGTGGCTCCTGATGTTACTAAGCAGCTTTTTGAAACCTGTTTGAAGTCCAGAGCTTTGCCGTTAGAAGTTCTAGCTCTGCATCTCAGCGTGAAGAACAAGGTGAGGAACTACCAACGTCCTAAAGGGAGCCTAAACTCTGGTCTGGTCTGGGGAATTGAACCGGCAACCATCTGACCATCAGCCTCCTTCCCGGACCCTTACGCTGCCAACATGGCAGCCATCTTCCCTCACCTTCATGTCAGAGATGGACTCCAGTTTCTGCTGTCCTTTAGGCTTCTTCTTCTGGAAGTCCTCCATCAGATTCTTAATGTTGGTGCCGATCTCTCCAAAGTTCAGATACAGGTTCTGAACACACACACACACACACACACACACACACACACACACACACACACACACACACACACACACAAAATATATAAAGATATAAAAATGTTCACTATACTGCAATGTGATGTCACATGTTAAAGGGAACTCCTCTCCACCTGCAAAACACATTTGATTGGTGAGATATGTTAGTGGTGAGAAGACAATTGGAAGCTTTTGCTGGTTTTCGTTTAAGTAAGAACAGCGCCCTCTTCCTGTTTTGTGCTGTAAAGCAATCCAGCAGATTTCCCTGGTAGAGGCTGACAAGCTGCTGGTGGCTGATATACTGGTATACCTGGTATACCGGTATACTGAAAGAAAATGAAAGGTCAAAGCGGAGCAGTAAACCTACCGAGCATCCGGCTACAAATACTGATTTGCGACTTCTCGGTTGCCAGTGAAATAACACCGAACGACAAAGCTCATCTCATCTGATCGTGCAGAGCGGGGCTGAGCCGGCGTTGTTTCTCACGGCAGACTTACGTTGGCGTAGAACTCGTCGTTCTCTGCAGACAGCACCACCTCCCGCAGGTCTTTGCTGACCCCCGGGACTCTGGACAGGTCGATGCGGTTGTTGTTCAAACCCAGCAACTCATGGACCATCGCCTGGTACGTCCACTAGGGGGCAGGACGACATGGACCATCTCAGGTTAACCTAATCTTTTTATTGTGCTGCTTACTCTAAATGTAATGTTGTCGTGATATTTTGGTGCCATACTACTGAGAACCTGGTCTTTGTAATGTCTGTATGATTTCCCTGTTTTCAGTCCTGACCCGGTTGAAACATCATTCTGGTGTTTCTTCTGTAATATCTGTGTGACTGTCCTGTTTGGAGTCCGACCCTGCCTGACTAACTGCATGATTTTGGTGTTTCTTCTACCAAATATCTGTGTGATTTTCCTGTTTCCGTCCTGACCTGGTTGAGCAGAGGCGTGATGGCGTCGTCGCTGCGATCCAGGATCAGCAGCAGAGGAGGAACTTCAGTCTTCCTGAAGTCAAACAGCTCGTACTCCTTGGTGATGATTTGCTGAGGCAAAGAGAGGAGGGACGAATAGATCAGTATTAGTAGCAGTACTAGCAGTAGTGGTAGTACTAGCAGTAGTAGCAGTACTAGCAGTAGTGGTAGTAGTTGTATTAGTAGTACAGTGGGATTAGGGTTAGGTTAGGGGACTGAATGTACTCAGACGCTTAAACAGTTACAGACTCAAAGGGCTTCAACAAAATACTGACAAGAAACCTCAGGAAGCAGCAAGGGATGGTCAGGCGTGTTGTGTGTGTGTGTGTGTGTGTGTGTGTGTGTGTGTGTGTGTGTGTGTGTGTTACCTTCACACTCTCGGCCAGTCTCTTGGCCATGTCGGAGGACAGCTGGTAGCGGATCATAGGACATTTCTTCAGAGCCAGCAGGACGGAGGTCAGACCCTGAGTGGACCGGGACAACATGGAGGGGTCCCAGCTACGACCCTGACACACACACACACACACACACACACACACACACACACACACACACACATATACTACTACCACTATCTTGTGTATTACTGGTAACTAAATTGATGTCTCATAACTAAACATGTAGGCGGGTTGTGGCAGCGTTACCCTGGCGACGCCCTGCAGGTTGAGGGAGAACAGGTGAGGGTTCACCGCGATGAAGTCTCCATAAAACTCCTACAGTCACACCAGACAATAATATTCAGTCATGACTTCAATACTTCACTGACAGATCAGATGAAACTGGACTGTCGGGTTGTAATCAGCAATAACAAAAACAATACCAACCATAATAATAATAATAATAACCATAATAATAACAAAAACAATAACAACATGATAATAATAACAACCATAACAACCGTAATAATAATAACAACCGTAATAATAACAACCATAATAATAACAACCATAATAATAACAACCATAACAATAACAACCATAATAATAATAAAACCATAATAATAACAATAACAACCATAACAATAATAACAACCATGATAATAATAACAACCATAACAATAACAACAACAACCATAATAATAACAATAACAACATAATAATAATAACCATAATAATAACAATAACAACCGTAATAATAATAATAATAATAATAATAACAACCATCATCATAATAATAACAACCATAATAATAATAAAACTATAATAATAACAATAACATGATGGTTGATGTTTTACTTTAGACTCACCTGGACTTCAGCCACCACTTCCTGTTCGTCGGCCTCGGCCAGAGCTTTGATCTCACTCTTACTGATCACGTTACTGAAGTCTGAAACACAGACCAGGCCCCGTGACATTCCAGGTCAAACACACACACACACTCTCTCACACACACACACACACACACACACACACACACACACACACACACACACACACACGTCACCATGCACTGAAGGGACAGTGAACGCAGCATGGAGCTGTGGCTGCAGCTCTTACATATGAAGTAGACGCTGTACTTGGGTCTCCGCAGCTCCTGGATCAGATGTTCCACGTTCTCCTACAGGAGGAAACATCCTCATCATCAGGAAGTGTTGGTGCATTAATACATCAACAGGTTTATTACATTCTGACATCGTCACGCTACCTTGGTGGGCCTGAGGAAGCAGATGGCCTTCAGGTGCTTCATGCTGTCTCTGTTCTGGGAGTCGATCCGCTCAAACAGATAAACCTCCTTCTGCAGGATCTCTGACTGAGTATAGACCACACTGACGATACTGGTCTGAACACACACACACACGCACGCACGCACGCACGCACGCACGCACGCACACGCACACACGCACACACGCACACACACACAGTTAGCATATGGAAAACACACACAATTCTCTCTCTCTCTCTCCTTCTCTCTCTCCTTCTCTCTCTCCTTCTCTCTCTCTCTCTCTCACCGTCTCCTTGTCCATCAGCAGCACCTTCATCCCGGGCCCGCTGCTCTCGATCATCTTGGAGACGTACTGCTTGACGGCTAGCGTCACGTTCATGATGGCGACGCTGCGGGTAAGACCAACACGGACTGAGACGGTGGGTCTTCCGGTTCCCTAAGGCGTCGGTAAGCCCGTCGGTAAGCCCGTCGGTAACCAAACCAGGAGATTTCCAAACTTCTTCAGGAGGAGAGCTGCTGACAAACACCAGCTGATCTGCGGAAAACAACCGGATAGCGCTTCCGGTTCGGTGACGTCAAGACGTCGAACGCATAGCAGTGTACGTTTACTTTGGCGTGCTGGCGTAAGTGGCTTCGTAACGTCATCAGACGTAATAAAACCAATTGATTATCGATCAATTTGACATTCCCTGTAGTAGTTTTGTGTCACATATAGTAACCCGTCTAAACTCAGTAGGAGTAAGTCTTAGTCCTTTAGTCTCATAACAGGTTAAAATGAAATAGTATTTGTTTTTAATGCAAATCAACTTGTTTTGTCTGTGACTGAAATAACTGTTTTGTAACATACGATCTTTACCTAACTAGTTAGTTAGCATCTTAGTGTCCTGGTACTGCAGACATGAGCCTCTGAGAGGATTAGAAGCAGACTGGAGGAGGACAGTTAGGTTATACCTCCATCTAGTGGTGACAAGGAATCATAACATACAGACAGACAGACAGAGAGAGACAGAGAGCGAGACAGACAGACAGACACTAACAATACATTTCCTGTCTTACGGAGAAAACGTACAGATTGTACCTTTAAAGTGACATATTAAGAGAAAGCCGGCTGGGGGCGGAGCTCTTCAGCAGCTCCAGCAGCAGATTGGTCAGCAGGAAGTAACCCAGGTGATTGACGGCCAGCTGTCCTCCGTCAGGGTTTTAGGGAAGGAAAGGAGATTGGAAGGAGGGAAGCAAGGAAGGAATGAAGGGGGGTGAGGGAAGGAAAGAAAAAGAACAAACATGTGATGGGGGTCAAACCCAGGTCACAAGGAAGACGTTTGTAATCCTGACCAATGTTGAAAACTGATGTTTTTGTTGGGAATGCTCCTTTAATCCTGCGACACCCGTCTGGCGGAGGACTCACCCGGTGGAGGACTCACCCGGCGGAGGACTCACCCGGAGGACTCACCCGGTGGAGGACTCACCCGGCGGAGGACTCACCCGGCGGAGGACTCACCCGGCGGAGGACTCACCCGGCGGACTCACCCGGCGGAGGACTCACCCGGAGGACTCACCCGGAGGACTCACCCAGAGGACTCACCCGGTGGAGGACTCACCCGGCGGAGGCCTCACCCAGCGGAGGCCTCACCTGGCCATGCCCTGTCCTGTGTCCTTGCCGATGCCAGAGTTGGCTCCGGTGATAACCACAGTCTTACCAAACACCACCAGCATTTCACTTCCTCAGTAGAACCACACCTGGAGGAACACACCACACTGAGGCTGGAGGACAACCATAGACAGGAAGGCAGACAGACAGACAGACAGACAGACAGACAGGCAGACAGACAGACAGGCAGACAGACAGATAAAGAGAGAGAGAGAGAGAGAGAGACAAAGAGAGCAGGCAGGCAGACAGAGAGATAGATTTTTACTGAGTCACAGTAACCTACATTTGGAGACAAATCTACCTGATCACACTGATCACTTCTACTGAGAACGTTACTGGAGGATCTACAGACACATTTATTGTTCAGCGTATTTTCAACTGCAAAACCTCTGAGACTTTGTCAATATAACAGCTTCTAAAATGAACTTACATTCATATTATTATAGTGTATTACACATCCTGTGTGTCTGATAAAAAAAGAAACAGAGCTGCAACTCTCTTTCGTTGCTGTATGAGAATGTTAGACTTTGTTAAATCTCCAAATTGAGACTTGGCAAAGATGATAACCCTAACCCGGTCTCTGTCTGGTGTCATTTAGACTGGAGTCTCTGGGTTAATGTTAGCAAGCAACCTGGGCTGTTCGTACTAGGGGATTTTATAGGTGATTAAGATTTCAGTGTTCTGTATTGGAAAGGAAACTAGTGTCTATAGAGTATAAATGACAAATACCTCCGCTATTTGTTTTAGCGAGCTAACATCAGCTAAGCTAGCAGACCGGACATGTGGATGTTCAGGAAACTCAGACGAAGCAGATTCGCATCACAGTAGTTTAAGAATCTTCGGACTGAGGCGGGAAGGGCGAAAAGAAACGTTCGGTTATTTGTTTACGTATATGCTTAGATATCGACTGTTGATCGGGTTTATTTGTGTGTACTTCCCATGTTATAAGCTTATTTGGTCGATGAAATAAGATGCTAGTTGGCCAGCTTAGCTGCTTGGGTAGCCGACGTTTGCAGGTCGGTCCGCCTGGTTGCTACGCAACGAAGCTAGAGATGCTTACTATTAAAATGAATTAGTTTTAGTTAACCAAGTTAACTAGTTAACTAACGGCCACACTTGCGCGGAGAATTACTTTGCTGCCAACTGTACTTTGACTAATTTGTGAAATTAAATAAACCAGTAGGTTAGCAGGTAATTTCAGGGTTAGCTACGTTCAGCTAAAGTTAGTTTAGAAAGTTAACGATTCATTGGAGTCATCAACAGAAATGTTCAATAATGACTGGAGTTGCTGTTTTGTAACATATGATCTTTAGCTAACTAGTTAGTTGGCATCTTAGGGTTCTGGTACTGCAGACATGCTCTTGTTGCCAAGACTTTGGTTGAATCTACATGATAGCTAGCAACTGGTTTAGCCTGCTTTAGCCATCATATAAAAATAAATTATATAATGTAAAAGTAAATGTACAGTATTTGGCTTGTAATCAGTAGTATTCCACCATTAAGGACGACTGGATACTGTTATATTGTATACATCTGGCTAGCTAGCTGACACGTTACACTTTGTTAGCATGCAGGCATTTTGTGGGATGATGTCTAACGTTACGCATCACGCGGGGCGTCAGTGTTGACATGAATGTGATCAACATGTATGTTTTGTATCCCCCGGCGTCACGGGGACACTGTGGCCGCATTCTGATCAGAGATTGTTAGTGAGCACTATGATGTAGTGTACTGTACTAGATCACAGAGATTACTCCGCCCCGCACTTTTGATCGTAACCAACCACAGTGGAGGCACCAGCAGGGGAAGTGGCGTAGGGAAAGTGTTGCTCACACTGGGCCACTTGAAAAGGCTAAAACGGTGTGCTCAGTGCTAACAGTGTCTTGTGAGGGCAGAGCATACTTTTTACTTTCTTCTCTCAACACGGGAGGTTTTTACAGAAGAGTTACGATTGCATAAGTATTTAGTTGGCGTAACAAAGCACTTGATATGGTAAGCGCATGGGTGGTTCGTTTTATAAGTGGATATCATGCATAGTTTTTAAAGACACTAAGTTAGCTGCTAGGCTAGGTGGTTAGCTTTCTTGCATTGGTAGCTAAATGCTAACCTGCCTGCAGAGAGGGGTGAGATGGACGGAGTATAGGCATGCTGCAGAGTAGGCAGTAGGTGGAGCATGGCATCAGTACCAGTCTCATAAGTTTAGGTTTGTTTCTACTGTTTACAAGTTCACAAGTTCGCATTAGTTGATAGAAAGCGAATGTAATATCATTTATCAGTATCAGATGTATTATGTTTTGGTGCAACACCATTAAAATGGAATGTTTCTTTAGCTTTGAGTGTAACATTAGCTTGTTAGGTTAGCTTGCTGACTAGCACCTTCATTTACTGCTGTGTTTGCTGTTTGTTTATTTGTTATTTGTTTATTTAAAGCATGAGGTAACTTTTAGAAAGTCATCTGGATTCCAATCTTCTCTACATTGGAACTTTTACCTAACCCAGCAGCTGTAGCTCAGTAATGTAGGATGCTTTCAAAATGTATGTTTGAAAGAATATTGATCATAACAGCCATGTACAAATATGGTTGTGATCATATCCATATTTGTAAATTAGCACTTTTCCAGTCTCCTCGTGTTTCCTGACTGAGACTTAAAGTTCATAATTTTTATTGTTTCGTGACACTTTCATAGCGCACAGCTTCTAGCAAGTCTACAGTTCTGTTGCCTGTATGTGGGTGATTCAATCGACGATCAATCAACCCGCTATAGCACTATGAACTATGCTATGAACACGAGACACCTTCACGCTGCAAGGAACTTGATGATTGCTTTTCTAACCATTGTGGGCGGAGCCATAGGCTGATGGCGTCTCGATAGCGTCTCTTGTGGGCGGAGCCATAGTCTGATGGCATCTATAGCGTCTCTTGTGGGCGGAGCCATCTCGATAGCGTCTCCTGTGGGCGGTGATTTTGACTCATATTACGTCATCAATATTACATCATCTGGGTGAGTTAACTAGCAAGTGCTAATAAAGTAGCAAATATTAAAAAATACACATAAAATAAATAAATGGCGAATGAACACCCCCCCCCCCCTCCATGTCCATGTCTAGTCCATGTCTAGTCCATGTCTAGTCCATGTCTGGTCCATGTCTAGTCCATGTCTAGTCCATGTCTGGTCCATGTCTAGTCCATGTTCCGGAGCCGTTTCAGCCGGGTCTGAATCGGATCAGTGCCGGATGCTGACCAAAACAATGTGTTTCTGAATATACTGATTGTATTGTGAGCAGTTTTGTTCTTTAGTGTTTAAATGATGGGATGAAACATTAGATAAAGACTAACTTTCGGTTTGATCTGTTGAAAATATTGTCTCGGAAACTGTTTGTTTAGGTGGTGGTTTCGAAATCGCAGCAGTCAATATAGTGATTTCAGATGTTGTGGATTGATTACGGAGCCATAATCAGTGAACTCCTACTTTGTCTTGCTCCATTACATTACCGTAATATACGTAATGGTAAATGGAGTAGTGAGACTGAGAACGATTGTTGCTACAGAAATAGACTCTGTCCGTCAATAGCATTCGTTGGTATGAGTTTGTTTTTTTATTTATGAAATCTAAACCCTAGTCATGACCTTTGACCTTTGTAGGGCAGCATCGATACACTGATAAGACAGAGATGTCCTGATACCATTTTTTCCTTCCTTGTTTGCCTGTGTAGCGTAATAACGTGATAAATTACGTGATATCGTAACGGTGCTGGTATCGGTATCGGGACAACTCTAATAAAAGATAAGCATGAAGCAAAACAAACATCAAGACGCAACGGACAAGTATGGAACTCTGGGAGATTGACCAACAGCTACTGGGCCTGTTGTCCCTGCAGGAGGTGATGGAGGTGATGGAGGTGCTGACGGCCGAGAGCCCGGGCAGCAGCAGCGATGAACTGCTGATGGAGTGTGATGAGGAGGACCAGGAAGTTTGGCCTCAGACCCCAGAGGGAGACGAAGAAGAGGACGAACACGACGAAGGTGACTGAGCCACAGAGTCGTTCGGTAGCCCTCCATGTACACTTATTTTAACATCACCCAGAGTTCCTCCAGCTCCTCGTGGTTGGTCACCATGGTTACTTCCATCTATAACTCATTCTCCAATAATAATAAGATGTTAATATTAACCTTTATTAAAAGTACTTCATGAGATTACAGATGTGAGCGATATGAAAGCATGAACAATAAATCAGAAGAAAATAGAATAGAAAAGCACACAGACAGAATAGAAGCAGCACCAACAGTAAACCAGAGTAGAAACCGCCTGGTGGCTCAGTTGGTTACGACCCCTCCCTCCCCAGCAGCAGAGGCTCCTGACAGCTCGGCGGGGGAGGAGAGTCCGGGCCTCCCGCTCATCAGGGTCATCCCCATCCCGACAGACCGCCGCCGCCCCACACACAACAACACACTCCAGGTACTGGTGATGTCATGCAACAGGTCAACCGGTGCCAGACGTGGAAAGGTGTCAAAGACGGAGGCCACAACTAGTATTGAACCGTGACGGCTACAGTCTGGCCGCCGGCGTTCCTCACCTCCTCATGTGTAAAACTTTATTTAGCTTTTGGCGATTTCTTTGTGAGACGTATTTGACATGGAATCATTTTGCCAAGCACAAAGTTTTTACTGACTCAGTGTAGCTGATTCTTACTATTACCACTGACTCTCCTCCTTGCTGTTTGTTTGGATGTCACTGTTGTCCAGCCGGCGGAGGCGTGGCCCCGGGCCCCTGGAGCCCCTCTGGGCTTCATGCTGAACGGGCAGCCGGTCACCTTCCTGCCTGGAGGTCAGTATACAGCTATGGGCCTTAAAAGAGCTAAGCTACGTCTTTGCTTGTTTTGCTCCTTTCATTTTACAGCACTTCAAAGTGTGTTGAGAAGGTTTTTATCCAAATGTAGTAATAAAGAAACCTTTTCATGTTGGATGTTAAATTCCAGATGGCATTAAAAAATATCTTTAAATGTCTTAAATTTGTCTTTCTGAAACCGGCAGAGACTCTTTAGCTTAATGTGGCTTGCTTGTTGGTCCTGTAGGGGGCGCTGCAGAGCTGAAACTGCGGTCCCACCCGGGAGGCTCGGCCAGCGGCTTCACCGCCCTGCAGATCCCCGCCACCCTGACCGTCCACCTCCCCTCCGGCAGCACCCTGGCCTCCCGGAGATCCTCCCCGTCTGCTGCTGCTCCCCCTGAACCTGAGGCTGATCTCATCCCCATCATCACTGGTAATGCCGGCCAGATCCACGCTCTTATGTTCCTTTACCAAACGCCCTTCATCAGTCCTGATGTTAGTCTTTAAATATAAAACACAGAGGATCCAACTCCTCTTCTTCTTTCTCCTCCTCCTCTTTGTCCTTCATCTCATAAATCAAGATGCCCAGACTGATCTCTCTCTCTCTCTGTCCAGATGTGATGTGTGGTGAAGCAGCAGAGAAGGTGTTGAGCAACCACAATGGAAACATCATTACCCAGCCTCCCCGGTTGGTGTCCAGCCCCTCACTGCCAGAGCTGACGGCCCAGACCCCGATCCAGACCCCGATCCAGTCCCCGATCCAGTCCCCGATCCAGTCCCCGATCCAGTCCCCGATCCAGCCCCCGACCCCTCCCAGCAGTGCTGCAGCACCCCCCAGACCCCTGCACAGAGGTATGAAGATTTGGGCTTTTGAAGGCCGACACACATACTAGTTGATTGAAGATGCCGATAACCAATAGTGTGCCGGGACTGGTGATCTTCATATATGACGAGGGTATCTGCAGGTTTACAAGAATCTGAAAAGGTCTGAGAAAACGTCTCTACATTGATTAACATGAATCCAGTGATGAGATGTTTTATTTGTCACCATGTTCACCAGGGGTCATGTGGGTCATTACGCTGGTCTTCAGTGTGACACCAAGGACTGAACAGATACCTTCAACTGTTCCATTGAAGTATTTAGTGTTTCTCCCAGAAGCCTCATTTACAGCATGTGGCAATAAATGTCTCCATTGAAACCCCATTGAATAACATAACACATATACTAATACACATCTCTGCAACATGACACGTGTTGTGTATAAACTGAACCAGAATCAGTTCAAGTTCAGGTCTTCAACCAGTTCAGTATTGATCCATTCAATCATCCCAGCAGATGGTAACTCCAGTATGGTGGTATTGTGTTTGCATGGTGTCCTGAGTCCATGTACAAACATGTGTATGTCCCCCCAGGGCCGACGGGACCCGTCCCACCCGCTGACTGTCCGGTCTGCAGGGCCCACTTTCAAATCTCCAACAAACTCCGAGGATTCATGTGTGTAAGTTTGACCGATGAACCAGCGCGGCCTCTGGTCAGTGGTTGGTTGAGTAGAACGATTGAACGACGTGGTGGTTTGACCTGAGAATAGATGTACCTGGGACAAACACACGGCTCTACGCTCAGCTCAGTCCCTCAGGTCGGATCAATAGATGCTTGATTGTTGTCTTCAAGATATTTCTGCTGTATTAGTCACAGATTGGACTCAAACCCATGTGAGCATCTCTGGTGTACACGGTCCTGGTACTGGTACTGGTACTCTTACTGATACCGGTACTGGTACTGATACCGGTACTGGTACTGGAAGTTGTGTTGAAGCCTGTTCTCTAGTTGCAGTTATTGCACGTCGCTCTGGAAAGCAGGAATGTAAAATGTTCCATCAGCCTACAGCATGTGTCCTAACTGCCGAGCCAGCAGGGGGCGCTAACCTCCTTCCTCTTCCTCCTTCAACCCGCAGCGATGCAGCCCAGAGATCGCCCAGAGTCTGATGCACATTGCGAAGTTGACGGACAAACGCAGGAGCAGGAACTTGTTCAAGTGTAAATCCTCCAAGTCCTCCCAAGTCTCCCGAGAGCCCAAGTGTCCCATCAAAGGCTCCAAGGTACCTGGGCCTTCAAAGGCTTAAATCTGATTGGCTGTTGATCGGAGGCCGATGAGCCAGAGAAGTCGAGCGTCCACACACCGCTCAGCCGGGCGTCTGGTGACTCGGCGGTTGTGTTGCTCATAGGAGCCTGTGCTCCTCGAGTCGTTTTCTACTGGTTATGGTTAAACGGTTCATCTTGCTATCTCAGTAGTTAGTAGACTCGAGTCTCATCTCATATCAACGCCGTGGCGACCCACAGCAGTCAAAGGCTTTGGTGTTTGAAAGCCCTGGATGTGTCCCACAATGTCCTCCTGTGTCTCCTCCAGTCTAAAGTCCTCTCCCCCGGTCAGAGGACCAGTGACCAGACCAGCCCCTCCAGTCCCCGGGACCCCCGGCTGGGACCGCTACCGGACTCGCCTCACGGCAAACTAGTCATCCTGGTGGAGGATTTCTACTACGGCACCGACGACGGGCAGAGCCTGACCAGCGCTGCCCCGCCGGTGGACAAATGTGCCGGTCCTTACCGGTGCATCCACTGTCCCAAGACGCTACGCAACAACATCAAGTAAGACACGGGGGGATGGGGGGAATGGGGGGGGGGGGCGTGGGGGGAATGGGGGGGTGCCCCTGGTTCAGGACACAGGAAGTAGAGTGCAGTAGAATACCCCTCGCTCTGTTTTGTTGTCCCGTCATCTGTTTCTCTTCCTCTCAGGCTGATGGCTCATATGAAGCAGCATGCGAAGGTGATGACTCAGCAGGAAGGAGAGATGGAGAGACACACTTCCTGTCAGCATTGCTACCGGCACTTCAATTCCCCTTTCAGGCTGCAGTGCCACCTGGAGGCCGTGCACAGCTACTACGAGTCCACCAGTCTGTTCCATACAAGCTTTATTATTGTTATTGTTATTATTGTTATTATTACTATTGTTATTACTGTTGTGTGGTCACTGGCAGGAAGTCTTCTCTGTGCACAGGAAGCAAGGAATTGAAAATGAAACAAGTGAAGAGTGCTGTTCACTAGGGGTCGTTCACTAAAAATCAATATTGTGATTATTTCAAACTTTTACCTCAATTACGATTAATGAACGATTATTTTATTTGTTTTATTTTTGAAATTCGTTTTATTTTGAAATTGACCGGATGCTCCATGCCGATCCTGTGTCTGACTTCCTGCCCGGCTTGACACATTCGCTCGCGGCTCGCCAAAAACGACCGGTCCAAACCGGTCTGAACACGGAGGGACGTGACTGAATACCACGTAGTATTTTTTAAGGGGACAGTACATGAACGCAGTATTGGGGAAAGTATTTGGCCCGTTCATTCACGGGAAAGTGATGTTACGTTTGTCACACACACACACACACACACACACACACACACACACACACACACACACTGGTTGCTTTGCTAACTGGCGCTTCTAGACGTTCCTCGTTCTTGTAGCTTAAATAACAATCGAAATCAACGATTTTGAAAATTTGCCACGATTTCATAATTAAATCGCGATTACGATTATAAACTCGATCATCGCCCAGCCCGACCGGTCACCTTGCTAGGTCACGGACATGACAAGGCTCTGTTATTATGAAACGTTTTTCCTCTGTGGGAAATCATGACGTGAAGTTGGTCCAAACCGTGTTGATTGTGAGAGTAGAACCAAACTAAGCTATAGTTCCTGTTCCAGTCTGACCAGAAGCCTGACTCTCCTCTCTCTCTCCTCTTCGTCCTCTTCCTCTTCCTCGTCCAGCCAAGTGTAAGATCTGTGAGTTGGCCTTTGAGAACGAACCGGCCTTCCTGCTGCACATGAAGATCACCCACTCACCGGGAGAGATGCCCTACGTCTGCCAGGTACCGCCCACCTGTGTGACCTTGTGATGACATCATACATCGAGTTACTGTGATACACAATTCTGTTGTCTAAGTTGTTCATAAAAAGTAGATACTCGTATCAATATCAAACTAATTTTGACTGTCATGACATCAATTTCGTGTGTGTGTGTGCGTGTGCGCGTGTGTGCGTGCGTGCGTGCGTGCGTGCGTGCGTGCGTGTGTGTGTGCTCTCCAGGTGTGTGACTACCGCTCGTCGTTCTACTCGGCGGTCTCCTCCCACTTCCAGGAAGTTCACGCCGACACCGACCGGCTGCTCTGCCCGTACTGCCTCAAGGTGCTACGCAGCAGCTCGGCCTACCAGCAGCACTTTGCCAAGCACCAGGTACACACACACACACACACACACACACACACACACACCATCACGGCCCAGTGTAGAGCCGGACAGTCACCGGACACTCACTGCTGATGAAATGAACATCACTGTTTTCTGATCCCTTTGTTCAGAGGAAGCATGTGTCTGACTGTGACCAGTGTCGTCTCCACTTCCTGTGTGCTAAAGATCGCAGCGAGCACAAAGTCCAGCACCACAAGACTCACATCAGACCCCCGCAGCTCAACGGACTCAAAACTGGCACCACGGTGGGTGGGTGGGTGTGTGTGTGGGTGTGTGTGTGTGTGTGGTGTGTGTGTGTGTGTGTGTGTGTGTTGAAACTTGATGTGTTGAATTCATTACAGTCTGAAGTTCGTTCAGTGAGAGGAAGTGTTGCTGGTATTACAGTGGATCTGTGAATGCACAAAGTGTCTGGATTTCACTGGTGGAAATCCAGACAGCATGCTGGTGTTAGTGGGAAACGATCCTGCCACAGGGTAGAAACATCGTTGTCATGGTGGTTAAAGCGTCGTGGTGGTTAAAGCGTCATGGTGGTTAAAGCGTCGTGGTGGTTAAAGCGTGGTGGTGGTTAAAGCGTCGTGGTGGTTAAAGCGTGGTGGTGGTTAAAGCGTCGTGGTGGTTAAAGCGTCGTGGTGGTTAAAGCGTCGTGGTGGTTAAAGCGTCGTGGTGGTTAAAGCGTCGTGGTGGTTAAAGCGTGGTGGTGGTGGTTAAAGCGTCGTGGTGGTTAAAGCGTCGTGGTGGTTAAAGCGTCGTGGTGGTTAAAGCGTCGTGGTGGTTAAAGCGTCGTGGTGGTTAAAGCGTCGTGGTGGTTAAAGCGTCATGGTGGTTAAAGCGTCGTGGTGGTTAAAGCGTCGTGGTGGTTAAAGCGTGGTGGTGGTTAAAGCGTCGTGGTGGTTAAAGCGTCGTGGTGGTTAAAGCGTCGTGGTGGTTAAAGCGTCGTGGTGGTTAAAGCGTCGTGGTGGTTAAAGCGTCATGGTGGTTAAAGCGTCGTGGTGGTTAAAGCGTCGTGGTGGTTAAAGCGTGGTGGTGGTGGTTAAAGCGTCGTGGTGGTTAAAGCGTCATGGTGGTTAAAGCGTCGTGGTGGTTAAAGCGTCGTGGTGGTTAAAGCGTCGTGGTGGTTAAAGCGTCATGGTGGTTAAAGCGTCGTGGTGGTTAAAGCGTCGTGGTGGTTAAAGCGTCATGGTGGTTAAAGCGTCGTGGTGGTTAAAGCGTCGTGGTGGTTAAAGCGTCGTGGTGGTTAAAGCGTCGTGGTGGTTAAAGCGTCGTGGTGGTTAAAGCGTCGTGGTGGTTAAAGCGTCATGGTGGTTAAAGCGTCGTGGTGGTTAAAGCGTCGTGGTGGTTAAAGCGTGGTGGTGGTGGTTAAAGCGTCGTGGTGGTTAAAGCGTCATGGTGGTTAAAGCGTCGTGGTGGTTAAAGCGTCGTGGTGGTTAAAGCATCATGGTGGTTAAAGCATCATGGTGGTTAAAGCGTCATGGTGGTTAAAGCGTCGTGGTGGTTAAAGCGTCGTGGTGGTTAAAGCGTGGTGGTGGTGGTTAAAGCGTCGTGGTGGTTAAAGCGTCATGGTGGTTAAAGCGTCGTGGTGGTTAAAGCGTCGTGGTGGTTAAAGCGTGGTGGTGGTTAAAGCGTCGTGGTGGTTAAAGCGTCGTGGTGGTTAAAGCGTCGTGGTGGTTAAAGCGTCGTGGTGGTTAAAGCGTCGTGGTGGTTAAAGCGTCATGGTGGTTAAAGCGTCATGGTGGTTAAAGCGTGGTGGTGGTGGTTAAAGCGTGGTGGTGGTGGTTAAAGCGTGGTGGTGGTGGTTAAAGCGTGGTGGTGGTGGTTAAAGCGTCATGGTGGTTAAAGCGTCATGGTGGTTAAAGCGTCGTGGTGGTTAAAGCGTGGTGGTGGTGGTTAAAGCGTGGTGGTGGTGGTTAAAGCGTGGTGGTGGTGGTTAAAGCGTCATGGTGGTTAAAGCGTCATGGTGGTTAAAGCGTCGTGGTGGTTAAAGCGTCATGGTGGTTAAAGCGTCGTGGTGGTTAAAGCGTCGTGGTGGTTAAAGCGTCATGGTGGTTAAAGCGTCGTGGTGGTTAAAGCGTCATGGTGGTTAAAGCGTCGTGGTGGTTAAAGCGTCGTGGTGGTTAAAGCATCATGGTGGTTAAAGCGTGGTGGTCTTTGAACTCAACTCTGCACATGCAGCAGTTTGCAGGTTCAGATTCTTCAGACCTTCAGACTCACTGTTAGCTAATGGAGTCGAACCCCCAGGTGACTGTCAGGACCTTCTCTGTGGTGGGACGGCCCGAGGAAGAAGAACCCATGAAGAAAGAGACACCTCCCTGCCAGGTTTGTGTCGGCCTGTCTTCCTGTCTGTCTGCCTGTCTGTCTGCCTGTCTGTCTACCTGTCTGTCTGCCTGTGCGTTCCATACAGTTTAGTGTGTTTCATGTGCTAGAAGTTCAAATATTTCAGTGCAGGCATCCTTGAAGTTTCAGCATGTAATGAACGTCCTAACGGATAGCAGCAAATTTCTTCATGGTTTCTGTTTTCGTCTGTGAGCTTTTGTCCTCACCAGCCACTCCAGACATGTAGAGCATTTGTACTTCAGAAAATGCTGCACACCTACTCCTGTGGTAGTAACGGATCGGCCAGTAGTCCTGCTGGTCTTCTATCTATCAGGTGGTTAGTGTGTTCTGCTCTGTTCTGCTGCTGTGTTGTGACATGTTCTGTTCTGTTCTATTGACTGGCGTCCCCCCTGGTACCCTCCCAGGATGCTCCCAAAAGGAAACCTGTAGAAAATCTGGGACCCCTGCTGGCAAACGTCAACGAACAGAGGTACACACACACACACACACACACACACACACACACACACACACACACACACACACACACACACACACACACACACACACACACACATACTCACACTGCTGTTGTCAGGTGATTATTTTGTATCTCCAAAATGTAAACTTTTGGAGATACAAAATCGCTTTTGACCGCCATTAAGTTTTGAGTTTTCAATCCTTCAACTGAAGTTAAAACATGAAAATCACCAAAAGGTTTTCACCCAGCAACTTGGAAAGACGTTCTTCTTTTCTTCTTTTCTTCTTCGGGGCATATGTTGTTGTTCATTTCTTTTGTGAGTAGTGTGTACACATGGAAGCTTCCTACCTCTGTTGAGACCAACAGCATGACTCAGCCAAACAGTCTCAGTATGTCCAATCAGCAGCGCCGAACACAGTCAGCCAGTGGGAGTCAAGTCAACTGATGACGGATTAGCCAATGGCATTACGATTCCAGCAGCGTACGGTTGTTCGGCTTTCATCGGTGCACATTTTCCCTCTGAGAGAAGCAGCACGCTCACAACGCTACGCACAACGGCATTTCAACAGCAGAAAAAAGCAAACCGTTCTTTCAGCTTCATATTGAAGATTTTATTTCCAACACATAAAGCTGAAGAGAGGAGTCATTTTATTGTGGAGGAAGCCTTGTGTTAGCGATAAGGAACGTATGGACTCTACAGTAGAGGAGTCTGTAAACACATCCTTACTCCGAATGTTTTTATTGTTATTTAATACACTTCTAAATCAGGAGTAGGCCTCAGTGTGAGCAACAAATGGTTGTAGAGGATTATAAATTATGTTTCTCCTTTTATTTTTTTCCCCCATAGATATTATATTTTTCATGAAAAATATAAATAATTGTTATTAATTTATATTTTTGTAATAACATTTCACTAAACAAGAAAGTAATCGTATCCAAAATAAAGACCAATAAATCGACACCACTAGTTAAGGGTGTGGCGCCAACTGGCATTGATAGTCTCGTTTATATTGTGAAAAATAAAACTTGTTGGTTTGTGTTGACTGGGTGCAGAGTGGAGACCAGAGGACCTCAGCCCGTGGAGTTAGAAACTAGATGGCTAATGCAGATTTGTTTTCTACCATTTTACATCGTGCAGTACTCTTTCATCAGAACCTTCAGATGGTGACGTTTCTGACAAGTACTGGGAGCCAAAACCACTGAAGAAGAAGAAGCGATCCCAATCTGCTGCCGCCCAGGCTCCGCCCCCCAGTCTCAACCAGCAGATCAGGAAAGCCTGCAACGACCATTTTCATCCCTCCCAGAACATTACAATTGATGGGCCTATCAGATGATTGGATATGATGATCCACAAAATAAAGAAATGGTACAAGACCTTTTTCTACCACTGTTTGGACGTTGCCGTTGTGAATGCCTTCATTCACCACCAGGAGTCAGTCAAGACCAAGAACGAGAAACTCTAGACCAAGAAAACCTTCCGTGAGACCCTTATGTTGGAGCTCACAAACCGGGTCTTCGTCCACCGCTGCCCCTCTTCCACCTCCTGGTTCCCACAAGCCCAAGTGCATGTTGGGTGGCAACTCGAAGAGGAGTTGCTTGCAACAAAAAGACTTGTGTTGTCTGTGAGTCCTGTGATGTACCGTTGTGCTTTTAGTGAGGAGGGACTGTTACAGTTATTGGCATGACTACATGGATTTGTAGGACAATGATCCCCCTGCTGGCTCGATCACGATGACCAATAACTTCTGTACATGTTTTGAAACTGAATCCGTTCACTTTTACTTTTATATGTTTTTGCTTTTTAGGGTAATTTTTGCTTGGTGCTATACTTTTTAGATTACTATATATTGTACATCAATATCTTTGGTTTATTCTATTTCTATTTTCACATTGTGCAACATAATGTGTACTTTTTGTACTTCAGTCAAAAATAAAAAGCCAAGCATCATGTAATGATTTGATTTGTGGGTGTTTAGTCTCAAAGGGCTTCACAATGCCCACATGAAAACAATAGATTATGGCTTCCGACACCCCCCAACCTTGGATCCTCACTGAGGACAAGGAAAAACCCTTTGGAGGGACGACACTTAGGCAGCAATGTGCACAGACTAAACCTAATAACACTTGGTCTCGTTTCACGTACGTGGTTAACTCTGTAACACTGTTAACCGGATTATTTTGTTGACCGTTTGGGGTAAGCCCAGGATTTTCCGTTTCACAAAGCAAGTTCACAATTTAGCCAGACTTGTTACCATGGCAACAGTGTTCAAGCCCAAACCTGCAAAACCGCAGGCTGAAGCTCAAAGTAGCAAGACAGTTTGAACATATAGAAAGCCACCGGGTGAAATCACACAGCTGGAATGAGCGAACCGTTCATAAGAGAGGTTCTTGTTGATGAAGGAGCATCATTGTAAGGAGAGCATTTAGAAGGGAATGTGTTTTTAGAGATCCACAAGATCCTCAAACAGCAGCTCTCCAGCCAGGCCTTTGGACCCAGCTGAACTGCCCTGTCTCCTTTTCTGTCTTTAGTTCTTCTTGTTGTTTCCCACCTTAGCCTAGTTGTTGTTTCCCTCTCTGTCCTCCTTGAAGACTCTTAAATTAAAGTTGTCATTATTAGAATCTGATAATTATCTCTATCTTTACTGATTTAGTTGTAAGGGAAGAAGCTCAGCCCTGACAGAGTGTCATGTCCGCTTCTTCACAACCAAACAAGTAACTGTGATATCGCCGTGTTATATTATGTACGCCGTAGATAATGGAACCGTTCTGGTAATTTGTTGTTCTTCGTTCTATTGGTTCGTTGTTGAAACACTCCTTGTTGTGAACTTGCATATCATTCTCCTCTGATCTTAACCAATCAGGTTCCCATCCATTGTGTAACCCCGGTCGCCCGCTCACATCTGACCTGGGTTATTCCCAGGTTTGACTGCTGGGATAGGCAGGTAGCCAGTAAGGTAGTCCTGTAATCGGAGGACACATGGCGGTATATATTGGGAGCGGTGGTTTGATGGGACCTAAACCATGAAAGCACCAATCCTCGATACCAGTGTAGTCCTGGAGACGTTTTAGTATGTTATGGTCAGTGGTATTGAAAGCTGCTCTCAGGTCAAGTAACAATAACACTGAGGTCTTTGAGATCATCTGGCAGCTGTTCAGTCTCTCTCCTGTCTGCAGTGATGACGGATGTACAGAGAAGCAGTCGAGCTGTGTGGAGTGTCTGTTCTCCATCCCAGACTTCACCAGCCACTTCCCCACGCTGGTCCACTGCTCCCTCTGCAAATACCTGACCTGCTGCTGCAGAGCCTACGCCAACCACATGATCAAGTAGGTTGTCTGTCACAGCCGCCACGTTGCACACGGTGCAGTCAGGAAGTAGTTTATCCCACGCAGACATGTCCATGTATGTCCTGGAATAGTCTTGGAAAAATCCTGGAATCTGATTAGCACAAAGCTAGCACTTCTCTATCCACGATGACACCATATATTCTCATGATGCTGTGACCTCTGACCGTTGACCTCCTTACTGTTTGTTGCTAGTAATGTTGGTGATCTAGGAATTGAAGCTGATCCTGCTGTTGACCTCGAGGTAAATGGCTAACATGGAAAATGTGTAACTGGTAATCTGTGTTTGGTTCCTGTTTACAGCAACCATGTGACTCGCCGGAGCAACACCCAGTATCTGGCTATGTACCAGTCCTACCCAAGGTAGTGTAACTGAAATACTTCACTATGTACCAGTCCTACCCAAGGTAGTGTAACTGAAATACTTCACTATGTACCAGTCCTACCCAAGGTAGTGTAACTGAAACACTTCACTATGTACCAGTCCTACCCAAGGTAGGGTAACTGAAATACTTCACTATGTACCAGTCCTACCCAAGGTAGGGTAACTGAAATACTTCACTATGTACCAGTCCTACCCTACCCTCCAGTCAGTTGTGTGTGTGTGGGTGTGTGTGTGTGTGTTTCAGGCTGGGGAAGAGGCTGAGTTGTGTGTCATGTAGATTTTCAACCAGCACAGGAGACATGATGGCCAACCACCTCGTGGCCCACCCAGAGCACCACGCCAGTACCGTCATTCAGACTGGTAACACACACACAGGTGAAATCACATGGTCTACATTCAGGTCACCAGCAACACCGTTGTTAAACTCATCGTTTACTTTGCATCTGTGTATGATCTGAACCTGTTGAGTGTCCTGATGTTGCAGAGCTGGTTGCTGATGTTCCTGAGAGGGCAGCAGGACGGGCAGCAGGACGGGCAGCGCACGGCCCACACAGGTACCCGGATGCTAACATCATCACATTTGGTCAAAAGGATGTAGAGAATTTTGCCTTTGACATGCCTTGGAGGAATGGTAACACACTACAGCAGTAAGACAAGATATTCAATGGGATTGAACCCGAACCATCTAGGTCTGAACCAGAACCAGATCAATAGGTGAGCTTGGTCTGAACCAGAACCAGATCAATAGGTGAGGATATTGATCTGCACAGTAACCTGCAGCCTCCCTCCCTCTTCCCTACCTCATCTCTCATCTCTCCCTCCCTCCTCCCTCCATCAACCCTTGGCAGTAGATGTAACACAGATAAAGTATATGTAAATACTTTTTTCTTAATTTTATTTGTTTTTATTGTTTTTCTTTTTAATATTTATTTTGCTTGCTTCCCCTCCATCCTGGTTCAGTGTTTCAGCCTCGGTGTCCGGCGGGCGGGGCGGAGCCTTCATCCCCATCCATCTCCTCCCCTCCGGCACTTCATCCACTCAGCTGTCCGTCAAACCCCTCACCTCCCCCTCCCCCCGCTCCTCCATCCCCGCCATGACCATCAAGTTCCTGGGACCTCGCCCACGGCCTGAGAAGGTGAGGAGGAATGCTGGGTTTCTGTTGAGGTTGGGTAACAGCAGGGATCGGTGACGGGCTGGCAGTCTGGCTCCGCCCACCAGAAACCTCTGACATCACATGACAACATATTGGAGTGACGCGGAGTCTCTTTGGTGACGGAGGGTCTTTAGAGGTGGAGGACTACTCTCCTCAATGGCTCCGCCTGTCTCCAGTTGGGGGCGGAGCCATTGTTTTGCTCATACTACCCTAAATCTTCAGTATGTCATGGCGGATCAGGGTGGAGCCAGCAGGCCGGCAAAGAGGAAGTTGGAGAGACACAAATAATATCTCCGTTAGCAACCTCAAACGATTTCCTCCATCGAACCTCGACTCTCAACCTGATGAGTTGATTCAAAATGTTATACTTCTTGACTGTGAGCAGTCAGCTGTCCTGGTGGGAGGAGCCTCTTTGAATTGCCCCGCCCATTGTTTCTCATAAAGGGGTTGTCCTTGTGTTCACAGCTCCTTGGGCCGGTGGTGCCGCTAGGTTAGGGTACAGTAGGCTGATGGCGTAGGCTCGCTGTGCTTCCTGTTCTCATGTGCCTTGGTCCTTCAGATGACTTGAGGCTTGTTGGTGATGAAGGGCTAATGGTTGCATACCCCACCTACCCCTCTGTCCTCCAGGATGTGATGCCCAGAGCTCCAGCACTACCCAGAATGCCCCAGTGTCCTCCCCGTCCTCCCAGTGTGTTGTCAGTAGACCAGTTGAAGGCGGTGCTGTTCTCTCTGTGTAACGGTCTCCCCCAGGCCGCCCACTGCTACCGGACGGACCCCATGGTGATCCAGGCCTGGACGCTGCAGGAGCAGCAGGGGGCCAAGGGAGCGTGGTCCTGGAGCACCGACCGCATCGCAGAGTGGGTCCTGAGCCAGAGGGAGCAGCAGGTAGCACACACGCATTTACCTCCTCCTTTTCCTCCCCCCTTTCTCTCCCCCACTGCTGTTCCACTCCCACTCACCTCCCTCCCTCCTCACCCCCCAGCTCACTCTCTCTGAGGAGACCCTCCTCCAGGCGGCGACAGAGGCGTTGGGGAAGGACAGCGAGCTGGTCGCCTGCTACCACTGGGCCGTGGACTTCATGTTGCGCCACGACCTTGGCCTGCAGCCCGCTGCCTCTGCCGGCAGGAGACTGCTGCCACTCAACTTCCTCAAGAGCACCCGCTGCTTCACCCGCTTCCTCCAGAGACAGGTGACAGACAGGCTGGGAGACAGACCGTCAGGCTGGGAGACAGACAGGACAGGCTGGGAGACAGATTTGCTGACTTGCTTATGGAAGTCCATCGATGGCGATGATGACGTTGCTCCAAATCAATTTGTGGGGGGGATTATTGGGGTGTGTTATGCCTATGCATAGCCATGTGGCTGTGCAGGCCAATGCATGATCCTCAAATCTTGCCACATGAGGGGCAGGGGGAAACGACACAGGTGAGGGGAGGCCCTGCAGCACGCCGCTGTATTCTCTTCTGTGTGGCCTGCTCCTGAAGGTGAGTGATTCCCTGGTGGCAGGTGGAGCTCCAGGTGTGGCGATCAGCAGCCAGGGACTCTGATGGTGATGCTGGTGTGATGTTGCACTTCTTCAGGAGGGTTTTCAGGTGATCCTTGTAGCGCCTTTTCTGGCCCCCAGCAGCTCTATGACCAACCAAGAGCTGGCCATAGAGGATCTGTCTAGGGAGGCGGTGGGCAGGCATGCGGATCACATGCCCAACCCAGCGCAGATGTTTTTGTGCAAGGAGCGTTGCAATGCTGGGTGTGTGGGTCCAGTCATGGATTTCCACGTAGGGCACTCTGTCTTCCCAGGACAAACCCAGGATCTTTTGAAGGCAGTGGATGTGGAAGGCCTCTAGTGTTGTGTGTGTGCGCCTCTGGTAGGGGGTCCAGGTTTCCAAGTTGTAAAGCAGTGTGGAAAGGCAGACTGCCCTGTACACAGCTGCTTTGATGGAGATGGTTAGGTTCCTGTTCAGGAAAACTCTGGACTTGAGCCTGCCAAAGGCAGCAGAGGCCAGGCCAATGCGAACCTGGAGGTCATCATCGATATTGCAGGAGGGAGACAGCCCTGTAACCGCTTATACAAAGCATTATACAAAGCATACTGACTAGTATAAGCCGCTAATTGGTGAGTTAGCGCCGGCGTCCGCTAGCTAATGCTAGTGCTAATTACTCGGCACTTGGAGGTGGTTCCGCCTCACATACAGGCTGTAGATTACATCGGTTTGGTTTTCCACTATACTATTAACCGGAGGTGTTTTCGCTTCGGTGGGTGGTACACTCGCCGCTACAGGCGGGAGCGATTAATTATATCGGCGGAGCTAGCCATACAGGGCAGTGTGGGATTCCCCACTGTATTATTAACCGAAGGTGTTTGCGCTTCTGAAGGTGATCCAATTGGGTACTCGCCTCTACAGGCTGTAGAGGCTATATCGGCAAACCTAGTCACGCAGGCAGGGTGGGCTTTCCCACTCTATTATTAACCAGAGGTGCTTCCGCTTCTGATGGTATAACTGGATGCCCGTACGCCGTTATGGTGAGCTAGCCCTCTGCTCTCGGAGAGTCTAGCTGCACATGCATAACCTTAGCCAGGACTAAGCTGTGCTTGGTAATACTGGTTGAAAAAGCTGTAGGCCTACAGTACAGCTTAATCTGGTTTTGTCTTTTGTTTTTCGCAGCGGCTTGCTGGTTATTATTTGGAGGCGTGTAGTGTTTTCGCTTGCTACGCCATCTTATTGTTGACTGAGGCATTGTGTGTGTATAATGTTGGGGTCACATGCTTGCAGTACTTGCATGGCCCCCCTCCAAGCAGAGGATGGCCACGATCAGTGTCCCGCCTGTCTAGGCACCGGTTTGGGGAGCAGTCAGTTGCCCCCATCCGGTGTAGTACCAGCGCCTAGGAACCCCAAACGCCACAGGGCGGAGTCGGGCCCCCCGCCCACCCCTAGGAAGAGCCTCAGCTCTCTGGCCCTTAAGGTGGATACCCTATCATCTGAGTTCGCTCAGATTAAGGCCCTCCTGCTGAATCTCCAGCCCGCTCCAGTGTAGCAGCCCCGGCGGTTAGCACCGCCGCTAGGAGCTCCCCTGATCGGGAGGAGGATGTGTTGTCCACAGCAGCTTCCTGCAGCCTCTTCAATGAGGAGGAGGGAGTGGAGGAGGATGCAGCCTTCCATACCTCTAATGTTTTCTCCCAGGACACCGAAGGTGGTTCTGCGAATGAGGTGGAGGCTGGCCGTGTCACGGTAAAGCCTGCCATACGCATGGCCTTGGCACGCTTGGGGCTGGACGAGGCCCCTGTGGTCACTGCGCAGACAAGCGCATTCTTCAGGCAGGTTCCCCAGCCCTCAGCCTTCACTGTGCCCCCCTCAAAGCCTTACATTGAGGAGCTCCAGAGGTGCTGGCCAGATCCAAGGTCCCTCGTCCATCACACTAGCGATTGTAGGGTTTTGGCCGCTATGCAGGATCCAGGTAGCTATGGGTTGGATCGGATGCCCCCGGTAGAGCCATCTATTGCCTCCCTCATAGTCTCCCCTGACGAAGCTCTTAGACCTGATGCTCGCTGTCCCCGGCTGCAGTGCCGCATGACAGATGACCTCCTTACAAGGAGTTATGACATAGCGGCCTGTATGGGCCGCACTGGGAATTCATTGTCACACCTTATACTGGGCCTGTCGCAGACCCTGCAGCAGTCGGGTGCGGACACCTCAGCCTAGACCCTCAGCGATGCATCTCTGCAGGCCTTTGCCTTCATGTCTAGGGAGCTTGGTAGGGTGATGTCGACAGTGACCCTAGCAAGGCGCCAGGTCTGGCTGGCCCAGTCTTCCCTATCGGAGGCATGTCGTCGGACCCTCCGCTCTCTCCCGGTGGTCCCGGGCGAGATGTTTGGTCCAGCAGCGCAGCAGGCCCTGGAGCGCAGTGTGCAAGTGTGCCAAGCTAGGCAGCAGTTTGCCGGATTACATAGAGGGCTAGTTCAGAGGCAGAGACCCTCTCCAGTGTTGAATCCCAGCCGCGCTTAGCCACCTGCTCGCCTAGGCACAGCAAGGGGCCAGCGCTATCAGGCATGAGGTGACCAACGTGCCCCTACACGGCCGACGTTTCAGGTGCCAAGGGGACCGCCGCCTGGTCGTCGTCGCCCCCCCACGGGCCCTAAGGGCTGGGGGGGTAGGACCTGAGAGTCCCGGGCCGGCGGTCGGACGCTTCACTCAGCAGCACCTCAGCTACTGGGGGAAGCACACCTCAGACCCTTGGGTGGTCTCAACACTATCCAGGGGGTACAAACTACAATTCCGACGCCGGTCCCCAGCCTTCAGCGGAGTCAAAGAATCTGTGGTCGGAGAGCCCGCAAAAGCCCTGGCCCTCAGCCAGGAAGTCAGCGCCCTGCTTCAAAAAGACGCCATCGAAGAGGTGGGTCTACAGACACGGCTTGGTGGGTTTTACTCAATGTATTTTCTGATTCCCAAGAGGGATGGCGGGTTTCGCCCTATCCTCGACCTGAGAGGGCTGAACTGTTTCCTGAAGGTCTTGCCTTTCCATATGTTGCGCACGGCAGAGGTCCTCCAGGCCGTGGCACAGGGCGATTGGTTTGTCTCCATACAGCTGAATGATGCATACTTTCATGTACCCATTACTCCACACCACAGGCGATTTCTTCGCTTCGCCTTCAGGGGTCAGGCTTACCAGTTCAAGGTTCTTCCTTTCGGGCTTTCCCTAGCCCCTCGGGTATTTACCAGGTGCATTGCAGAAGCCCTGGCACCAATACAAGCCAGAGGTATGAGGGTCCTTTCATATCTGGACGACTGGCTAATCATCTCCCCGACCCGGGAGGGTGCTCTCAGAGACACGTCCATGCTCCTCTCCCACGTGAACCAACTGGGCCTTGTGGTAAACTACAGCAAGAGCAACATTACACCCAGTCAGAGCGTCGTCTACCTTGGGGTAACCCTCGACTCTCGGTCAATGAGAGCCACCCCCTCCCCCAAGCGGGTGGAGGCCATATTGCACCTCCTATGTCGCTTTCGACAGGGCCAGGTTTTAGAATACAGGCTTGTCCTCCTTCCTACTGGGCATGCTGATGGCAGCATCCGCAGTGGTACCATTGGGCCTCCTCTCCTTGCGTTCCCTTCAGATGTGGGTGAACGGCCTCCACTTGGACCCCAAGTGGCACAGATGCAGTAGGGTCAGAGTGGCCAGGCAGTGCCTCTTCACCCTGAAACCATGGAGGAGGGCATATTTAACCAGAGGTGTTCCCTTCGGAGTTATACCCTCCCGTCGGGAAGTGGTAGAGACAGACTCCTCCCTGTTAGGGTGGGGAGCTGTCTGGCAGCACAGGACTGCCAGGGGGCTATGGAACACACAGCAGACGTTGGAGCACATAAACGTGCTGAGCTCCGCGCTGTATATGGGGCACTCAAAGCCTTTCTTCCAGCCCTGAGGAACCGGCATGTACTCATCCGGATGGACAACACCCCAACGGTTTACCAGATAAACCATCAAGGGGGCACCAGGTCCAGACAGTGTCTGCGGGTGTCACAACAGCTTCTCACTTGGGCCTTCCCCTGCTTCTTGAGCCTCAGGGCCATGTATCTCCCAGGGGTGCAGAACTGCGCAGCAGATCTGCTTTCCTGCCAGAGGCCACCCTCGGGGGAGTGGAGGCTCCACCCCAAGGTGGTAGGCAGGATTTGGGGCAAATACAGCAGAGCAGAGGTGGACCTCTTCGCCTCAGAAGCATCGACACACTGCCCCCTTTGGTTCTCCTTGACAGAGAAGACCAGCCCACTAAAACGGGACACTCTGGCTCATGCTTGGCCAGACAGCCTTCTCTATGCCTTTCCCCCGATTCCCCTAATACTCGTGACGTTGGACAGAGTCCAGCGAGACGGCCACAGGCTACTCCTAGTGGCCCCAAATTGGCCAGGCCGACCATGGTTTCCGGCTCTACTAAGGCTCCTTGACGGAGTGCCATGGCACCTCCCGAGGAGGCCAGACCTCCTGTCACAACTGGAAGGTCACATATGGCACCCGGACCCGGGTTTCCTACAGCTGTGTGTCTGGCCTTTGAAGGCCAAGACCCGCTTCTAATGGCTTGTGACCAATCAGTTGTTCAGACTATTCTGAACTCAAGGGCACCTTCCACCAGGGTTCAGTATGCTAACCAATGGAAGCTGTTCTCTGAGTGGTGCAGGGCACATAATGAGGTGCCTGAGAGTTGCTCAGTGGCGGTGATACTGTGCTTCCTGCAGTCCCTGCTGGATGCTAATAGACGTGCCTCCACCTTGAAGGCCTATGTGGCTGCCATTTCAGCGGGGCATATTCAAGTAGGCAACCAGTCAGTGGGGTCTCACTATCTGGTTACGCGCTTTCTGAGGGGAGCCCACAGGCTGGACCCTCCACGGGCCATCAGAATGCCCTCATGGGATCTGCACCTGGTACTAGACACCCTTGGTCAGCCCCCATATGAGCCATTGGAGCAGGCTGAACTGAGGTGGCTGTCTGGTAAGACAGCGTTCCTGCTGGCCATCGCTTCAGCAAAGCGGGTGGGCGAGCTCAATGCCTTGTCAGTAAGCCAGTCATGCATGCGCTGGAATGCAGATGGTTCAGGGGTGACACTCTGGCCCAATCCATCCTTTCTCCCCAAAAGGCTGTCTCCCTCTCATGTCAACCAGGTGCTCAAGCTAGCGGCATTTAACCCCCCAGATGCACTGAGGGGGAATAATGAGATATTGGCGCTACTGTGTCCGGTGCGGGCACTCAAGACTTATGTGGAAGCAACTGCTAGCTTGCGTACGACTGACAAACTGCTAGCTTGCGTACGACTGACAGTCTCTTCATTTGCTATGGGGGGCACAGTAGAGGAGAGGCCCTGTCAAAGCACAGGCTCTGTAATTGGATTGTTGATGTGATCTTGATGGCTTACAGATCACAGGGGCTACTCGTACCCATAAATGTTCACTGCCACTCTACAAGGAGTATATCTACATCCTGGGCGGCCCTGAAGGGAGTGCCGCTAAAGGAAATTTGTGCGGTTGCTACTTGGGCTTCGCCATGCACCTTTGCCCGCTTCTACAGGGTCAACGTGGCTGCCCCCCACGCTGTTGCAGCAGCGGTTTTACCTTCGCCTTCGGCCCCTTAGTGTGGTAAGGCCTTCCTCGTGACCTTGTTGGTATGAGTCATCCAGTGCTTAAGCACCGCCTCTGGATGACCACCAGAGTTCTTTGTCACTTGGAATCATGGCGAGAAGATTCTGTGGGAACAGATTACTGGATGACGGGGGATTTTATACTGGGGGCGTGCCCTACGTCATCCCAGGTCACAGGTGACTTTGTTGGTACAATTACTCGACCTGCACTTGCACGAGATGGACAAGATCCAGTGCTTAAGCACCGCCTCTAGCGGTCATCCAGAATTCATAGAACCGTGGTTACATTCGAAACCCTCGGTTTACTTCGCAGATTTTTCGTTAGGGCTTTACTCTAACGAGCACGTGTGGGTGCACCCATTAGGCATTGGAGCAGTGGATGGGGGCAGCCAGCACTGGTGGGCCTGTACTGCTTACCTCTGGGGTCCACTGCAGCTCCAAGATCCCCTGCCAAATTCGCCTGGGGTTGCGAGACACCCAGTTACCATGTGTGGCCATGAGAAGGCCCGGCAGGAGTCTTGGTGAGGGAGAAGCTGTGTACTGGCAGGAGAACTTACGCGCAAGGCTGCTTTCCCGTTCACCACAAGGGCTAGCCAGCAGCAGTGAGCTGTAAGCGAGATGGTTGCAAGCAGGTGGGAAGTAGGCATGCACCCTCCCTCTAACTAGCATTACTGCACTAGACGCTTCACAACATCCTGTGCAAATACACACACACAGACAGACAGGCTGGGAGACAGGAGACCGACAGGCTGGGAGACAGGAGACCGACAGGCTGGGAGACAGGAGACCGACAGGCTGGGAGACAGGAGACAAACAGGCTGGGAGACAGGAGACAGACAGACAGGCTGGGAGACAGACAGGACAGTGGTCACATTGACAACAAATAAACTGAACGGGTGAAAAGGGGACGAAGCATCAGGATGTTTTTCCTCCAAGGTGTTTGTGTCAGATACTGAACTCAATACTGATTGGATGAGAGACAGGGAGTGTCGTGCTCCTGACCCGTCTAACCCTCTGAAGGTGCAGACCAAGGAGCTCCAGCCTTCATCCATCGGAGCTATGGACGAGCTGTCCATCTTCATCAACCCAGACGAGTTGGCAGCCCAGAGCCTGTCGTCCTTCCAGCTGTCGGGGGCGTCTGAAGACCCCCTGTTCGACATCGTCCTGTCCGGCCTGGCTGACGGGACCTTCTTCCCCCCCATCCTCCTCTTCAGAGGCCAGCCGCCACACATTCCTGAGGGGTTCCCCAACAACGTCTGGCTGGAAGCCCAACCCAAAGGCTTCACGGACGAACAGCGCCTCACCCTCTGGCTGAACAAGGTCTGTCTGCTGCCTGCCTGTCTGTCTCCCTGTCTGTCTGCCTGCCTGCCTGTCTGTCTGTCTGGCTCCCTGTCTGTCTGTCTGCCTGTCTGTCTGCCTCACCCTCTGGCTGAACAAGGTCCGTCTGCTGTTCTTCTGACTTGGTGAACAACGTGACGTGTTGTAACTGTCTAATTAATAAACCAAGGCTAACTAACTAACTAACTAGACTAACTAACAGCCACAGCAGCTGCTTGGTTACTAGTAGTCTGACATTTAGCCTGACTGGTCTCCCTGTCGCCCTGCTGAAGGTCTGGCGCCCCCATGTGGCGGTCCAGACCGGAGGTCAGGGTCTGCTGATCGTGGACACCCACCGAGGCCACCTGAAGGACCCGTTCCTCACCGGCCTCGACCCCCACACCGTCCCTGCCGTCATCCCCATCGGCTGCTCCTGCCGCCTGCAGCCGCTGGACGTCTGCGTCACCCCGGTGGTCCGAGAGTTTCTGCAGGTACACAGACCCATCTGTCTGTCTCTGTCTGTCTGTCTGTCTGTGTAAAGAAAATACAATTTCAAAACTTTCTTTCTTGCTTGTTATTTTAACAATAATTTAAAACCTGATATTGACTAGATATTGATCGACAGAGTTTTGTCTCTTGGGTTGAACCTGAAACTATGAGGACCCTCAGGAATACCACTTGAGATCATCTCTCTCTCGCTCTCTCTCTCTCTCTCTCTCTCTCCCCCCCCTTCAGGCCCGGTGGAGCCAGCTCCTGTCCCAGGGGGGTACCGAGGCTCTGGGTCTGGACCAGCTGGCTCTGACCCTGGCCTGCTGGCTGAGCGAGGTGTCCTCCACCCTGTCCAGGAGGTGTGACATCCTCCGCAGGTCTGGTTAAACCTTTCGTACTTAAAGGGTTTAAAACGCACCGATGAAGACTTGATGTGCAAAAGATGAGAAAAGACAGTTCTAATTAAAAACGTTGTTACCATGGCAACCCTTCAGGTCATTCACCAGGGTTTCCACCCCACCACACGAAGAGAAGGAGGAAGGGCTGGGCCAGATGATCCAAGACCTGACCGAGGCTCTGATTCGACCGCTGGAGGCTGACAGCCAGACGGAGGAGCCAATAGAAATGTTGTTGGTGATAGAGCAGCAGGAGGAGGAGGCGGAGCAGCAGGAGGAGGAGGCGGAGCAGCAGGAGGAGCAGGCCCTGCATCTCATGTTTGATGGCGACAGCGACCTGGAGTCTTTCCACGGCTTCGAGGAGCGAGAGCAGGAGCCACAACCAGACGCTCCCACAGAAAAAGGGGTGAACTGACCATCCTCCTCCTCTGATGAAGACCGGCACTGTTATCACCCTGAGGGAGGCAGCAGGGAGAATGTGTCTACAGAGTCAATGTAGCACTATGCACTATGGGAACCAAGATGTCTGCTAAAGATGTGAAGCAGGACCGCCGTTAACGCTGCCACGGTCAGATCACCTGTTACCGATCAGCTGTGGATTACCGGTAATCAAACCAGCGGCCTTTCAGTTACAGGACGAATCATTGGGCCGTCCTGCAGTAGTGAGCGATTGTCTGGTGGTCAAGGGAAACCAAACGAGTGTTTGACTCGAACCTTTCAGTTGTGTGACCGCGGTGCTGCAGGACAGTCGCTAAGAATCATGGGAGTTTAGTTTATACTGTCGATTTCTATGAAGCCCTGACTGAATCATCATGTATCTTCAATATGAGCCACATAATGTTTTGTCTTCTGCTGTCAATCACTGTACCTGCAGTATCATGTCCTATGAAGATAGTGGAGCAATATGATGATTGTGCCTAGCTGCAGGTGGTGTGTGTATATAGATCTATATCTATATTTCTCTCTCTTCTCTCTCTCTCTCTCTCTCTCTCTCTCTCTCTCTCTCTCTCTCTCTCTCTCTCTCTCTCTCTCTCTCTCTCTCTCTCTCTCTCTATATATATATATATATATATATATATATATATATATATATATATATATATATATATATATAGCTGTCAGCTGTATTTTACCAGAGACATGAGAGGATGAGGAGAGATGTCCTGGGTTATTCAAATCATGATGAGGAATCCAATACTTTGATTCCTCTGATGAATGAAACTGAACACTGATCGGTGTCCTCTGCTTTCTGAAATGAAATCAGCTTATTTCCTCAGAAACAAGAAGCAGACAAGACCTCGTTTCAGCTTGACTGGTTTTTAGTAGCTGTATTTGGTATGAAAATAAAAAGACGTCGTCGTACCAAGGGTGTGAAACTTCCTTTGGCTTATGTAAACCAAAGATTAATAAAATGAATAGATGTTCACTAAACTAAACAGAAAATGGTAATAAACTGGCAAACAAGAAAACAACAAACAGTGGCAGAGGATATATCAAACAAGAATGGCAAATGATATTGGGATCAAAGATGGCAAGGAAGTTGGCACAGACAAGACGACCTGAGCTGTAATACATCTAATAGTGATACTGTGGCAACAGCGAAAGATGGCTTGGAGGACAGCTGACCGTTTCTGGGAGACTTGGGACAGAAGGACAGAGAATAGTGGAGAGAGAGAGAGAGAGAGAGAGACCTGGACCAGGTAAAACTGCACTGGAACAATTTAAAACAGGAGGCCACAAAAGACCATAGTGAGTCTCAAAACCCTAAAACAGGCAACAAACCATTTAAGCGGGAGAGTTCACTGATGTCATCATTGGTGGAAAAAGATCCCAGGCTCTATATGGCATTCAGTCAGTCTCACAAGGTGGTGAGTCTGGACTGTGTGGGACTGAGACTGAAACTCCAGACTCAGAATTGGGAGAGCAATTTGTTATCCTAACTCCTGTTGAGGCAGAGCCTGAAGACCTCCTGGTCATTGACAAACAACAGCAAGAGGACCCTCACTCTTCAGGGGTAGAACCACTGGCGGAGCCAGAAGGGTGTCTGGGGTGAAATTTCATTCGCTATCACTGGCAGTTTGATGCTGATTGACATCTCATTTCACCTCTTGTTGAAAGAAGCGTTTATTTTGACATCCGGCGGCACCTTTTTCAAATCGAGGACGAGGAAGAGAGATTATTTTCCACAGCTCACGAGTCACACGAGCGACTGACGCCCGGGTCACTGGACACGGAAAGGAAAGGAAGCACCGTGATTGGCGCCGATCGAGTTTGGTTGTTCACACCAGACGATCTCCACTGGTTTTAATGTAGGGGTTTGGTCTCTCTCTCTCTCTCTCTCTCTGCTTGTGCCTGTGTATATATATAGACTGGATATCCAACGCCATCATCAACATCATCATCGCCACTTCCTGCCGAGCTTGACACAGAAAAAAAAGTTTTGTCTCCAGTTACTTATAATCTCGAGAGTTAGGCTGTAATCGGAAACCTTCAAAGTGTGAGAAAGGTTCGCTAGCCAGCTAACTACAGTCAGATTCATCATCTGTCAGCCGCTTAGCCGAAACGAGTAGCTCGTCATAAAAATCAGTTTGGAGAAATATAGATATATAAATATAGATGAAAATCTCGATTATAGTCCATTTGAATTTTCCCTCTTTATTTGACCTCTGGGGATCAATAAAGGCGTATCTTATCTTATAATAGTCTTTGTCTGTAATTGTCTTGGAGTAAATCTGTATCGTTTCACTGCTATGATTCTAGTGAAGTAACCCTGGTGGACCACACTATCTGCCACATTGAAGAACTCCGGGTTAAGTGAATTATCACTTCTACCTCTAATCAGCAATCATAGGATTCATTCATGCTCCTTAGATGCCAGGTTACGGTTACACACTCATTTTCTGTCATGGACTATGGACCCCCTGAAGTAGCCTTGGCCACCCCATGTATAAAACTCTAGTTCGGCCACTGTTCTCGCATGTCTGTTGTGCAGGAGCGGGAGCCAGTGAGTCCAGGGCGTGGTGCTCGCATTCGGCGAGCCCTCAACAGTTTGGCGTAATGTGAACCATCCCGCCCTCCCGAACAGACTCCGGGACCTGTCGTGGATGGTGGCTCACGAGATCCTCCCAGTCAGGTCCGTTATGCACTCCCGGGGCATGTCAGCGACCTCAACCTGCCCTCGACCAGGTTGTGGCGCGCCCGAGTCGGTGAGGCATCTGCTCTGGGAGTGCAGCGCTGCTGTAGACCAGTGGGCAACGGCCGACTAGCTACGATTCCCGTGCTTGCCAGCAAGGGAGGTCCTTACAGCACAACTAGTGCTGTACGGGGTGAGCCAAAGGACCATACCACCAGCAGACTTTGCAAAACAGTGGCTCACCCTGGCCGCCATAAAAGACGCCATATGGACCTCCAGAAACCTGCTGGTAAGACAGCACAAGCAGATCCCCCCGTGGCTGCGATCCGAATGGCTGCAGCGGCGGTGCAAGCGGACGTCGCTGCAGGCGGAAGAAGACTCGCCTCTGCCCATTCGGACGAGGGAGTCGGCGCCCACACACAAAAGGGTCAAGGCAGCGGCGGCCTGGCTCTCCAGGTGAGGCAGGTGGGAAGGAGCAGAAGGGCGAGGGTCTCCTCTGAGCACCAGGAACAGGTTCCGAGAGACCAAACCTGTTCGGGGGTGCGGGATGAGTTCAGCCTTGTTAGGGACTCACCCCGCTCCTGCACAAAGCATTGAAGAAAGCTTTTATCATGTGTTTTGTTGTGTTTTAATGAATGCACTCCTTTTTAAATGACACTTTGAATACACGTACACTGACATACACAGTACCACCACAATCTTTTAATAAAACAACGTCTTTTATCTGTAAGCCAGTGTATATATTTAAACAGTGTATGTATTTTATGACTTGTGTCAACTTTTTTCTTGTTGGAATCACTCACTTGACAGCAGTTTTGGTGGTGGACAAATAGTCAAAAGGTTTACCCCTCAATACCACAATGATGAGAAAACACCATGTGACATTTTTTCAATTAAAAATATCTGGTGATTTCAGCTGATTTGGTCTGCATCAAGCCATGAGTCAGAAGGTCTGGCTAGGATGTGAAGAACAGGCTGGGGTTGTACATCAATACTACCTTCACTACCTTTAGTACCTTTAGTACAGCGGCAGGATGCTACCAACGCTGTAAGCTCTTGGTCTGTTCTGCTAGCAGAGCTAGCTAACACAGGAGTGACAACATTGGTGAAGGTTCTTTGTTTTGAATTCACCTTCAACTCCTCAAATTGAAATATCATAGAGAACCAAACCTCGGTAACAAAGGAACGCTCTGAACTTTGACCACCTGATGTGTTCATGTACGTACTTGCTGTTGTAGAACTACTTTGGCAAAACTGAGAAGAGGGTGAAGAATCCCAGGGGCCACATGTATAAACCATGGCTATGTCACAGAGGGAACACTGTGCCATTTGATTTAGTGGTTAGTTTTCCTTTAGATTGATATCAGTGTTAGGCTACTTTTGCTTGTGTGCAGTTATTTGTGATTTATTTGATTTCAGTGTTACCTTTTGTGTGCAGTGGTTTATTATCATACAGATTGTTGTATAATTAGTGGACATTGGATGCATCAGTGTAGCTCTCTGGCCACCTCCCTCTCCTAATTACACCTGCAAGGCTATTCGTTCCCGACTAGTCTGCAGCCCTATAAAAGACTAGATGGGACATAACTTGACAGGACCTCTCGCCGTGCTGTGGAGACCTTTGATGGCAACAACCGGTTGATGCAGCTCGTGGTAGGACGTGGAAAGAAGCGACCGGAACACACCAGCTTGATGAGCAAACGGAACGCTAAGTAAAGGGAAGTCGTCAGCAGACACACCGAGTCTGTCCCCTCGCTCTTTTGATTTCAGCGCTTCCTGCACTGTGGGAGAGACGCGAACGGCGCATCGCAAGACACAAAGAGGATCGAGTGGAGTGGACGGCCTTCACGTTGGAACCCCCGGAGTCGATGCACGGACAGGATTTTCCCCCCTCACGGACTTTGATGCGCGTTCCCGCTAAGTCCGCGAGGGTTTAGGGCTGTCCCACTGTCAAATCGTCAAGTGCATGAGGGCTCTCTCTCTCGCAGACTTTTTCAGCCCTTTATGCACACTTTCCGTAAATCCGCATCGATGCAGACTTTGCCTGAGGGAATTACCCACAGTTCATAGCGTTATAAATACGGGGTTACCAGGGGAAGCTCGGAAGCGGTAAAAAAAAAAAAAAAAAAACGGTAAACAAATGTAAGGACAAATGTTTATTCATCAACCATTTATTACATTTTTGCTTGATGATGCTGTTTTTACAAAACGAGTCAATTGATTATTGACCATCACCTCTCGTCCACTCTGTAAGACAAGAGCCTGGAAGACGTTCAGATCGGGCAGTCGGTCCCTGAAGTGCCTTGGTCGTGAAGAAAGAAAAAAAAAATAAAATAAAAAGTCTCAAACCCACAATCGTACATAATTTTTTTTTTTTGGTATCGTCAAGGTAACGCGATATGTCGCAAAGTGCTGTCCCATTCCTATTGATACAATTTGGAGCCCTTGCAGCCTCTCACACTCAACCTGGCCTCTATGTCCACAAAATCGCTTTTCACACCTTTGAGTAGATCCCAAAAGTTTCTCCGGTCCATCGGCGGCTCAAGGCTCCAATATAATCATGCGGGCGCGTACAGGCGGTCAAAGTACGTCCACTAAAAGTCAGCAAGAAGAGGATCGTGTAAACAACCGTCCTCTTCCGACAACGAGTGAATCCTCTTGCTTTCATACAACAGCTTTGTCAGAGTTGAGAGTTCAGAGTTGTTGTTAAAAATGGTCTATTTCTGTAGCGATCCTTTCAGTAATGTCAGACACACGAATAACAATCTGAGCCTGTCAGTGGCAAAATCAAGACTTTTGGTGGACGTACTTTGACCGCCTGGACATGCCCGCTGGATTACATTGGAGCCTTGAACCGCCGTTACGTGACTGACGGTTGAGCCGATCTACCGGAGCAACTCCGAAACCTTTGGGATCTACTTAAAGGTATGAAAAGCGATTTTGTGGACATAGAGGCCAGGTTGAAAAGTCCCGGAATTACCCTTTAAGTCCGTGAGGGTTCAGGGTTCAGGCCTTAGGGGGACATTGGGATTGGGCCTATCTCTGCAGACCGGACATTTGAGAGGGGGCGGGGAGTAGGCGTGTCAACTGTCAATCATGTTTTAATTAGACCAATCAGAGGCTTACAATCCTCTGTCAATCAAAGACTTTCACCAATACGCCGCCTGAACCAGTTGTCAATCCATTTTTAATTCAGCGAATCACTTCACAGTATTATAAGGAGGGAGGTACACAAACAACTCACGCTCCATCCGTTAGTTTTGTACGGTTGACCCCTGAACCCACCGGCCGCGGGCACGGACGGCCCGCGTGTCCACGTGCGCAACCTCATAGAAATACATTTTCTATGCACAATATCTGCATCATATCACCACATATAAATGTTTTTCAACCTACTAATAGTTTTACTAGTGTTATTAATTATTTTAATACTGTTAGATCCCCGAAGTATCTGCCTCTACGGTTAGATAGAAGTGTCCACTTGGTCCAGCTCTCCGATTAAAGGGTCCGAGTTCTATGCCTAATGAGTATGACTCGATTAAGTTTCTTGAACTAATTAAGCTGGTGGCGAGGAGATTCGCCTGGCTACCTAACTGCCTACGTCCAGACGCCTACCCTTCGTCCTCTGATGATCCCGTCGGGCTAAATAGCACTAGAGCCTAACGATACCAACAGTCACGTCTGTTAACGGCAGCTCTCCTCTAAATGATCAGTGCACTTGGTGAATGCCAGGGGGTCTTGGTTAAGTGGCTAGGTAAAGCCCCAAGGGTCGGTTATATTTAGTTGGCTAGAGAAACCTGTTAAAACCATGTGATGTTATTTCAAATTCAAATACCTAACATTTTACTACCATGGAAAACTCATACATTCAATGTCCACTACTATCTTAATTTGGATATATATATATTTTATTAAAAGGCTTTAAGCAAGGGAATGTCATACAGCGTTATTCTGATTTCAATACAGTAAGCACAATAGACTGATAAAGCTACTCTAAACTATTAGTAATACTCACTGGCAGGGCTGTGACATGGGTGTCTGTGGCATTCTAAAAATAGAGAACGAGAGAGAGTGAGAAACTCAGCTGGCCGTGCTTCGTCCCTCCTTTTGTCGCGGGCCGGCGTGTCCTCCTGTCCTTCGATAAGGGTCTTGAGGACCCCTACCTTAGGCTCAAGTGGGCTAGGTCTTCTTTGTTGCAGTTGTCCGGTCCGTCAACAGGGTGAGCAGAGAAAGTTCGAAAAGTCTAATTTAAATCTTGCAAGCTGGGGTGGTTGGTTGATCCTTCTTCGTGTTGGTCCTATTCTAAATCTTGCAAAGATTTCTTCTTATGAACTCTCCCTATTACTCCGGAGTCCAATAATTGCACTGAGTCCCGAGCTACGGAGTGCCGTTTTTGCACTGAGTCCAAAGCTACGGAGTACAGAAATTGCACTAAGTCCGGAGTCGCTCCGTCCCCTCTCCTCGGATGCAGAATCTCTTCAGCTTGAGGCCTTGGATGAATCCGCAAAGAACCAACGAAGAATCAACCTCGGTTTCCGTGTTTACTTATGTTTTATACCTATCTGAGGCATCTCACGTTACATGTCGGATTGTCCATCCTTTTCTGAATACCAGCCCCTTCATTTCTCTCTCTCTCTGTCATTCTCGGTCGCCATCACCAGTTTGACAGTTTGGCAGTTAAGACATTGCTTAATCATTAAGACGCCGACACCCAATGTCCTTCTAAACTCCAACATTGCTTTAGCATCTGTTCCTTGAGTAAGCATGTCATGATGACTTTACATTTTGCTCTGCTGGATCCACCAGTTCGAGACACATATCTTTTTATCACACAATGATCATTTCAACAATCACATCTCAAATATTAATACTTCATTCTTTGATTTCGTCTACATTACTCGTTAATACACACAGTCATAGTTACTCGTCCTTCTTATCTTTCTAGGCCTAACGCATACAGGTGCATTTCTTCTCGTGGCCTGGTTCCATTATACATAGTATCTTTAACAAATCACTCTAGTTACACATATTAATGATTTAGGGTTATTCTTACACATCACACATATTGCATAGATTTCGATCGTGCATTTCTTATCATTCTGCTTTAACTTGTAATCATGCAGTGATTTCTATCTGAGTCTCTTATTCATTACTTCCCCTTTCTCCGTACATTCTAGTTCCTCTTTCTCCGGACATTCTAGTTTCTATATGGGCCTAATATTATTTTATCCAACTCCAACCTTTAACTATCCCATACTTCTAATTTATACATTGCTCTTAACAATTCATCAATCAACACCATCTTTATTAGGGCTGACCTTCAATATTCTTGACAATACATATTTTATTTTAATATAGCCCATAATGAAAAAGGGAACAGAGACAACAACCATTATGGGATGAATGAAGTTAAATCAAGTCAAGGCATATAACCAGCTATTCCCGTTTTTATAATGTTTTTCTTTATTATAGTATACTTAATTAATTAATAATTAATTAAGACTATCCTTACTTCTGTTTTCATAATGCGCTCTGAAAAGGCAGTTACGCCCCGTACCCACCAGACGCGCACAGACGCGTACTCTCAGTACATGTTAAATGACCGACATGTTAGTAACACAAACTCTGAAACTCAGATGACATGACAAGATTACGTTCCTCCACCATGAAGCACCATGAGACGACTTAGACGCCATTTTGACTCCCTTCATCAGGACTGATCTGATTCCACTCATCTCATCACCCGGAGAACAAAAAGTCTTAATCCCGCTACTGATTGTGGTTGAAACATCACACCTTCATGAAAGCACCATCTGATGTGTTGATCAATAGAATAGATCGCACAAGAAACCACGAGACGTTCACTGTAACTGGTTACATTACATTACATTACAGTCATTAAGCAGACGCTTTTATCCAAAGCGACTTACAATAAGTGCATTCAACAAAGGTAGGTAAGGAAACTACTAGTCACCAGAAATCATGAGTGCATTTCCTTCCTAAACAAGCAACTAAGAGCATAACTAGTGTTAATGTAAGAGTACAATAAGTTAGCAACCTACTTATCTCAACAAATGAGACAAATAGAGAATCGAATAAAACAAGAGCTAAGACAAATAAGGATACACACTGGTTCAGACTGCGTTCGTCTAAGCGTCGTGACAGAACCTCGCCCGCGGAGCCAACCACCACAGAGCGACTAGCTAGCAGGTTCACGAGCAGGCTAACGGTGTGTTGTGTTCCACCCTGACGTCACACTCAGCACCACCACCACTTTGAAAGTTTGGGACGTTTCAAACCAGGATGTTGTGTCGAGGGGATTCTGGGTAGTGTAGTGTGGTGAACGTAAATACCTTTAATCTGAAATCCCATCAATTAGATTTCTACTGCTACTACTACTACTACTATTACTACTACTGGTACTACTACTAGTGCTAGTACTAGGACTATTACTGCTACTACTATACTACTACTACTACTACTATTACTACTACTGGTACTACTACTAGTGCTAGTACTAGGACTATTACTGCTACTACTATTACTACTACTGGTACTACTACTAGTGCTAGTACTAGGACTATTACTGCTACTACTATTACTACTACTGCTACTACTACTACTACTACTACTACTATTTGACTACTACTACTACTGTTACTATTACTATTACAATTACTAATGCTGCTATTACTTCTACTATTACTACTACTACTATTACTACTACTGGTACTACTACCTAGTGCTAGTACTAGTACTATTACTACTATTACTACTACTGCTACTACTAGTACTAGTGCTAGTACTATTACTACTACTACTACTGCTACTACTACTAGCACTACTACTAGTACTACTAGTAGTACTCCTGCTAATTTCATACATTGCAGCTCATTGTGCTTCACATAAACCGAGAGAAGAAAAGGACTGAGGACCTGAAGGAGAAATACAAAGATAACGACTAAAGGAAATCAAATAAATACATTCAATTAAAAGAATCAATTGTACTGGTGCAAACTGATCCAGGATGAGCACCAAAAAATCAATCATTAGTAAAATAAAAGAAGAGTTGGAATTGAAACATAAAGGGACTCAACCTCAACATCACAGTAAACCAAAACCATCAGAAGTCAGTAAAATGAAACAGAGCTAAAACACCAACGAAGTAAAAGCAGTGTGAAGCAGATCTGTGTTCATATTCTGTCTGGAGGCTCTCGGGCTTTCTGGGGGGACTCCATAGTTTGGGCTCATCATAACTAAAAGCTGATCTGGTAGGAACATAAAGAACCATCATATCAATATCACTACGGTAGACATTTCAACATTGATAGAACCTGGAGAACCGGTGTGATGTGGGTTCTGATCTGGGAACAGTATTCTGGCAGCAGTATTTTGAACTCGTCAACGTGTGATGGGGCCCTTGGACAGGCCAGGCAGAAGAGCATTGCAGTAATCCGGTCTAGTCGGCAGTGGAGAGCCAATCACGTACCTCGGAGATCTTGCAGAGGTGATGATATGCTGCTTTGCAGACGTTGCTGATGTGGTTTTTACCACTGAGATCACTATCAAATATCACACCACTCATATTTAGCAGGAAATATTTACGTGTACCATCTTCCCACAGGTACCGTGACATATATATAAAAGCCACCAGTTATCAAGACATATTTAAAGATCTTACATCGAAACAAATCTCATTTGGGAGAGACGACAACCAAAGATTCCCAAAGGGTCTTGTATCAGAGCTCCTGGCTCACATCACCTCATGACCCATTCACCACACTTGCTAACCTTGAGGTAATGGACACAAACTGAGGGAGGAAATACTACCTGTGTCGTATTATACATGTCAGACAATTCAAGTCAATTCAGTCATTCACAAGACACTTTTATCCACATTCTCCATAGGGCCCCATTCTATCTGGAGAGAGCACCACCATGCATGACCACTAGGGGCGCAGCGGTTCATTTTCAAGTTGCATGTCTGTGTACCCCAATAACAGGTCTGTGGTACAACTACCATCTGCTACTTGTGGCCACTAGAGCAGTTGGGGGTCAAATGCCTTGCTCAAGGGCACACTGACAGTGGTAATGCCCTCTTCCATTAGCACGGGTCCGCCCACTCTCCCTCACAGCAGGGGTCGACACAGGTGGAGCCGAGATACTCCTGCTGGCTACCAGGACCACAGCGTGAAGCCCCGCCCCGTTACACAGGATCAGATTGGCTAGCAGCATGGCCGACATGCAGACGGAAAGTGATGTAGAACGGATAAATACAGTATTTTAGATCTGTGAGAAATGCTCGTATGAAACTGAAATACAGTTCTGGTCAAGATGATCGGCCCTCTTGCATTTTATACAGATGATGAACAATATCTTCTGAAATTATCGGAAACTGAAACAACTTTTGGTCTGTCGTATTTAACAGCACATGATCAAACAACAAGAAAACTAAAAAATATCAAATATGTTTATGGCCATGATTATTGGCACCCTTTTCTAACACCTAAGATTGATGCCCTTATATTCAAGGTATCATGAGGCAACAGGAAGTCACTGACATCAGTGAGAAACCACAGGAACCTGATGAGGAGATAAAGGATGGAGAGGAAACAGCAGAGGAGAGTTGAGGTGTCAAACATGAAGACATAGAGACAGAGAGATCCGACTGAGCGGGCTGGTTAAGACTACCAACTACCAACCGACTACCAACCGACTACCGGCTGACTACCAACCAACTACCAACCAACTACCAACCGACTACCGGCTGACTACCGGCTGACTACCAACCAACTACCAACCGACTACCGGCTGACTACCGGCTGACTACCAACCAACTACCAACCGACTACCGGCTGACTACCGGCTGACTACCAACCAACTACCAACCGACTACCAACCGACTACCGGCTGACTACCAACCAACTACCAACCAACTACCGACCGACTACCGACCGACTACCGGCTGACTACCAACCAACTACCAACCAACTACCAACCGACTACCGACCGAATACCGGACAACTAGCTGACTACCGGTCGACTCCCAGCAGCAGATATGGATCCAATAGTGATGCTGGTCATGCTGCTCTGGACCACAGGTAGGACTCTGAAAGAGATTGTTGAATAATTAACTAAATAAGTTCAGCTGATGTATTAGTGTCATGTACAACACCGAGGACAACAAGCACGAGCCAAGGAGGAGGACCGGTGGGTAGGAAGCAGATGTTTTGAGGAACGGTACTTCTCACGGTATTTTCTGATTAAATAATATTTTCCCGTTATTTATGGCTAATCAATAAAGCGGTCAACCGGAGACTGCGGTCAAGTGAGTTGCGTGTCTACCGGTATATTTACGGTAAAGACGCAGCGTTGGCCCAAGGACGGAGCGACGCCGTCTAAATGAGAAACAGAGTCGAACAGTTTATTATTCTACTTCATATCGTGAGAATGAAATGAAAACTGTTAAAAATCTCTGAATCCCTTTAGTCGGTTAGTTGACAATCCGGTGGATTCCTGCTCAGGGCTTCTGTCCACACATGGAACATGAACCCATTTCACTGGACCATTTTGGAGCGTATCAAGTCTCAAGGCTCATTTTGGTGAATTGTCTCGGTTAAATTGACCTTTTTTGTCCTTCCATAAAAATATTATTGGCAATAATGAGTTGATTGATGATTTCTGGGTCATTTTCTCACATTGGAAGCTCTTCTGTTCACTAAGACCGCAAAAGGCAGAATTCAATAGGTAGGTGGGTTTAACGTCAGCAAATAACCAAAACAAGACAAATGTACCAAACTACATTTGGAACTAATACTCAAGTAGTTTTCTTAAAGGGTAATACTTGAGTAAATGTTCGTATGAGTAACTCTACTGTTACTGCAGTAAAATGTGTCTGTACTCTACCCACCCCTGGTCCTGCTGTCAAGTACGGTGTCTGTGTTGGCTCAATAATACGACGTTCATAACCAATCCCCTTTCTTCAGCGTATGACGACCAACAGTAACATGAAAGGACTCAATAAATATCACTGGAGACTGGAACCGCTTCATTTCTCTTCCAGTTCAAGCGGTAGAAGCTTTTCATCCATTGAAACAATAAAAGTGGGAATTCTTTTCAGGCTCCATGACCGACAACAGCAAATAAAATGTTCCTTGAGTTAAGATCGATTACATGAAACTCTTTTGATCCTCGTGGGAAAAGTTGAGTTGAGTGAGTCGTTGCAGAGTAATAGGATACAGCAGAGAAAATAGAATAGAAATAAAAATCTATGGAAATAGAGTAGAAACTGCTATGGGAGTATATAAACCTATGCAGCCAGCCGTGGATTAATAACGTGGATTTAGTTTCAGATGTTACTAACAGTATTGATTACTTCAGTATGGAGTATAAAATGTGCTGAGGAGAAAAACTGTATTTCATAACTGATAATGAGGAGAAACTATTTATCATGAACGAGTTACTAACGTGACTTTTAGTCCACCAGTCAAACTGAACTAGTCTAGTAATTATATATTATAATATTAATAACTATATATTATTAGAGTGGCTGACATTCAACTAGTCCAGTTATTTACAGTGAACTGGTCACATTATTCCACACTGAGATGGTTTCAAACCCTGGAGGTGCTGGGAAATATTTTGCAAATATTTTTGCAGAATATTTTGTCTGTCAGAGCTCTGGTCACATCGTGATGTTCATGGAGGTTTTCTCTTTTGGTTCCTCAGGACTCCAGGCTGAAATAAAATACACTTCAAAAGGTAAATACAGAAATGAACTAGAAATGCAGAATTGAAAATTGAAGCTTTGATTTGACTTGATTACTTTGAATGAAAGGAACATTACTTCTATTACTGATTACTCTCTTGTCTCTGTTCAGAGCCTGATGATGTCAGGTTGGTGGGAGGAGCCAGTCGCTGTGCTGGTGGACTGGAGATGAAACACCAGGGAGACTGGAAACCAGTGGAGGACTGGTACTCTGACTGGTACCTGAAGTCAGCAGCTGTAGTGTGTAGACAGCTGGACTGTGGACCTGCTGTTTCAACAGGAAGTAGAAGAGGTTCAACAAGACAAACTGTATGGAGGATTAAAGCTGACTGTGATGGATCTGAGTCTAAACTGAAGGAGTGTGTAACAGTGGAGGATTCATCTATCAGCTCTTCCAGTCTGGAGGTGATCTGCTCAGGTAACACTGAACAATGACGTCACATTTCCTCACCTGCTTTCTCTCTGCCAGGCTGCTGTCTGACTCCTCATTACATCTGAATGTAGCAGCTCTATGTCTTGTATGGTGGCTGCTAACAGACAAATCCTGCCGCCTCTCGACGGTCAGCGTTCATCACTTTGACACAACAGATGGGAGGAAACAATCCTGTTTAGATCCACATTCATTTATTTGCACAAAAAAGGTATGAAATGAAACATGATGGGGGAACCAGGAAGTCCAAGGGCTTATAAAGATGTTCCCCCTAGTAAAACATAAAACATGTTAAATGAAAGACAAAAATAACAAAATCATCAAGCAACGTTTAAAAAGACAAGGAAAAAATAAAGAGAAAACAAAGAGAAAACATGAGAACAGACAGTGAGAACAAAACATGACAGAGGAAATTAAAATAAAGAAATCAGAATTCATCATAGTTAACTAGTGAAAGCTACAGAGGTTCAGGGAGATCGCCCACTTCTTTGTAGAAATGTGTTTTGTGTTGAGTTTTGTGCTGATGTTGGTTTGCCTGACATGTTCAGATAATAGTCTCGTTGTTTCTGAACAAACTGAATGAAGAGTCTTCGACTAACTGCTCCTTCATCTTTTAGAGTCTACTTTTGAAATACGCCCTGAACAAGAGTTTAAACGGTGAAATGATTTGGCTTCTGTTACCTTTACGGTCGTGTGCCGCCATGTTTATTCGCTCAACGACACGTTGCCTCGGAAACGCGTTGTGTCCATGGAAACGGCACAGGAGACAATGAACGCGAGCATGAAAACATGTCTGTTGACCTTTCTGATCACATCTCAGTGCACACCTGATGAGCGTTCATACGAGCGTCAGATATTAATACTTGATGTTCTTAAGATATCAAATTCAGTTATTAACATTTTCTTTCTACTGAATTTGGACGTGGAGGTCAGTAAATGGTTGCTGTTATAAGGCACTTGGGGCAGAGCTGTCTGAGGTGGCGTGGCGTAGAGCTCTGTAGAAGACTGGATATTTAGCTCCCACGTCAGGAGAGAGGCCCCTGGCAGAGCAGGGGCGGGGCCTGTGGGGGGCGGGGCCTGTGGGGGGCGGGGCCTGGAGGATTTGAAACAAGAGTGCAGTGAAATGTGCGGTGGTATACTGAGTCACTATGCTGAAGCTGAAAAGGAAACGGGGCTAAAACTAGGAGATACACAAGAAGAATTACTACAAGAAATAAAAGTACATTTAACAATAAAATGAATATAAAGACAATAAGTCAAGTATGTATGAACATGTGCAAAAAGAAATGTGCAAGTTATTTAATTTGTGTGTTTAAACCATGAAGACGTGAATCCAGGTCAGGACTGAAACTGGACTCTCTCTCTCCAGAGTCTGTCAGGCTGGTGAACGGGACCAGTCGGTGCTCAGGCAGAGTGGAGGTGAAGTCTAACCAGTCCTGGTCCTCAGTGTGTGAAGCTGACTTTGACCAGCAGGATGCACAGGTGGTCTGTAGGGAGCTTGACTGTGGGGCTCCTTCAGTCCTCCAGGGGGCGCTCTATGGAGAAGTGGAGGCTCCACTGTGGACCAAAGAGTTCCAGTGTGAAGGCGATGAGTCTCTTCTCCTGGACTGTGGAACCTCAGGCTCAGATAGAAACACCTGCTCACCTGGCAAAGCTGTTGGACTCACCTGCTCAGGTAGAAGAGAAACTGCAGCTTTGATTTGACTTGATTACTTTGAATGAAAGTAACATTACTTCTATTACTGATTACTCTCTTGTCTCTGTTCAGGGCCTGATGATGTCAGGTTGGTGGGAGGAGCCAGTCGCTGTGCTGGTGGACTGGAGATGAAACACCAGGGAGACTGGAAACCAGTGGAGGACTGGTACTCTTACTGGAACCTGAAGTCAGCAGCTGTAGTGTGTAGACAGCTGGACTGTGGACCTGCTGTTTCAACAGGAAGTAGAAGAGGTTCAACAAGACAAACTGTATGGAGTATTAAAGCTGACTGTGATGGATCTGAGTCTGAACTGAAGGAGTGTGTAACAGTGAAGGATTCATCTACCAGCTCTTCCAGTGTGGAGGTGATCTGCTCAGGTAACACTGAACAATGACGTCACATTTCCTCACCTGCTTTCTCTCTGCCAGGCTGCTGTCTGACTCCTCATTACATCTGAATGTAGCAGCTCTATGTCTTGTATGGTGGCTGCTAACAGACAAATCCTGCCGCCTCTCGACGGTCAGCGTTCATCACTTTGACACAACAGATGGGAGGAAACAATCCTGTTTAGATCCACATTCATTTATTTGCACAAAAAAGGTATGAAATGAAACATGATGGGGGAACCAGGAAGTCCAAGGGCTTATAAAGATGTTCCCCCTAGTAAAACATAAAACATGTGAAATAAAGACAAAAAAAACAAAATCATCAAGCAACGTTTAAAAAGACAAGGAAAAAATAAAGAGAAAACAAAGAGAAAACATGAGAACAGACAGTGAGAACAAAACATGACAGAGGAAAATAAAATAAAGAAAACAGAATTCATCATAGTTAACTAGTGAAAGCTACAGAGGTTCAGGGAGATCGCCCACTTCTTTGTAGAAATGTGTTTTGTGTTGAGTTTTGTGCTGATGTTGGTTTGCCTGACATGTTCAGATAATAGTCTCGTTGTTTCTGAACAAACTGAATGAAGAGTCTTCGACTAACTGCTCCTTCATCTTTTAGAGTCTACTTTTGAAATACGCCCTGAACAAGAGTTTAAACGGTGAAATGATTTGGCTTCTGTTACCTTTACGGTCGTGTGCCGCCATGTTTATTCGCTCAACGACACGTTGCCTTGGAAACGCGTTGTGTCCATGGAAACGGCACAGGAGACAATGAACGCGAGCATGAAAACATGTCTGTTGACCTTTCTGATCACATCTCAGTGCACACCTGATGAGCGTTCATACGAGCGTCAGATATTAATACTTGATGTTCTTAAGATATCAAATTCAGTTATTAACATTTTCTTTCTACTGAATTTGGACGTGGAGGTCAGTAAATGGTTGCTGTTATAAGGCACTTGGGGCAGAGCTGTCTGAGGTGGCGTGGCGTAGAGCTCTGTAGAAGACTGGATATTTAGCTCCCACGTCAGGAGAGAGGCCCCTGGCAGAGCAGGGGGCGGGGTCAGGGGCGGGGCCTGTGGGGGGCGGGGCCTGGAGGATTTGAAACAAGAGTGCAGTGAAATGTGCGGTGGTATACTGAGTCACTATGCTGAAGCTGAAAAGGAAACGGGGCTAAAACTAGGAGATACACAAGAAGAATTACTACAAGAAATAAAAGTACATTTAACAATGAAATAAATATAAAGACAATAAGTCAAGTATGTATGAACATGTGCAAAAAGAAATGTGCAAGTTATTTAATTTGTGTGTTTAAACCATGAAGACGTGAATCCAGGTCAGGACTGAAACTGGACTCTCTCTCTCCAGAGTCTGTCAGGCTGGTGAACGGGACCAGTCGGTGCTCAGGCAGAGTGGAGGTGAAGTCTAACCAGTCCTGGTCCTCAGTGTGTGAAGCTGACTTTGACCAGCAGGATGCACAGGTGGTCTGTAGGGAGCTTGACTGTGGGGCTCCTTCAGTCCTCCAGGGGGCGCTCTATGGAGAAGTGGAGGCTCCACTGTGGACCAAAGAGTTCCAGTGTGAAGGCAATGAGTCTCTTCTCCTGGACTGTGGAACCTCAGGCTCAGATAGAAACACCTGCTCACCTGGCAAAGCTGTTGGACTCACCTGCTCAGGTAGAAGAGAAACTGCAGCTTTGATTTGACTTGATTACTTTGAATGAAAGGAACATTACTTCTATTACTGATTACTCTCTTGTCTCTGTTCAGGGCCTGATGATGTCAGGTTGGTGGGAGGAGCCAGTCGCTGTGCTGGTGGACTGGAGATGAAACACCAGGGAGACTGGAAACCAGTGGAGGACTTGAACTCTGACTGGAACCTGATGTCAGCAGCTGTAGTGTGTAGACAGCTGGACTGTGGATCTGCTGTTTCAACAGAGAGGAGAAGTGGTTCAACAAGACAAACTGTATGGATGATTACAGGTGACTGTGATGGATCTGAGTCTGAACTGCTGGAGTGTGTAACAGTGGTGGGTTCATCTACCAGCTCTTCTTCCAGTCTGGAGGTGATCTGCTCAGGTAACACTGAACAATGACGTCACATTTCCTCACCTGCTTTCACTCTGTCAGGCTGCTGTCTCACTATAGTCCTATAGCTGATCATTGATGAAGGAAGGCGTTAGAACATCTTTAACATGTCTTCTCAGGTCTTCATCATCTCCCTCTGTGTTTATAGATCTGCTGGTTCAGCCAATCATCTCCCTCTCTCCCTCCATGGACGGGGTCTCCGAGGCCCAGCAACAGGGGCTCCATGTGTTCAAGGGCTCCACCTTCACCATCAGCTGCTCCATCCAGCCACAGTACCCAGGAGGCTCCTTCCACCTCACCTTCAACGGCTCCAACACAACATACAACATCCAACCCCCCCAGTATCCAACCACCCCCCCAGTATCCAACCCCCCCAGTATCCAACCCCCCCCAGTATCCAACCACATCCAGCCAGCTGTCAATCACTCTGCACACTTCCTGTTTCCTGCTGCGGACCACGCCCACCAAGGGAACTACAGCTGTGTTTATCACGTCTATGTTTTCTCCCGTAACTTCTCCTCTGAGAGCCTGGCCCTCTCTCTCAGTGTCTCAGGTAACCTGAAGGAGAATCAAACAGGTTAGTGACGCTGTTCACAATCCACTTCATCATTTCTAAAAGACATGGGTGTTGATGAGGAATCAGCAGCTTTACTTCTTTCCTGAAAACAGACTTTCTGCAGGTGTGGTTTTGTCCATAACATCAATATCAGATGACCATGTTCTCTAAGAACTGAACCAAACATGGATGTTGAAGACCTTAATTTTCTGGTTTCAAGGTATTTAGTGCAACTGTTCAACTCATGATGTTTGGTGGTCTGATGTTCTGAATCTGTTTCAGCCTTTCCAACAGAGCGCATCATCAGACCAGTTGTAATGCTGCTGCTTCTGGTGTTGGTGTGTGGTGTCAACACTGCCCTCTATTTCTACTGCAAGGTATGTACACATCTTTACTCACTAGATTGGTCAAATGACGAAGTTTAACTGAATATTTACCTAGAACAGAGGTGTGATCCAGTAAGAGGGAATTTGCTGCCAATTTATTTGTGTTTAAACCAGTGCCACGGAACCCGGCAGACACCAGGACCTCCCACTGAGGGAAACATTTGAGCTGGTGTAAATTAACCCTTGGGGCCCATGCTGGCGACGGCCGGGTGAAGAGGAGGATGTCCAGGAGCTGACGGAGGCAGTCCCAGGATCAGAGGAGATGTCCACGTGATCCAGGAGATTCCAAGGATCAAGGAGGATGTCAGGTTCACCTGGACTGTCCGAATCAGAGCTCGATCAAACACTGTCCCATGGCAAACTTGGATCCAGCTCTCAGAGCTGTCCAAGAGAACAGCAGCTTTGATTTGAAGATCTCACTCACATGCCAGTGAATACCGTTCCATAACTCATCTTGTTCAACTTTCAAGCCTGCATTGTGTTGTGAACAGGAGCAGTCCCCTGTCTGTGAGGATGTTGCAAAACTCAGTGGAAACGTCCATCGATTGAATCACAAATGCAGCACCTGTCTGACAGTGGAATGCACTGTATTCCAGGATGAAGTTCACAGAACAATGTAGACATGAAGCAGGTGAATATGTGATATGAAACTATCAGAGATTGTAAACAGTGGTGGTATGCTCAGACCCCAGGGAAGGAGCTCTAGTCTGAAATGACGACACTCACAGTTATCTGGAAGCAGCCACGATGAGTCAGATAGTGAAATGATGAACAAAACATCTCATGATCGTCTCTCACCTTTACCATGTGTAAAAGAAGGCTGACCGCAGAAGCATCCACCTTCGTCTAGCAACTCCATCACATGCTGGGTTGATACATCCATGTTTCAGAGGATCACCGATCAACTGTTTCCTATAGATGTGTAGGTTGGCAGCCCATGCTGGTAGAGACACTCAACCCCAGGAACAATAACCAGCCCCCCTGTTCCACCAAGACACATTCTTCAAAGCAGTGTGAACAGAAAGTCACATTTCTCTAATATTGGAACAGTTGTGCCAAAACAAAAACTTCCTTAACTTAAAACTCACACCGACCCCCGCCCAGGTGGAAAGCCCTTAAAATACTGTTGGTATGAAGCTTTGATTTGGTAGGAATTGATCCAAATAGATTTGGAGGAACTGATTTGTCCAGGTATGTTATTGGCCACTGAAGGTGAAATCATCACTGCCAAGGTTTTGGTGAGTGGTCCCTTTGCTCCAGTAGGTCAGATGTACCTCAAGCCTCCATGGTGCAGCTGAACAAAGACACACTGTTAATGTGAAACTAACTGGTTCCCATGTAATATTGAACTGAGGATCAAACATGTTCAGCTGCTGCAACAGGCTGCAGGCTTTTACCTTCAGAGAGCATCTTATGGTTGGAAGCCGGCGAACCTGATGACGGCTTGGTTTGAACCTTTCTGTAAAATACATCATGTTACTGAAACGTCTTCATGTCTGCATGTGTATGTTTAGTTTTAGGAAGGAAATCTGAATGAGGGGATGAATGAAAGAGAAAGGAGAGGAGAAGAAGAAGAAAGTGTTTGGTTGTTTAGGTCGCTATAATAAATATAATTAAGACGTTTAAGGAGTAATTTCCCAGAATCACTTGTTGCCACCTCAGATGTTCTGCAGCGTTTCTTCCAAGTTACATTTGAATCTGTTCTAGTCCAACTTTGTGAACACCAAGCCGTCCTCTCAGTCTGAAGCAGGAAGTGATGCTGCAGCAGTGTCCCAGCCCCACTACCTGAGACCGTAGATTCACCCGATTGGCCCTGATTAGATCCGAATAGGTAATAATAAAAAACATTCCTGTGATGCTGAAATATTCAAGTAGCTCCTGTTAGAACAGGCTGGCCAAGTTGCTGGACTGTCCTGTAACTCAAAGCTCACAGGTTTGATCCCTTCATGTCTGATGTGTCCATCAGCAGCCATGTGTTGAACTCCTACCAGCTCATTCACTGGACGTCAGATAGATACCTACCAAGATTTTGAAACCCTGTAATTGTTGCTGACTTGTATTTAGCTTGATCTCTACTTAGTGACTATCACTGCAGTCTTGTTAACACTTTGTGTAACTTTGGTTTCTTGTTTTTATGGCCCGTTGCGGATGAAACCCATTTGAAAACGTCACTATTCAGGCAAACGTTTGTCAGCCGCCAGTTAGTGACAGTAAACTGGGATTTGCAGAGACAATCCAGGAAAAAAGCATCATGTGACGTTTTGTCAGGAGTGAACAGAATGGATGTATTTCATCATAAAACCGCCATGAAAACTTATTCCTGTAACGTGTTTGTGTCAAATGGTTTATTCTTTTGTGTTTGTGGTGAATTAATCAATAAACATCATTTCAGTGTCATCAAGTCTCTTTGTGTTTGCCAGCAGTATCACTGCACTGCTAGTTACCTTAACTAAACCAGCCCGGAGCAGACTGGTTAACAGCAGGTTAGCAGACTACTGCAAGTATCCCTCACAGCAGTCCACAGAATGTTGGTGGGGGGGGGGTTGATACTGGGGGGGGGGTTGGATACAAGCAACAGACATGAGCTCTTTTCTGTCTTCACAACTTTATTGACATCTAGCAACAGAACAAGGTAACACAGCCTGACAGGAAGAGTGAAGGAGAGAAACAGACCAACTACAACAGGCTGAACTTCACCTTTGACCCTCGACCTTTGACCCTGCGGTGACCTCGCCACTTCACATCAATATGAACGGCTCATGCAAAACATTTGAGACGAGGATCTACGATGTCGAACGTCAAATCATAAAAGTCTTATTTCTGATCTTCAGTGAGCAGAGTCTGCCCGGCAACTAGTAGGTCACCAAAGGTCACTAGTGGCTAGTGACCTTCCTTCCTCTTCCTCCTCCTCTACTCAGCTCCCTGTCCTCCTCCTGTTTGCTCCTCCCCTTTCTTCTTGTGGCCGGAGACGATGTCATCGATACGCAGCAACAAGATGGCCGTCTGAGGGGAGATGGGAGGGAACGAGTGGAGGAGAGGAGGAGAGAAGGGAAGGAGGGAACAGAAGCAGGAGAGGACGAAGGAAATGAAGGAAGGAAAGAAAGAAGGTAAAAGTAGTGAAGGAGAAAAGAGTGAAAACACATTTCAATGATATGAAAATACCATTTACAGTAGAATCTATCAATGGTTGGAGAGGCGAATGCAGACAGACAGGCAGGGTGTCTCACCTCCACAGCAGTCTTGTATGTCTGGGCTTTGACAGCCAGAGGCTCCCAGATCCCCAGAGCAGCCATGTCAGCCAGAGCACCGCTCTCCCCGTTCACACCCCAACACACACTGTTGTCCTGGGTGTGTTTGGCCTGGACAGACAGACAGACAGACAGACAGACAGACAGACAGACAGACAGACAGACAGACAGACAGTCAGTCATGTCACAGCGATATGCTAACAGTGATTTACTGCCTTCATGCTCTAAACATCATGAGCGTTAGCAGCCTCGTATCAGCTGAGCTCAACACTCCGTCTCTACCGAACACAGTAGACGGGCAACGCGATTTAAACCACGGCTCACCGCCGTCTCTGAGGAAAACCGCTAACGGAGCCCATCTTGTTTTATTGAGCAGACACAGTGAAAGGTTTGGAAGCATGACCAACAGGAGGAGCTTCACGGTGGTCTGGTGTGGCGTTACCCTGAGGGAGGTGAGCACCCGGATGGTGGAGGCGCCACAGTTCTGGATCAGGGTCCTGGGGATGACCTCCAGGGCCTGGGCCAGGGCGCGGTACGGCCACTGCTCCACCCCCGTCAGAGCCCGGGGAGCGCTCCATCAGGCGCTTCGACACCGCCATCTCTACAGCGCCACCTCCTGGCAGGAGGCAGGGCTCCAGCAGCACGTTACGACACACCTGCATGGCATCCTGCAGGTTCCTCTCCACCTCCTGGAGACAGACAAGGAATGAAGGGGGGGGGGGGGGGGGGGGAAGAAAGAGAGAGAGAGAGAGAGAGAGAGAGAGAGAGAGAGAGAGAGAGAGAGAGAGAGAGAGAGCGAGAGCGAGAGCGAGAGCGAGAGCGAGAGAGATATTACTCCAAACATCTTCATCATCATCAGTGTTACTCTGAGGTGTACTAAGGCTTCCTGTCTTACAGCCAGGATCTCCTTGCTGGCTCCTCTCAGCAGGATGGTGCAGGCTTTGGGGTCTTTACACTCGGTGACGAAGGCAAAATACTCATCACCGATCTTCTTCACCTCAAACAGCCCCGCCCCCGTACCGATGTCTTCCTCGCGAAGCTCATCTGTCCGGCTGGCAATACGAGCCCCGCACGCCCTGGAGGAAGAGGAGGGGGTTGGTACCAGAGACTGTAGGGAGATCAGTTCTATCAATGGTGCTGTAATTCCCACTAGTCACCAGTAGAGGGCAGGAAAAGTTTCATCTAAACAGCACAGAGCTGTGTGTGTGTGTGTGTGTGTGTGTGTGTGTGTGTGTGTGTGTGTGTGTGTGTGTGTGTGTGTGTGTGTGTGTGTGTTACCTAGCGATGCGGTTGTTGTCAGTCTTCCTGACGCGACGGATGGCGGTGATGTTCGCCTTCATCAGATAGTGCTGAGCCAAGTCTGCGGGGAGGGGGGGGGGCACAGACAGACGCACAGACAGACAGACAGACAGACAGACAGACAGACAGACAGACATTAGCACCTCTCCTGTCTTGATCCTCCATTACTCAACACACCACCAGCTCAACCAGGCCGAGTCGAGCCTGATGAAGGTGAAACCCAGTTGGTTCCTGATGCGTTTCCATTATACAGAGCTAACCGCTAACGTGTTTGTAGCAGCAGGATGCTACTAACGCTATAAGCTAGCTAACACAGGAGTGACAACATTGGTGAAGGTTCTTTGTTTTGAATTCACCTTCAACTCCTCAAATTGAAATATCATAGAGAACCAAACCTCAACAAAGGAACACTCTGAACTCTGAACTCTGAACCACCTGATGTGTTCATGTACGTACTTCCTGTTGTAGAACTACTTTGGCAAAACTGAGAAGAGGGTTGCTGAAGAATACCAGGGGCCACAGCTACGTCTGTCTGTCGGTCTACCAACCAGAGATGTGAACACCAGGGTCCGTTCCACAAAACAGGTTTAGGAAAGCGGCGATTAACCTCACAAGCCTGGTTTGAGTTAACCTACCAAATCAATCAGGACTAAAGCGGTTCCACCAAGCCCAAGTCAAGCTACCGTGATCTGGCTAATCCAAGCCAGGCTCAAGCCATCCAGATAATTGCACGTGCACATTTATACAGTTTAATTAAGCAGCCTGAGGTTGATCATGGATCTGATCCGATTGTTGGTCTATGTAAACCAGCAGGTCTGATCTGGTCCTGAAAGTTCTTTCTCTTTGGAAAGCCCTGAGTACACGACCACGACATCATCATCATTTTTTTTATTTTAATCGTTTCCATCCTGGAATTTGTTTGACTGAAAGTGTGTTCTATAGTGACTGTAAATCTCATACAGTAACAGTGAATGCGTCTCCTAGCAACCGTGGAAACATTTTGACAAATATTCAAGATACTTTATTATTTCAATGAATTTGTTAAATAAAAATAATTTAGAAAATAAAATACAGAGTCATAAAATAATTATTTCTATAAGTTGTAACGTTTTCTAAAAGCGATACGGCACTTGAGGTCTGGACACTCATGGTTTAATGGGGTTGCCTAGCAACGCTCTGAACCGATGCAGCCACATCATTCAGGGTTCCTACACATTTTCCATTTCAAAATTCCATACTTCTCCAGACTCAAATCTCCAGACTTCTCAGTAGATTTTTCAGACCATATTTGACATCTGATAGCTGGTGGTGATTCTACACATTTTCCTTCCCCAACCAGACTTTATATTTGGGATCGTCAAGCCAGCCCTCGGAAAACCTGCATTTACCCCTTGTGGCCGTTCAGTCAAACATCTCAAACTAACCAGTGCTACCTATTAAGGGTGGGGCGACGCGTCGACTTCTAATTTATGCGTCGACGCGTCGCGAGCAAGCTCGCAGTTGGAACGTTTAGCGGGTTAGGTCTATGCAGTGATGGAGAAGCCAGCATCGAGCTCGCAAGATCCGACCGAAAAAGAGCAACCCTCAACACCTAACGTTAAACGACCTCGCCCTCACTCATCTAAGATGTGGGAATACTTTAAACGTGGTGCTGCCAAACGAAGTAATGTTGTCGTTTGCACTCTGCAAAATGGAAATGGCTTTCCACTCCAGCACGACAGCTATGCTGGAGCACTTGAAACGGAGGCACCCCATCGTTTCACTTGAAAATATGTTACAGTGAGAAGTTTTTGATATTGTGGATACTCCATTTGTGGATAATTTGGAGAAGTAGAGATTTGTTACTCCCGATATAAGTTTTTATTTTTTTCATTGTAAATTGCAGTGTTTTTTTGTTTCATTTTGGCATAGCCTATTTTTTTATTTGACTGTAAAACAGTAAAATTGGAATTTTATTTAGTGTAAATCTGAAGTTGTATTTTTATATTTTTATTTATTTGTATAGAATTGTATTTTTGCTGTGCATAACATAATTTACATTTTAGAATTATATTGTTTAATAAAATATTTAATTGAGAATTTTTTGATATTTATTTGGGGAACATTTGGGAGGAAATAGTAATTTTATTAATTGAGCAATAGAAAAATAATCGTTAGATTAATCGTCAAATCAATCGTTAGATTAATCGGAAAAATAATCGCTAGATTAATCGTTTAAAAAATAATCGTTTGGTACAGCCCTACTACCTATACTGCTATTCTTTTACAAATAATGTTATTGATCCCGCCAGATGTTTTAGTCTCTTTTATAAATAAGAACTGTGCAGCCTTGTTTATTCACTGTGTCCATTTACTGTTCTGATACCTACGTCACTACTACATACGTCACTACTACATACGTCACTACCACATACGTCACTACCACATACTACATACGTCACTACTACATACGTCACTACTACATACTACATACGTCACTACTACATACGTCACTACTACATACTACATACGTCACTACTACATACGTCACTACTACATACGTCACTACCACATACGTCACTACCACATACTACATACGTCACTACTACATACTACATACGTCACTACTACATACGTCACTACTACATACTACATACGTCACTACTACATACGTCACTACTACATACTACATACGTCACTACTACATACGTCACTACTACATACGTCACTACCACATACTACATACGTCACTACTACATACGTCACTACTACATACGTCACTACTACATACGTCACTACCACATACTACATACGTCACTACTACATACGTCACTACTACATACGTCACTACCACATACGTCACTACTACATACGTCACTACCACATACTACATACGTCACTACTACATACGTCACTACCACATACGTCACTACTACATACGTCACTACTACATACGTCACTACCACATACTACATACGTCACTGCTACATACTACATACGTCACTACTACATACGTCACTACTACATACGTCACTACTACATACGTCACTACCACATACTACATACGTCACTACTACATACTACATACGTCACTACTACATACGTCACTACTACATACGTCACTACTACATACGTCACTACCACATACTACATACGTCACTGCTACATACTACATACGTCACTACTACATACGTCACTACTACATACGTCACTACTACATACGTCACTACTACATACGTCACTACCACATACTACATACGTCACTACCACATACTACATACGTCACTACCACATACTACATACGTCACTACCACATACTACATACGTCACTACTACATACGTCACTACTACATACGTCACTACTACATACGTCACTACCACATACGTCACTACCACATACTACATACGTCACTACTACATACTACATACGTCACTACTACATACGTCACTACTACATACGTCACTACTACATACGTCACTACCACATACTACATACGTCACTGCTACATACTACATACGTCACTACTACATACGTCACTACTACATACGTCACTACTACATACGTCACTACCACATACTACATACGTCACTACTACATACGTCACTGCTACATTTCAATGCAATTCAAAGATATTGCTGCATTTTCTTTCAAACTACTTTGGTCGGATGTCCTGATTGAGTAGTTGAGGCAGAGCTGTGACGTACTTCTTCCCTTGCTTTCGATAACATCAAGCTGAAAAACACTCTGCTTGTATGATCAATTTATTTTTTATAAATTCTGAATTTCATATATTAGAAAACAGAATAGGGGCAATAGTCTGGAAACAAATATTTTTTCCATCCTCTTTTCTTTTTTCCAAACTTATCCAGACCTGGAAATGACTAAAATCTAATTCCATATGTTTCCATACTGCTTGGAACCCTGATGTTTATTAACGTTACATTTCATGTCTGATAGTGTAGGGTATAATTGAACGCCTCATTACTCAGGACAGGGGAGAATAATCATCCCCATATTTTCAGGGAATGTATTAGAAAGGTTGAAGAAGCTTTGCTCCAAAATGTAGCTTCCTAAAACCTCTGGAACAGAGAACTTGTACTACATAGCGGTTGTGGAGGTGCAGTAGGCCTGCGGTAGGGATTAGGTTGTCCCTGTAGATGTAATGATATTCCTACTAAAGTTGCTGGGATGCTGATCTAACCGTCTCTACCTGTTCCTGGACTAGAAGGTCTGAGACGGATGGTGGCATCCTGTTACAAATGGTAAAATCTGACTCATCTGTCGGTCTACCAACCAGAGATGCCCTTCTCGGTGAAGACCAGGTCTGGTTTCAGTCTGATGATGTCTTCACAGATCTGCTGGATGTAATCTTCCTCCATCTGGAGAATCTTGGCAAAGTCTTCCTCCCTGCTGATCTCTATGTCCGTCTGTACACACACACAAACAGTGTTGGTTTATTGATGTGAAATGAAACCCAAAGCAGCGTTCAAAGTATGATCACCGCTAGACTGATGGATCAGAGTACCTGGCTCTCCCCCTTCTTGTACTCCAGAGAACAGTCCAGAAGGACGATGCGAGGCTCTTTGATCAGGCGTCTCATCCTGGGATGAGTCACGTCTTTATTCACCATCACGCCACGCAACACACACGAGTCCTCGATGATACCGCCAGGGACCTACACACACACACACACACACACACACACACACACACACACACACACACACACACACACACACACACACACACACACACACACACACACACACACACACACACACACACACACACACACACACACACACACACACACACACACACACACACACACACACACACAAATCAGCGGTGAACTCTGACCCCCAGTCAGTGGTCATGGTAACAATATGAACATGAATCAACCCGATGATGTCTAGGACTTTGTTCCTCCTGCTCGCAAATTAAGAAAGTTAAAATATTTTGATGTAAGCTGCAAAAAGTAATTTCCTCCAAATCAGTGGGTTTGATGCTGCGTTCACATCGTAGTGGATTCACTGGAAATACGAGCTCCTGGTGGAAGTGTGTCGGTGCCGGCGGTAAACATGACAGCGAACGGCGTCGGCAGTCCAAGTTAATAAAATAAAAGTTTTATTGATTATAAAACACTAATACCCGCTGCAGTTGATCTACGGTGGATTTTAAACTGGAAAGTAAAGATGATTTTGTATGTGGCCGTTAAATACGTCAACGCGTCCAATGAGACGTCAGACTCTTCTTCTGATGTGAGGCGGCGTTATGACTGATGCTCCTACAGCTTTTTGCTCCTCAAACTCCAGGACCAGTATCCATCCAGGACCAGTATCCATCCAGGACCAGTATCCATCAGTCTGTCTGTTCTCCGTTGAACATGTGGTGTGAATGTCCAGGTCTGATTTCTGCTCCAACTATCTCTTAGCACCGAAACTATCAGGACATTTCTGATCTGAAGTGGATCAACAAGCAGCCGAGCTGGAACATTCAACACTTCACTGGTTGGAGGAAAAGATCAGCAACACATTCACATGATTATAAAACTATACCAACGTGATCCATTTTCCACAACTTGTTCAGGCCTTGAGAACACTTAGTGAATTCCATGACCTTTCCCATGTTTTCCAGGACTGCTGCAGCTCCTCCCCCTCCTACCTTCTCCACTTTGGCGTATTTCTTGATGTCGATCTCCTTGCGCCCGTTGTCCTCCAGCTCCACCGTCTTCACGGCGTCCAGCGCGATGCTGCAGGCGAGCTCCGACCAGCGGCTCAGAGCCTTGGTGTTGATGGCCGAGTGGATGATCTGCAGCATCATGGAGCGGTCGTTGGGATCAACTGGATTACTGGAGGGACAAGAGTGTTAGTGATCTACTGGAATACTGTAGGCAGAGGAGTGTGAGTGATCTACTGGATTACTGGAGGAACAGAGGAGTGTGTACCTGATGTCTTTCAGTGTGTCCAACATGTCCTCCAGAGCCTGTCTGTAGGCGCTGATGACGACAGTCGGATGCATCTGCTGTTCCAGGAACTGCTCTGCTACTGACAACATCTCACCAGCTACACACACACACACACGAGGTCAAAGGTCACAGAAAGTGACGAGCCAGGGAGGAAAGCATGACAAGAAAGAAAGATCACATGACTAAACGCCATCCTCACCCAGGATGATGACGGACGTGGTCCCGTCTCCCACCTCCTCGTCCTGGGTGCGGCTGATCTCGATCATGGACTTGGCGGCAGGATGCTGAACCTGGATCTGTTAGCATGGACAGATCACAAACAGACCATGACATATCAATACAGTTAACTTATTGATTCGATTCTGAATATCAGTTAAAGGTTCCCCTCCCTGTGGTTTCTCAGGTGACAGGGTTGTTCAATGTAACCTGCTGCTTGTCTCAGACCAGCAGAACCTGAACCTCTCATGTCTGGTCAGATACAGAAACATGAATACGCCTGAACACGGTTTAGTCTCAAAGGGATTAAACAAGTTTATAGTGATGTTGTTTTTCTCACCTCTCTCAGGATAGCGTTGCCATCGTTGGTCATCACAATACCTCCCATGGGGTCCAACAGCATCTGAACACACACACAGTTAGTTACACCATTACGGTCAGGATGTTTTGTCTGGATGGATGGTGAACTGAACAGGCTCCTGTCTCACCTTCATCATGGCCCTGGGGCCCAGGCAAGTCCTGATCACATCTGCTATGGTCTGCAACACACACACACACGCACACACAGTTATAATGGCAGCAACATAGATACTTTATTGATCCAGGGGGTTCTGGAACATGACAGCTACTCTACAACCTGGCCCACAGTTCAGTGTTTCCTCTGGCAGTAACAACACTACCTCCACTGATGGAGAAAAAGGATATTCAAATATTAGAATTTCACCCTAAGATATTTGGAATAAATGTTTCTATGATGATGAATCATCCATATAAAACCAGTTCTAGTGGTGCGCCCACCAGGATGGATAAGATGAGCCCAGACAGGAAACACTGTCCTCTGAAGGTTCATGGCCGAATCCCAATTTTCATTTTCACCCCTACGGCTTCGGCTTGGCCCTCGCAACCGAGTCACAAGGGGTAGGGCTAGAAAATATCTCCCTAAGTATTGGGACAACCCTTCAAGACCCTGATACGTCATCGATGACGTTTACATAAGCAGACGGTTTGTTGTCGGAGATTACTATGGCAACAATGGTTTTATCACAGTGACATTTGCCGTTCATCTGATGGAGATAGAAAAGCATGGACGCTCGCGATTCGTTCACAATTTGTACTTTTCACGCTACTAATCGATCAAACAAGTCATCAAATAAAAAAGACCACTGCTTCATTACCAGTCCACTTCATGACAGAATAGCGTTAGCGGTGCTCTGTAGTCTAGCAAGCCGTCCTAACGTTACCCTGCCAGTCTGCACTGATATTAGAGGAGCCGGAACAAGTGCAGCAACTTCGCTGCTGGACTTTAGTTATATTTCATCATATACCATCAAAGGGGGAAATGCGACATGTAAATATGTAAAAATGCAGGACTGTCATGCACAAATCAGCCTAAAACAATGTTGTAACTAACTAGCAAAGTAGAGACATCGGCATACTAGCGATTTTTTGTTATGCTTGTTATAAAGAAACGGTCCATAATACATTGAAACAACATTAAACTAAGATAATACCACGGTTAGAATATTTTTAAAATCTTTATTAAAGAAGAAAACACTACATTTGTGGTTCACTTCGGATGGTAGTGTAGCGGTCCCCATGATCTTCCTGTTGATTCGCAGGGCATTCTGGGAGATTTCTCCTAGCCCTTGGTTTGAAGTGTGCCTCTGAAAAATCTCCGTTTGGAGGATCATGTAGCCCTTGGCCCTACCCCTCGATCACAAGAGAATTGGGACACCCCTTCACGTGAACGCGCAAAACGGAGGGGAAGGGCTAAGGGGAGAACTGGGATTCGGCCCAAGGCTGGGGGGGGTCGTGTACTAACCACTTATACTGTTCATGCTTTGATCTGTGAAGCCCCTTGAGACTGGAACGGTGACAGGGCGGTACAGACAAAATGTGATTTGATTGGTCTAGAAGCTTCAATAAGAAGCTGAAACACCAGAACGTCTGAACCCGTCTGCTGTACTGTTACCTTGGCAGCGTTGATGTTCCCCGTCTGAACTTTACGTCCAGACTCTCTCTTGATGTTCTGGTCTGGAGGAGGAAGGCAGACGAACAGGGAAGACAAGAAGAGAACCATCAGTAAACTGGTTCTTTACATGGAGTCACTAAATGTTACAAACCCCCAGTTGTACAATCATGTCTTGGTTACTGGTTAGCTGCTGTTAGCTAGTCTGCTGGTAGATGGTGATGTGGAGGATGACTTGCTGATTTCAGAATGCCATCACGATTTAGGTCACATAGGTTTGACTGTACAGTTACAATCAATCCTGTATGACCCGCTGTCGCCGCAGCATCCCATAACGTTACAGCGGAGGTCTACCGTTACATTCCCTCTAACGAGCACGCGTAGCACTGTTAACAACACATCTCAAACGCGTTAACAACCAGGGCGGACAGAGGCTGGATGGACAAGTCAGTCACCGGAGCTGCTAGCTAGCTACATTAGCATCGATTAAATTAGCATTCTGGCTAGCAGAGCCGTGATTTCCAGCGAACGCGCTAGTTAGCTTAGCATCGCATCATGCCGTTATTTTCCCCTCTGCATAAGAATCCAGGCTAAGTTAGTAAGATCGTGTGGTTAGCACGATGCTAACTGTGACAGTTGGAGCTTTTAAAATGAACATGCTAAACTGTTGTTTAGGTTAGCATTGTCAGTTGTTCCAAGCAGGACTCAGGCTAGTTAGTAGAGTTAGCATGCGAGCCAACGCAGTTGTTTCAAGCTAACCCGATTATTTTTCATCCCAAGCTAACTAGCCGAGTTAGCATGCTAGCTAACACTGTGGGTGGTTAGACTCGAGGAGGAAGCACATGCTCTGCTGCTGGCTAGCAACCGTAACTGCTTTGTTTAGCCGATGTTCCACTCACATTTTCCAAGACCAATAATTGAAAAAATAATACCAATAACAGCGGTCACATCAAATAAACAACATTTCAATCGGACAATTTGTTTTCTGGTACTTACTGAGCACAAAAACCTGTTGGCCCATCATTTTGACAGCGCGTGAGGGACAACAGCGGCCTGGAACGTTCTGGGAGGAAGAGAAGAGGGAGGGGTAGCCGGAGGGGCGGGAAACCATGAATGTTTTGGCCAATGGCCTGTGAGAACCCAGATGAAAGACAGTGGTTTCTACCAATTGGATCAATGAGGTAGAAGTCTGTAAAGCTATCATGGAAACTGCGGCGCACCCTTTTATGGTCAAGAACAATAAGCGTTGGTTTAAATGATAGAAATGTACATCATCTTCTTCAGGGACTTCGTGGTTAAATAAAGGTATATAAAAAAAATCTTCATCAATATTCTAGCGGTCGCTGTAATTATCGACTGTTCTACGCTGTTGGGTGCAAAGCCTTATGGGACTTACAATTTTCAAGCTAATCGTTGGTTTAAGGATGTTAATGTTCATGTTTTGATTGTTTTGCTTAATTAAGTGAGTTTCAGTGTTTATGTTTATGTGGCTAATACAGTGTTCCTGTTCTCTAATAGTAATGTGGTCACCATAGCAGAGACCACCATAGCAATCAATCACATCCAGCCGTTCTTCAGGTACGGGCGTGTGAAAAGTAAATAATAAACAGCATTTTCTGGGACACTAAATACAGGACTGCTGATAAACCCAGGTCTCTGCCTCATGACCTTTCTTTCAGTGTAAACTTGCAACAATGTCATCATCAATAACACCACCAGTCTGGGAGAAACCATTAGAAAATACCATGTTAACACAACACAATTAACTACTCTAAGGATGATAATGAGTACTAGTACATACTATAAATACTAGTGATGCTTAGCTTCCATCCTCAGTTCAATTTTTCAGGAATGACCTTTGACACTCCAGTCAGGACAGCAGGGTCATCAGCCTTTACTCCTTCCCCTGAACCTGTCCCTCTTCACGCCTCAGCAGAAACAGGAAACCAGATGCCAGTTACCATGGCTACAGCCAGACACCTTGCTCACCAGTTTCTTCTCTCCTCTTCAGGGTCACAGCTCCTATCGGGGTGCTGTGACCTCTGACCCTTGACATCCCCACTGTTAATTTCCTGTTTTGTTGGTGATGTAGGAACTGTTGATAAGTAATAAACAGGAAGCCAGACTCACTCACAGCATTTTAATAAATAACTTCAGTCAGCTGCTCCGACAAACACCGAGGACAAATGTGTCTAATAAATATGATACATAAGACATGAGGTTCTGGCAGACCCTGGGTCAGTCCTTAAAACAGTCCACTCAGAATGTACACACAAACTGCAACATATTAACAATTACAATAATAAATAATAACAGCATCAGTGATGATGTGCCAAACAGGGCTACCCAGGGCCAAACAGGCGTAACCCAGTTTCACTCCACATGAAGAAAAACATCCATTGCATAAATCTTGTATATAAAGTGTCAAATTCATTGTTGTTGCTTGTCTGAGAGCAGGAGGACCTTCGTCTGCCTCTGTGTTGTAGTTGTAGCCACCCTCGCTCCCAGAATGCCTTTCAACCACCAGACAACTAGAGGTGGAGAGAGAGCGATCAAAGCCTGTCTCATGGCTGCATTGCATTCTGGTCTATAGAGGCTACATTGTGATCGTTTTAAGGTAAGAGTGTTCCCACAGTTATAGTTATCACAAACTTCATTTCCCACAAATCCCTGCTCCAGATTGATGTTGTGGAAGAAGGAAAAGAAGGTGGTGTCAGTGTCATCGCAGGACATCCTGTGGGTCTTGAGCTGTGATTGGTCAACAGACCTTTCTCCTGCGTTGGCGTGGCAGGAAAACAACCCAATGAGACGAGGAGCGTCTGGCTATGCCGGAGTAGCCGGGGTCTTTGTCCAGCAAGAACATGTCCAGAAGAGTCTTCCAAGAACTGATCAGTTGGGCAACCAAGGTCCAGTCAGGATCTGTGGAGGTCAACAGGGTCAGGAACCGGCTCGGTCCAATCACAACTCTGGTTTTGTCCCGATTGTCCAGACCTGACTAGTCGATAAAGGTTGTTCAGAGCTCCTCCTTTACGCCGCTGACCACCAGGCCGCGGGTCGCCTCTCTCTTCAGGAACCTCAGGAAGTCTTTGACCTCCCGACCTCCCTGGAAACACACAGCAACACCTTCCATCACTAAATACTCTACATGTGTTTACAATTTCAATTTAGGATCTGTGTGTGTGTGTGTGTGTGTGTGTGTGTGTGTGTGTGTGTGTGTGTGTGTTACCTCGTATCGTTTGGGCTCATCCTTCTTGCCAGCTGGAACAAAGTAAATGGTCGGATACCTGGAAAGACAGAGAGAGACACAGGTGGAGAGATGAAGTGAAGACTAAATACCAGAGTACACATACACACACACACACACACACCCCCTCACCCCTGAACGTCGTAACCCAGTGGAACGTCATTGGCCGCGGCGTCCATCTTAGCGATCACGATGTTGGGATCCGCATACAACTGGAACACAAACATACAGAAACACTGTTTAACCAGCCAGTCAGCCTCTACCAGCTAGTCAGTCTCTACCAGCTAGTCAGCCTCTACCAGCTAGTCAGTCTCTACCAGCTAGTCAGCCTCTACCAGCCAGTCAGCCTCTACCAGCCAGTCAGCCTCTACCAGCTAGTCAGTCTCTACCAGTCTCTACCAGCCAGTCAGTCTCTACCAGCTAGTCAGCCTCTACCAGCTAGTCAGTCTCTACCAGTCTCTACCAGCCAGTCAGCCTCTACCAGCTAGTCAGTCTCTACCAGTCTCTACCAGCCAGTCAGTCTCTACCAGCTAGTCAGCCTCTACCAGTCTCTACCAGCCAGTCAGCCTCTACCAGCTAGTCAGTCTCTACCAGTCTCTACCAGCCAGTCAGTCTACCAGCTAGTCAGCCTCTACCAGCCAGTCAGTCTCTACCAGCCAGTCAGTCTCTACCAGCTAGTCAGCCTCTACCAGTCTCTACCAGCTAGTCAGTCTCTACCAGCTAGTCAGTCTCTACCAGTCTCTACCAGCCAGTCAGTCTCTACCAGCTAGTCAGTCTCTACCAGCCAGTCAGCCTCTACCAGCCAGTCAGTCTCTACCAGCTAGTCAGCCTCTACCAGCCAGTCAGTCTCTACCAGTCTCTACCAGCTAGTCAGTCTCTACCAGCTAGTCAGTCTCTACCAGCCAGTCAGTCTCTACCCACCTTGTGGGCCAGCTCTCTGTAGACCGGCTCCAGTTTCTTGCAGTGTGGACACCAGGGAGAGTAAAACTCAACCAGGACATCCTTGTGTGGATCGTTAACGATGTCCTCAAACGACTCCGCCACCACCACCTGTCTCACACACACAGTACACAACACAGTACACACACAGTACACAACACAGTACACAACACAGTACACACACAGTACACAGATATGCAGCTGAGAAACATTGCAGCAGCCTGGTGGAGGAAGAGGAAGGCTCCTCCTACCTTCACAGGAGCGTCGTTCCTCTCAGGAATGGGCTCTGACTTGATGTATCGCTTCAGTCGACCAGCCAAGTAATCCTCTAAAAACCTCTCCAGGGATTTACCGTCCCTCCTGTAACACACACACACACACACACACACACACACTACAGTTTGCGTTTTGTTTTGTGTTTTAGTGTCATAACTGATTTCACAGTAAAATGCTGCAGTGCTTTTCCACCAACAGGGTTCCTGAGCCGGAGCCGCTCTGCACATTCCCACCTACAGGAACTGGACCGCAAAGTTGGTTCCAAAGTTGGTTCCAAAGTTGGTTCCATTCTGGCACCAAAAAGAAAACGGGACGACACAAGTGATGTCACTCGCCGGAGGAAAGCTTAACCGTCGCTGCCTGTGCTAGCTAGCCGCCGTTTTTAAATACAAGACGAGACACAAGTCGCTTTTTAGTTTTGCAATAAAATATTGATAGAATGATTCCATGATGGACGTAATGGTCCGGCTTCTGATTGGCCGGTTCTGAAGATTACCTGGTTCCAGGACTCAGCACCAGCCGGGCACAGCATTGATGGAAAAGCACTAATATGTAATATGTTAGCCTGGTTTGGCCCAGTCTGGCCTGGTCTGTCCTGTCTAATATGTTAGCCTGGTTTGGCCCAGTCTGGCCTGGTCTACTGACGTGAACTCCTCTCTCATGGTGTACTTGTGGCCCAGTCTGGTCCTGATGGTGACGAAGGGCAGCTCTCCTCCGTCGGATGTTCCCAGACCAAACTCCTCCTCCAGCTCAGACAGGAAGTCCTTCTTATTGGCTACCGAAAAAGTCAGACCTTGAGATGCATGCTGGGAAGCCACCTTCATCACCCTGGAAACAGAGACGAGAGAGAGAAGGGCGAGTTAGCCTGGTTTGGCCCAGTTTGGATTGGTTTGCTGATGTGAACTCTCTCATTGTGTTAGGGCAGCTGAACAGGGTGTGTGTGTGTGTGTGTGTGTGTGTGTGTGTGTGTGTGTGTGTGTGTGTGGACCTGTTCCTCCAGTAGTTGGACCCTCGGGGGTTGTGCTGGTAGTCCAGGTCGTAAAACGCCGTCAGCAGGTCTCGAACCCGCAGCCTGTCCCTGTTCTCCAGGGTCATGTGAGGACACAGACCGTAGCTACAGACAGACAGACAGACAGACAGACAGACAGACAGACAGACAGACAGACAGACAGACAGACAGACAGACGTCATGTCTGAGCAGCAGAGACACTTGTGGTTTGAGGTAACGGATCACTAACCAGGTCGCTTTACTCACTTTAATACTGCATCAACATAACAGTAAGAAATAAAACTACACACGCACACGCACACGCACACGCACACGCACACACACACACTTACATGTTGTCTCTGATGAAGCGGCGTAGAGCTCCGACGGTCAGATGGTCGCTGAAGACAACAACGCTGTCCTCAAACTTACTGGCCAGCCTGGGAGGTCTGAACAGCAACACACTCCTGCACACACATTATGTTTTAGTATCATATCAGCAGCATTAAAGCCCCTGAGGCCTCATTCATAAAGGTTCCTACGCACAAAAAAGTGGCGTTAACGGGGGTGAAATGTGCGTACGCATATTTTACCGCAAACGCCAAGAATCAGCGACGCCCGATGGGGAGATCACAAGATAAAGCTCAGTCCTCTTAAAAACATAGTTTTATAAGTGTGTTTCCACAGGGTTTGTGGTCTGTTGTATCTGGTAAGTTACTTGAAACCTATTTTTATAAAAGACATTCTCTTAACTCTTATTATTGATTATTTTACTGTGCGGCGCCAGGATGAAGTGAAATAAAACTCATTGATTTAACCTGCAACAGCCTCAGAAAGGCTAAATAACAACATAATGCTACTGTTCAAAATCAAAGAATACATTTATTAATCAGACTCACATAAGAACGAAGCACTGAGAGAATTTATGAACGAGAACGATTCTGTCAAAAGCAGGCAGGCTGAGAAACCGAACCAAGTGACGTGTCTGTCTGTCTGTCATCTCCTGTGTTTCAGCTACTATGGACGCCCCAACATACACCAATGGAAATATTTTTCTATAGATACATAAAGCTTAAACAGAGGGGGCAAAAATACAACTAAGGGGCTAAGCATATTTTACTCTTTCATATGTAGCTCCTAATGCTCAATGTTGTGTAACTTTTAAACTGTTTTTAAATTGTTTTTATCATTTTGTTCATCATCAGTTTGTCTCCCATTTTTTATTTTGTCTTCTAAAGCACTTTGTAACTTTGTTTTGAAAAGTGCTATATAACAAAAGTTTATTTCTATTATTATTAAGGTGCCGGATTATTAGAGCTTGTGCGGTTCTCCACAATGTGGCCCAGATCCTCTACTGAGCCCCCAGACAGTAGCTACACCTTTACGGTGCTCAACCTCACTGATGAGCCTCAACCTCACTGATGAGCCTCAACCTCACTGATGAGCCTCGATCTCGCACTCCGCAAATTTCGTCTTTCTTGCAGCAGGCGTCTCTGTCTTTCCCTCATTGATAGTCAACAAAGGCTCCTTAACAACGTCGGCATATTCATGACCTATTTAGCATTGAACATTTATGGTTGATTGTGGGACGACACTATGAGGAGTAGTGGGCGGACACTGAGAGGAGTACAGGAGCGCACAATTCACTGCAGGTGGGTATTTATAAAGAGAAGACTGTGTACAGGTGTGTATTTATAAAGAGAAAACTGCGTACTGGTGTGTATTTATAAAGAGAAGACTGTGTACAGGTGTGTATTTATAAAGAGAAGACTGCGTACAGGTGTGTATTTATAAAGAGAAGACTGCGTACAGGTGTGTATTTATAAAGAGAAGACTGCGTACAGGTGTGTATTTATAAAGAGAAGACTGTACAGGTGTGTATTTATAAAGAGAAGACTGTGTACAGGTGTGTATTTATAAAGAGAAGACTGTGTACAGGTGTGTATTTATAAAGAGAAGACTGTGTACAGGTGTGTATTTATAAAGAGAAGACTGCGTACAGGTGTGTATTTATAAAGAGAAGACTGCGTACTGGTGTGTATTTATAAAGAGAAGACTGCGTACAGGTGTGTATTTATAAAGAGAAAACTGCGTACTGGTGTGTATTTATAAAGAGAAGACTGCGTACTGGTGTGTATTTATAAAGAGAAGACTGCGTACAGGTGTGTATTTATAAAGAGAAGACTGTGTACAGGTGTGTATTTATAAAGAGAAGACTGCGTACAGGTGTGTATTTATAAAGAGAAGACTGCGTACTGGTGTGTATTTATAAAGAGAAGACTGCGTACTGGTGTGTATTTATAAAGAGAAGACTGCGTACAGGTGTGTATTTATAAAGAGAAGACTGCGTACTGGTGTGTATTTATAAAGAGAAGACTGCGTACAGGTGTGTATTTATAAAGAGAAGACTGCGTACAGGTGTGTATTTATAAAGAGAAGACTGCGTACAGGTGTGTATTTATAAAGAGAAGACTGCGTACAGGTGTGTATTTATAAAGAGAAGACTGCGTACTGGTGTGTATTTATAAAGAGAAGACTGCGTACAGGTGTGTATTTATAAAGAGAAGACTGCGTACAGGTGTGTATTTATAAAGAGAAGACTGCGTACTGGTGTGTATTTATAAAGAGAAGACTGCGTACAGGTGTGTATTTATAAAGAGAAGACTGCGTACAGGTGTGTATTTATAAAGAGAAGACTGCGTACAGGTGTGTATTTATAAAGAGAAGACTGCGTACAGGTGTGTATTTATAAAGAGAAGACTGCGTACAGGTGTGTATTTATAAAGAGAAGACTGCGTACAGGTGTGTATTTATAAAGAGAAGACTGCGTACAGGTGTGTACCACACGGTTTTATAAATCTGAATATTTTCTTGCGTTAGTGGATTCTGAGGTTTGGGCGGACGCAAAGTTTTATAAATGAGGCCCCAGGAAACTTGTCTTGAAATAGTAAAAATGAATATATGATATCAAAGTTTAGTGTCTAATTAAACATCCACAAAAATCTGAGTGAAAATAAACGTTGAGAAATATTAGAAAACCTCGTTCAAAAACA
>JAXDDW010000176.1:687500-692500 GCA_034670385.1 Hoplostethus mediterraneus
AGGAAGTGGGTTTCTGGGTTGCTGAGCGGAAAAGACTCATCAAGTCCTGGAAACGACTGCTGACCTACAAGAGGAAGAGTAGAGGACAAGGAGGAAGAGCAGAGGAAGAGAAAGAAGGGAGGAGAGAGGACGAGATGAGGACGATGAGAGGATGAGGTGAATCAGAAGGATGAGGAGGGGGAGGAGAAGGAGGAAGAGAAGAGGAGGAGAACAGGAAGAGATGAAGAGTTAATAAGAGTCCAGCGAAACAGTTAAATCTCTGTGTGACATGCTGTGACATCTGACCTCTGACCTCCTGGCTGTTGGTGATCTGGGAACTGAAGCTGATTCTACTGTTGAACTAGAAATAGAAATTACAACATGTTACCCCGCTATGTGTTACCCCGCTATGTGTTACCCCACTACAACGTGCTACCCCGCTACAACGTGTTACCCCGCTACAACGTGCTACCCCGCTACAACGTGCTACCCCGCTATGTGTTACCCAGCTACAACGTGCTACCCCGCAACAACGTGCTACCCCGCTACAATGTGTTACCCCCGCTACAACGTAGCTTGCCTCACTTTTCTGAAAAACAAGTTAAACAGTTCTTAAACAGTTTATTAAATTTGTATTGTATTTGAATTAAAGCTGCACCAGGACATTTTCACGTTGCAGCGAGAGGTAACTGAATTTGTAGGACTTCACTACCCAGAATTCCTGTGCCGTGATGTCAGTAAAGCGGTCTCTGATGCTTCATACCAAAGAAACCAAAGATCTAACATTGGTGAGTCCACCTTTCTCTTCTGGATTTCACTCTCCAGTCTGGATCGGTCACTTCCTGTGTGGAGCAGATTTTCCACCAGTGACCAATCAGACAACAGGATCTAATTTGGACCAATCGGGTGAATCTACGGTCTCAGTTAGTGTGGATGGGACGCTCTGCTCTGCTGCAGCATCACTTCCTGGTTCAGACTGAGAAGGCGGCTGGAGGGTTACAGCTCTCACCTGTTTGGCTGTCTTGTTGCCCAGCTGGGCGGAGACTAGTTGGAATGTTTTCTGATTGGCTCCCCTCTGCTGACAGGCGGTCAAGATGGCCCGGTCCGCCTCTCTGAAACACAGACAGGAAATTCAGACGTCAAAACAGGACAACAGCGAGGGAGAGGCATCAAAGCTCAGCTCCGTTAACCCGCCGGCCACCATGAAGACCAGCACTGACCACAGACCTCACCACGTAGGAAAACAAGGTCAGGTATGTTTACATCTTCAGTCAAAGATTGTAAACACTCTGTGTGTGTGTGTGTGTGTGTGTGTGTGTGTAGACTGACCGGGTCCAGAGGACGACCTTCTCTCCGGTGGAGGAGAGGAAAATGTTTTTGGCACAAACTGGACGATCCGAGGAGAGAGGATACTCGTCTTCCTCTTCTCCTTCCTCTTCCTCTCCATCACTTCCTGTTCTGCTCTCAGCTTCTCTGGTCTGTTTACTTTTGGAACGACTGTTTCTCTTCCTGGTCCTGTTGGGGGGATTCTGGGAAACAGAGTTTGCCACGGACGTCGTCTGGGTGTGGAGCTGGTTGAAAAACTCCCAGAATTCCTCTTGCACATCGGCATGGTCTTTGAGAAGGGTAGAGATCTTTGACAGAGAGATGTTGAACAGTCAAAATATAAACCACAATAGTGAACAACTTTATTTATAGAGCAGAGTCACAAAGTCCTTCACCAGACTGATACAAACGGGAACAATAAATACGAAAGACTAAAAACAGTGAAACAAGTGAAACTACGACGAGGAGGACAGCGAGGCGGCAGGTTCTTCAAGGATCAGATACTCGCCAAAGAGCCTGGAATAATAAATAATATATAATGATGACATCACAACAATCATGAAATAAGCCCAGTGGTTTTTATGAAACCATGAAGAGTAAGCTAACCCTCATGAGGAACAGGAACATTACTGGGCGAGTTCATGTTGTTAGTATTGTGCTGGTTGGAGTCTGGATAGAGCTTCTCATATGAGGCTAAAAGCATAGAGATAAAGCGAGGGGTTCGTCCACCTGCCTTACAGGTGATCAATAAAGTTTTACAATCAATCCTAAACTGCGCTGGCAGCCGGCGAAGCTACAGTTTCTTCAGTGCTTTTTGATTTCAGCTTGACAAGAGTAGGAGGGTGAGGGAGTACGCTACCTTCCTCATGTCATCGGGCCCGGGGGCGGAGCTTCCCTGCAGAACTGTCACCACTTCCTGGTAGTGGGAGGAGCCTTGTCCTAGGCTCCGCCCCAGTTTGCGTAGAAAGCGCCGGCTGTGCTCAAACAGCTGCTGCTCTGCCAGCTAAGAGACCAGAGAGGAAACCAGACCAGAGGAGAAGGAAAGGAAACAAGACAGAAGAAAGTAAAGTAGACAGGAAGATGGACACACACACACACACACACACACACACACACACACACACACACACACACACACACACACACACACACACACACACACACACACACACACACACACACACACACACACACACACACACACACACACACACACACACACACACACACACACACACACACACACACACACACACACACACCCTACCAGTCCACAGCGCTGTGCCTGTGCTGTGTTGAGGAAGGCAGCGTAGTCTCGGACCAGCTGAGGCCAGGGCTGCAGCACTCGGCTCAGCCTGCTGTACAGATCCTCCGGACTGGCCCCGCCCCCTCCGGCCTCAAACTGGTCCAACACCTCCACTAACTGGTCAGCCCTACTGGGAGCAGCCAGCAGCACCTCACACACCTGGGGTGGGGTGGAAGAAAAGATCATCGGCTTGATGAGATTTGTTTGTTTGTTTGTGATGTGGTCCTCTGGAGGTCCACCACACCACACATACTGACGGACTCTAGACCACATGACTCAGATTCTGGACCGGTCAGGACCCCGAGGACCTGAGCTAAGCCGGTTCTTCCCCGTCTGGCCTGTGTTTCATTCTTACTCTGCGGAGGTAATCCTGAGCGAACACCAGGTCCTCCGTCTCCCTCTGAGCCTCTTCATCATCACCGGCATCTGGATGCAGCGTGGATGTGGACGCCGGCGTCACTTCCTCTTCCTCGGTTCCCTCAGATGCCAACCATGACAGCTTCTCTATCGTCTCCTGCACACAAACACACACACACACACACAGGCACACGCACACACACACACATTCAGTTCTGCTGTGTCATGTAATACAAATAAGAGAGTCACACCCACACACACCTGGAGTTCGGGGACAGACAGTGTGGATTCATCTGAGGACGTCGGTCCTTCATCATCATCATCATCATCATCATCATCATCTTTCTCCCTTCCTCTCCCTCTTCTCCTCCTCAACGACGGCCCCAGCGACTGCGTTGGTGTCACTTCCTCTTCCTCCTCTGACTCCGCCTCCCCGAGGTCACTGAGGTCTTCGACACTCCCCGCTGCGCTGGGTGAGGATTCGGACAGAGCCAGGAGGGGCATCTCCACCTCACTGTCCTCCTCCTCCTCCTCCCCGTTCTCTTCTTCTTTCTTCTCCTCTTTTCCACCTCCTAACTCCTTATCTTCTTCCCTCTCTCTTTCCTCCTCCTCTTCCTCCTTCACTACGATGACCACCTCCTGGACCGGCGCCTCCAGCTGGGAGGAGGCGGGAGGCGAGAGAGGAGTCGCTGCCTGACGCTGACCTTCATCATCTTTCCTCCTCCTCCTCCTCCGGTGTCCCGTTTGGGTGGATTTGTGTTCAGATAGGAGAGGAGAAAGAGGAGGAGATGATCTGTGGTTCTCCTTCCCATCAGCCCCTGGGAGATCCTCCACATCGGCAGGGGGGCGTGGTAACCTAGGCAACGAGGGCATCTTCCACAGGCTGGCAAACATCCTGTAGTGCCGACCGATCCGCTCTCTGGCCATCGCCATCACAGCGGGGGCGGAGCTGGTCTCTTCCTCTACGGCGGCTGATGGGAGGAGCCGGTGGAAGACGACACGTGGGGAATTCTGGGTAATGTCGGGGCAGGAAGTGGGTGGGGTTTGGAAGCAGGGTTTGGGAGAAGGGGGCGTAGAAGGAGGCTGGGTGTTTGACTGGGAGGAAGGTGTCAGGTTACTTCTGTCGTTGGGTTGATACAGCTGATCTGTAACCGCCACCGACAGAGAGAGGGAGCAGGAGGGAGGAGGAGGTGAAGAAGGAGGAGAAGAAGGAGGTGAAAGAGATGGAGGAGGAGCAGGCAGGGTGTGGGAGGAAGTGGCCGGCTGGATGACCACGAAGCCCATGCGCTGGAAGTCCAGGTTGCCGGGCAGGTGGGGCGGGTAGCTCGTCCCTGCAGGGAAGCTGTACTTCCTGCCCGACCTCAGGATGGTCCGGTGGCAGCGGCGAGGACGGGTGAGCTTAGCCGTTATTATGGGCTGGGGGGCGGAGCCAGTGGGGCTGCTGAACTGTTTGATTGACGGGTAGATGACAGGAAGACTCCTCTATAGGGAGGAAGGGGGGAAACAGAAACACATTTCAAAATAAGATTCAACTTCAGCGATCGTTTTAACAAACTGCTTCCTGTTGGCGAAGGAAGTGAAGCTCTTCCTCAGATCGATGAAGAAAATGGAAAAATGTCTTGGTTCCTACCGCCAGCCATGGAGGCAAGATGTTCTCGTCTCTCTCCACCGGGGGGCGCTGGTCTGCAGGATCCACCCTGCCGCAGGCGACCGGCATGGGCCAAACCACCCGCTGGTACCGGAAGGCCTGGCGCGCACGCACGCACACACACACGCACACACACACACACGCACACGCACACACACACGCACGCACACACACACACACACACGCACACACACACGCACGCACACACACACACACACACACCCCTTCATTTTCAAAGGTCGGTGTGTGTGTGTGTGTGTGTGTTAGCATTGGTGTGTGTGGTGTGTTACCTTGACGATGTTGTCGGGGAAGCCTGGCCTGCAGCACTGCAGTATTCTTCGTCGTACCTGGACCAGAGTCTTCCTCAACAGGAACTGGGACACC
>JAXDDW010000176.1:702500-725000 GCA_034670385.1 Hoplostethus mediterraneus
AATAACTAAATAAACGCGATGTTTCTGGTGTGATTTGTAACCCGCGTTAACCTGTCAGCACGTATGTGTTCTACCTCCTTCTAATCAATGGCGGTTCTACATAGAACTACACCCCGGGCGTAACAAGAGCAGACATACAATAATATAAAATATTAAGAATAATATACAAATAAAATACAGAATAAATATTCTAAATAGCACAAATGTAAAAATACACTAAAGAAAATCTAATTATTACACTATTGCACTAAGAACAGAAAACACAAAGTAAAACTAAAACCTAACCTTTCTGGCCTTCCTTGATGCAAAATCATCAATAATGTCATCATACGAGATCAGATCGTTTTGTATTACCTATTTGTATTAGCCATTTCACAAAAACAAAAACGTGTAGGAATTATGCCTGTAATTATAATATTATGAATGAAATGTGCGTTATTTGGAAGAAAGTTGAGGTGTGACTGACTTTAGCCCACTAATTTCATTAGAGTCGGCTATTGCTCTATACAGTGGATCCCCCGTTCCCCCCCCTGTCCATCTGGGAGACCCAGAGGTGAACTGTCCCCCCTCCCCCTCCCCCCTCCCCTTTCCCCTTCTCACACAGCTTGTGTGCACGGCACCTTCTCAGCCAGCAGGGGCGCCTGCTGGCGCCAATTTGCCAATTCCCCACACAGTGTTATGATAGATAATAGAAAACTGCTTTGCGGCCAAGATGATGTGCCCGGTTCACCCGTGCCCAAAACCGCTACTGCTTCTAATCATGGCATATTCTGGGCGTGGTCACAGTGACGTCACAACCCGAATATGGAAAGACTTTGTGGGCAAGATACACTTGTGGATCCTGGAAAGGAAGAGGCAATGAAGGAAAGGACGAGGTTGTGGAGGAGAGGAGGAGGTAGTGGAGGAAAGGAGGAGGTAGTGGAGGAGAGGAGGATTATTGGAGCTCTGTCCTGATCAGTGTGATTGGATCCACCTGCTGCAGCCTGTAAAAGTGGCCCAGCAGCAGGCTGGATGCTGACTGCTGATTGGCTGTTCCTGCTTCAGTCCTTAACAGAAGACACTAGTCTGAGTTCAGGTAAGTCAGCTTTTGTTTTGTTTCAGAATTGAGCTGTTGTGGCGTCTGGAACACAGGGGTCAGATGGTAATCAGGTGTTTCACTCTGTGTAGCCTAAATTGGATCTTGTGGTTTCATCTTTAGAATGGATTGATCCACATTCAGATATGGATTGGGTAATCCTGTCCAACCTTTTGATCAGTCTTAATAGTTAAAAAGAAATCTGGATCATGTTGATCCCAGTGGAAGGAGGATTTGGTGACATGAAGGGCTTCATCTGAAACCACTGAACTTTAAATGAACACGTCTCAGACCAGCTGCTCGTCAGCCTTCGTTATTAAATGATCCTTGAATGAATGAGACATGGGAACTTTGTCTTGTTGGCTTCACAACATGCAGTAGCATTATTTATCCAACAGATGGCAGCATAAAGGTCTGTTTAAATCCTGCAGATCTGGATTCTTGAATCCCTGACCAGATTGGATCATGTCTGGATCAGAATGATCCAATCTGATGTTTTTCTGATCTAGATTGAAAAATTTGGCCCAGAAATCAATTTAGAAATCTAAAAGTAAAACTTATTCAGGACTGGTGATCTGGTGACTGAGTACTAATAATTGATCACATGACCAAGTGATCTCTGCTCCACAGGTTTAGTTGCTGGCTGTGAAACTGGATCAGGGACAAAAGTAGCTGCAGAACAGAAACCAGCAGCAGTCTGGACCGAGGACCTGATTGAGGAACACTGGGTCAGTGAAGCGGCATCACTGGCTTATTTTGTCACTTCCTCTCCCAGCCACCATGTCTGCCGGTAAGGCCGGAGTGTCTCTGCGGAGCCTGGCGCTGACTCCAGACCAGATCCCTCACTTCCTCATCCCTTCTCCCGCCTCCAGGCGTCTGTGTCCCCTCCTCTCTCCACGTTCACGCCGGGACTCGCCTGACCGCACGAGGCTGCTGTCCGACGACTCCCGCCTGAGCCCGACTCACCCGGCTTCTTCGCGGTTTCTCCATCTCTCGACGCCGATTCCCACCGTGAGGATCAGACGTCATTGCAGCGGCACTACGGCGGCTGAGGCCGACACGGACCTGTCGACGCGTGCAGCCATGTCCCTGTCTCACGTAGGAAAGGTCACCACGCCATACGGCTTCCGCGCAGTGCTGGCGGCGAGCCCGTGCACACGCCGACGGGAGTCACTCTTTCACCATAACAAGCCAGTAATGGTGAACGATACCGACCGGTCTGATCCAGATGACCCAACCCAGCACTGGGGACCGGCGGGCTCCAGTGACCTGGGAGATCCTGCAGCAGCCCCGCCCCCCGGGGTGTCCCGGCTGTGCCTCCGTCCCATTAAAGCCCTGGGGCTCCAGGTGATGAGGGAGCTCAAGAAACCGGTGGCCGTTCTGAAGGTGCTGAGCCCGGCCAGGAGAAGGACCAAGCCCCGCTGAGGAGCCTGTACTCTGGAGAAACAAAACCCATAGAGGTACTATAGCAGATAGAACTAGACCTAGAAGAGCAACTATAGAGGTACTACAGGAGATAGAACTAGACCTAGAAGAGCAACTATAGAGGTACTATAGGAGATAGAACTAGACCTAGAAGAGCAACTATAGAGGTACTATAGGAGATAGAACTAGACCTAGAAGAGCAACTATAGAGGTACTACAGGAGATAGAACTAGACCTAGAAGAGCAACTATAGGAGATAGACCTAGAAGAGCAACTATAGAGGTACTACAGGAGATAGAACTAGACCTAGAAGAGCAACTATAGAGGTACTACAGGAGATAGAACTAGACCTAGAAGAGCAACTATAGAGGTACTATAGGAGATAGAACTAGACCTAGAAGAGCAACTATAGAGGTACTATAGGAGATAGAACTAGACCTAGAAGAGCAACTATAGAGGTACTACAGGAGATAGAACTAGACCTAGAAGAGCAACTATAGAGGTACTATAGGAGATAGAACTAGACCTAGAAGAGCAACTATAGAGGTACTACAGGAGATAGAACTAGACCTAGAAGAGCAACTATAGAGGTACTATAGGAGATAGAACTAGACCTAGAAGAGCAACTATAGAGGTACTATAGGAGATAGAACTAGACCTAGAAGAGCAACTATAGAGGTACTATAGGAGATAGAACTAGACCTAGAAGAGCAACTATAGAGGTACTACAGGAGATAGAACTAGACCTAGAAGAGCAACTATAGAGGTACTATAGGAGATAGAACTAGACCTAGAAGAGCAACTATAGAGGTACTACAGGAGATAGAACTAGACCTAGAAGAGCAACTATAGAGGTACTATAGGAGATAGAACTAGACCTAGAAGAGCAACTATAGAGGTACTATAGGAGATAGAACTAGACCTAGAAGAGCAACTATAGAGGTACTACAGGAGATAGAACTAGACCTAGAAGAGCAACTATAGGAGATAGACCTAGAAGAGCAACTATAGAGGTACTACAGGAGATAGAACTAGACCTAGAAGAGCAACTATAGAGGTACTATAGGAGATAGACCTAGAAGAGCAACTATAGGAGATAGACCTAGACCTGGAAGAGCAACTATAGGAGATAGACCTAGAAGAGCAACTATAGAGGTACTATAGGAGATAGAACTAGACCTAGAAGAGCAACTATAGAGGTACTACAGGAGATAGAACTAGACCTAGAAGAGCAACTATAGGAGATAGACCTAGAAGAGCAACTATAGAGGTACTACAGGAGATAGAACTAGACCTAGAAGAGCAACTATAGAGGTACTATAGGAGATAGACCTAGAAGAGCAACTATAGGAGATAGACCTAGACCTGGAAGAGCAACTATAGGAGATAGACCTAGAAGAGCAACTATAGAGGTACTATAGGAGATAGACCTAGACCTAGACCTGGAGGAGCAACTATAGAGGTACTATAGGAGATAGAACTAGACCTAGAAGAGCAACTATAGAGGTACTATAGGAGATAGACCTAGACCTGAGGAGCAACTATAGAGGTACTATAGGAGATAGAACTAGACCTAGAAGAGCAACTATAGAGGTACTATAGGAGATAGAACTAGACCTAGAAGAGCAACTATAGAGGTACTATAGGAGATAGAACTAGACCTAGAAGAGCAACTATAGAGGTACTATAGGAGATAGAACTAGACCTAGAAGAGCAACTATAGAGGTACTATAGGAGATAGAACTAGACCTAGAAGAGCAACTATAGAGGTACTATAGGAGATAGAACTAGACCTAGAAGAGCAACTATAGAGGTACTATAGGAGATAGAACTAGAAGAGCAACTATAGAGGTACTATAGGAGATAGACCTAGACCTGGAGGAGCAACTATAGAGGTACTAGTTACTGTAGTTACTGACCTATAGCGGTACTATACATCAGATCATAATGTGACCTTTACGTGTGTTTCTCTTTCTGCCTGCAGGAGACCCAGGAACTTCATGTTGACATGAAAGCTTCATTTTTCTGCAGTGAGACCTCAACCGTCTGACTGGTGTTCAGAGGCCTCGTCACCCCAGAACATTCCTGGGCTAAACAAAGTTTAACTTGTGTTTTTTAAATTAAATCAATCTTTTATAAATAGTCTTGCCTGTTTCTTCAAATTGCCTTGGGGGTCAAAGTAACTCCAGACCTGTTTCCTGTAGCCCAGTATGTCTACATCTGTCCTGTTGAAACCTGTCTGAAGCGAATGTTGCTTCAGTCGGACTAACATCTGTCGGTAGCTCACCACCTGAAGAGGAACCAGGTAGTTGACAGACCAGGTCACCCAATCAGAAGTGAGATCTCTGCTGCACTATTGGACCTTGGTTCCTTATTTCAGAGTCAAATCGGTTTCAAGACGTCCAGACCTTCTTCAGCCTGGACGTCACCACACAAGCACTATAAAATATAACATGAAAACCTTTTTTTTTTTAAGCCCTTTTTATTAATATCATAATCTGACAGTTATGATCCTTTTTTATGAAAATAGTTCAGTAGAAAGAAATTTTCCAATAAAAAGTTCTGCGACACTTCCTCTCCTCTGCACTCGTTCATTAGTCCGCAGTCCATCTACATCCAAACATCCAGAGGTTAAAAAATATCCAATGAGAACGTCCGTGGTCTGGCTTGTGGCCAATGGGGAAAAGGAGTGAAGAGGAATGACAGGTCATCGACCAATCGTTGGAGCTTCTGTACGGCGGGAGGCGGAGCTGCTTTCAGTAACTATTCAATATTAAAACGCTGGAGCTGCAGACTGACGGGACAACAGACCACCAACGACGCCAAGCTGGAGCTTAAAACCTGTTGAACAAAGACTGAGAGACTCCACGACATTTCTAAAACTTGTTGGCTACAATTTTACAACAAAAACTCCCCCAGGCCTTGAAAACCTTTTTTTCTTTTTTTGGTTATTTTGCTAATTCCATGATTACTCCAGGTTGTTTCATGTCCAGTCTTACAGGAGGCATGTTTCCTCTGGTTCTAGTGAAGGTTGGATGGTTCAGAGGCTTTATTATCAATAAAGTTCTTTTTATTTGGAGGGAGATCAGCTGGTTGACTTCCAGGTCCTCTAGCGCTGCGGCAGTTCTGTTTCTGAACGAGTCCAGAGGAAACACTGACGTGAGAGGACGTTTACCTGAAGTACCTGGAAGATTTACACGCCAACTCTCTAACTTCCATTTTGGCATTTTCATTCTCCCACTAAAATCAAAAATCAAAACAATCCTTAAGTTTTCAAGTAACTTTTCAAAACCCATTCAATGTTTTCGGTGATGTATTGTATAGGAGTTTTTTTTTAATATATATAATTCATGAGATGATGTTTAGGATATACAAGGTTTTCAACTGCATCTTAGTGCTAAGGTCTGGGACGTGACCAGGATGAGACAAAATACAGGAAGTAGCTGGTAAGAAGTCAGGACTCTCCAGATTAAGAGCACAGAAAAAAAAACAAAAAAAAACAACATGAAAAATCTCCCGTTCGGATGTTCCACAAATATTCATCATCGAACGTTCCCTGTGTTAAAATGAACCGGCCCGGCGGTTGTCGGTTCCATTCCCGGAGTTTGTGGTTCTCCGCTGAAATGCTCTTTAGTCGTCCTCCTCCAAGTGCAGAGTGGCAGAAAAACCACAGGGGGTGATAGAGAGTCATTTAAGCCCCCCCACCCTGTTACTACAGCTAGCCCTCCAGTCAGTCCTCGTCTCCATGGAAACAAGATCAGATTCATCGTCCAAATGTCTGCCTGTCTTTTCAGTCTGTCACCAAGTTGATGAGCCCCACACTTGCTCCCGCCCCCTCCCCCTGACGACCAATCCTCATGGAGCAATTCGACATGCCGGCCAATGAGCACTGAGGAGAGAAGGAGGAAGAAGAGGAAGTGGGAGTGTTTCCACAGCTCCAACCAATGGCATCTCAGAGTCCATTTCAAGAGTCCCGGCCCTCCCTCAGCATCTTAGAGGTGTGTCTCTTTGGAAGGGGGAGGGGCTTCCTCGAGTGGTTGGGAGCAGTGGGTTGGCCGATGGTCCTGTTAGGCTGGTCACTATGGCAGCTGGCTTGTGATTGGTCGGTCGGTCGGTCAGTCGCTGTCGGAGCCGACGGCTGACGAGCCTTTCCTCTTCCTCTTTGGAGCTTTGGGCTTGGAGTCCTCCTCCTCCTGAGCGCGCACACACACACACACACACACACACACACACACATTTTAGTCATCACTTCAAAACAACATACAGCTAATGCATTTCATTTCAGTGAACATTGAGCTTCTGTTGGAGACAAACAGATTTCAGGATTTGCTACTTCAAACTTGCATCATGAATTCTAATTTTGATTGATTTGGTTGTGGCTCCTCCCCTCTCTCTGGGGCAGGACAGTTTAGTTATGGGACTGCAGCAAGATGCTAACATTAGTCAGGTAGCTAGTGATCTGTCTGATATTTCCAATAGCTGAGGAAACTATGGCTGCCGGGAGGAATGCCACTGTCTAAAACGTGACGGACAACATCTTCAACCACATGCAGCTTCCCTGGGGGAGGAGTCACTGGGCTGGAGAGGCTTGGGCTAACTACCTAACCAGCTAACTAAGTAGCTAGCCTACTTACAGTGACTGGTGGTGGATGTGCCAATATTGCCCACAAAGGACCAACAGTTGTTCCTGAATCTCTGGCAGACACTGAAGATCAGGATCAACAGATCAACTGGATCAACTGGTGCTGGACCGAAAGGGAAACCACTAACCAGGAAGTCCCTTCAACTAGCTTACCAATGCTAACCAGACAAATACAATAAACAACATAAACACTGGCAATAACAATATAATAATAATAATAATAATAATAATAATAATAATAATAATAAGCTGCAGACAGATCAATTACCTTTTCAACTATCGCTAGGCTAGTCCAGCTAAGTTACCTAGTTTACTGTGCTAACCAAACTTCTCCTGCCTCACTTGGCCACGCCCCTTTTTGGAAGTAGCCACACCCTGACATAATGACACTGGTCTAGGGGAGGGTCTTAGTGCTAAAAGTACTGCAAGGCATGTTGGGAAACAGTATATCTTGAGTATATCTTGGCATGGTTAATGTTCGTCTGACTTCGATACGGTGAAACCGATCAATATTGGACAGAAATTCAACATGACCAGATCATTTCCGCAGGACGCGTTCAGGGAACCCTCGTTAACTACACGTTCAGGGAACCCTCGTTAACTACGCGTTCAGGGAACCCTCGTTAACTACACGTTCAGGGAACCCTCGTTAACTACACGTTCAGGGGACCCTCGTTAACTACGCGTTCAGGGAACCCTCGTTAACTACGCGTTCAGGGAACCCTCGTTAACTACGCGTTCAGGGAACCCTCGTTAACTACACGTTCTGCTGCCAGAACAGTTCCTTCCTGGTTTGGTCATGTCTTCCAGTCTGGTTTCCAGTTGGGCTGAAAACCAGCAGATTCAACGAATATGAGAAACAAGATGGAAAATACATCCTGAAAAGTGACCCAGTTTTCCAAACCAACTCCCTGATATTTCCAGACTTCACAGAAATTCCATGATATTCCAGGAATTCCAGGCCAAGTGGAAACCCTGTAGACATCCTGAATCTGAAATGAGCTCGTTTCTGGAAAACACTCACGTCCTCTTCTCTTCCCTCCATCTGTCTCTCTCGCCATCTGTCTGTCTCTCTCTCCCTCTCACCATCTGTCTGTCTCTCTCTCTCCAGCTGTCTGTCTCTCTCTCTCCAGCTGTCTGTCTCTCTCTCTCTTCAGCTGCCACTCTGGCTCTCATCAGCTGTCTCAGTCTGTCTCTCCAGCTGTCTGTCTCTCTCATCAGCTGTCTCTGTCTCTCGCTCTCTCGTGCTGTCTGTCTTTCTCTCTGGGGAGACGTGTTGAGGAGCTGAGCATGATAGTGTCATCAACACTAACCACACAGTTAACTAGCGCTAACTAGATAACTGAACTAAATATATCTAACTCAGTACAGCTAACTAAATATATTTAACTCCTCATGATAGTAACCGTCATCTACACTAACCATACAGTTAACTAGCTAACTAACTAGCTGTTCGTGTCGCTGCCGTACCTCCTCGCTGCTGGAGGCGCTCTCCTCCTCGTTGTTGGCGGGCGGCGCCGCTCCTTTACGGGAGCGAGGCGACGAGGCCGGAGCTTTACGACGAGACTTAGGAGGCTTCGACTGGGACTCCTCATACTCCTCCGCTAGGGAGAACAGGTCACTGAACCTGGGGGGGAGAGGAGGGGGAGGAGGTGAAGAAGAGGAGGGGGAGGAGGTGAAGAAGAGGAGGGGGAGGAGGTGAAGAAGAGGAGGGGGAGGAGGTGAAGAAGAGGAGGGCGAGGAGGTGAAGAAGGCGAGGGGGAGGAGGTGAAGAAGAGGAGGGGGAGGAGGTGAAGAAGAGGAGGGCGAGGAGGAGGAGGTGAAGAAGAGGAGGGCGAGGAGGAGGAGGTGAAGAAGAGGAGACCTCCAGTACTGATGGAAGCTGCCTTCTGTAATATTGAACTAACCAGAGTACAGACCAAGTCTGGCTTCCAGGTCTGATTGGCATAAAATTGACATCAGTTATTAATTATTGATTGATGGTGTGTGTGTGTGTGTGTGTGTGTGTGTGTGTGTACCTCATCTTGTGGGCTTCATCACAGCTGGCCTGGACGTGTTGCAGAGCCTGGAGGATGGGAGTCTGGCTGAAGACTGACGGAACAAACCAATCAGTTAGTTAGTAGGTTATCAGGTAACTGTGTCAAGAGGTTACTAGTTAGTTATTAGGTAATCAGGTAACTGTGTCAAGAGGTTACTAGTTAGTTATTAGGTAATCAGGTAACTGTGTCAAGAGGTTAGTTAGTTAGTTAGTTATTAGGTAATCAGGTAACTGTGTCAAGAGGTTAGTTAGTTAGTTAGTTATTAGGTAATCAGGTAACTGTGTCAAGAGGTTAGTTAGTTAGTTAGTTATTAGGTAATCAGGTAACTGTGTCAAGAGGTTAGTTAGTTAGTTATTAGGTAATCAGGTAACTGTGTCAAGAGGTTAGTTAGTTAGTTATTAGGTTATCAGGTAACTGTGTCAAGAGGTTAGTTAGTTAGTTATTAGGTTATCAGGTAACTGTGTCAAGAGGTTAGTAGTTAGTTAGTTATAAGGTTATATTTTGATCAACACACAGCACTCAACGTTATTTGGGTCCATTGATCCAAGGACCAGAGACCCTGTCTGTGTGTGTGTCTGTGTCTGTGTGTGTGTGTGTGTGTGTGTGTGTGTGTGTGTACTGACAGTTGTTCTTGGTGTTGCTCAGGCTCAGTCTCAGGTTGTCCATGTGCTCTAAGATCTGTTCCAGGGTCAGCTGAGCCAGTTTACTACTAGAACTACGAAGACTGGAGAGAGAGAGAGAGAGAGAGAGAGAGAGAGAGAGAGAGAGAGAGAGAGAGAGAGAGAGAGAGAGAGGGTTGTGGGTCAGTATGGAGTATATTTGTACCACAGACAGACTGTCTACCTCTGTTGTTTCTGAGGCAGGTTGTTGATGTGTCTGTCTGTCTGTCTGTCTGTCTGTCTGTCTGTCTGTCTGTCTGTCTGTCTGTCTGTCTGTCTGTCTGTCTACCTCTGTCTCTTCCTTGGCTGGTTGTTGTTCTTGATCAGCTGGGCCTTGATGTGCTCCCCCAGCGTGTCGTCGTGTTTGGCGGCCCAGTGGCGAAGGATGCTGGTGGTGAACTGGTCCTCCGGGTGGCAGGGCCGACTCAGCACCATCTTCACCATCTCCTCGCTCGGCCTGACAGACAGACAGACAGACAGACAGACAGACAGATGTTACTGCCAAACCTCCACACAGTGTGACGTATAGTAGGGCAAACTGAAAAACAGGAAGGGTTTCCAGATCCCAGGCGGCTGTGATGTCAGCAGCGTCACTGAACAAATATTAGCATCTCAATTTCTCCCGTCACCCAATTACATCATATAAATCTATTTATTTCAAGTGCATCATCATTATCATCACGACTGTTGGTCAACATGGTGCAGCACAGCTACATCACAGTAACACAGACAAGTACCATCGTGGTGAGTGGGGGGCTCTCCTCACTTACACCACCCTGCTGTTGTCACCTAGAGAGGGCTGTGACGTGATGTAGCCCCGCCCCCTCTAGCTAACAATGTCAGCTTGTTAGCTAGCTAACCACAGTTTACTGAGTCACAGTAACCTGACAGAGGACAGTGTCACCAACTTACTTCTCTCTCCGGAGCTGCAGCAGCAGACAGGACAACGCCTCTGGATGTTCTGAAACACAAAACACACATTAACCTACGATCACGCACACACACACAGACAGACACACACACACAGACAGACACACACGCACACACACACACACACACACACACAGTACTTTAGAGATTAATTAGAGATACCGTGTGTGTGTTACCTTTGTATTTCAGGTGTTGCAGGATGGGTATGATGGTTTCCAGGGCGATGCTGTGTGCCAGGAACAGCTGCCAGGTGCTGTACTGCTCAAAGGTCTCCCAGTCTAGAGACTGGACTGGAAACAGAGAAACATCCTAGTTAGTAACGGTCTAATCTGACAGCATATCCAGCACTTCATGACGTGACCAATCACAACCCTTGAATGTGCAACGAGCACGATGTGACCAAACCAACGTTCAGACAGAGGCAGGAAGAGGAACATGAAGAACAAAGTGGAGAACCAATCAGATGACAGACCAGGCTGTTTCATTAGTCCAGCCGCCATATTTACTGTCAGTTACATTTGTTCAGTTTAATGTGTGTGCATGTGTGCGTGTGTGTGTGTGTGTATGCTCACTGAGGATGTTGAGGACTGAGTCTTTCCTGAACATCACCAGATTCCCCATCATCACATGACACATCAACTCCTGCAGCTGGAGAGAGACAGACAGAAGCACGATTGGTTGTCAGCAGCTCCCAGCAGACTGAACACTGATGTTGATGTGAGACAAACATTTTTCTACCTAGTTACTAGATAGTTAATTAGTAACACTACTAGTTAGTTGGGTTATAATATGGTTAAGTTAGTTAGTTAACTAGTTACCTGTGTGGAGTCGATGACAGCAACTATCATGTTGAGCAGCTCGCCACTACGCAGCGTCTCATCTGGAAACTGGAGAGACGGACAGGATGAAGAGACAGACAGGTCAGAGATGAAGAGACAGACAGGACAGAGATGAAGAGACAGACGGGACAGAGATGAAGAGACAGACAGGAGGTAAAGTGAACTGATGCAGTAATAAAATGTCTGTTGCTCTACAGTATCACAAATTCAGACCAGTGAGATTCACCTGAGTCACCAGAGTCATCTGAGTCGCCTGATTCACTTGATTCACCTGAGTCATCTGAGTCATCAGAGTCATCAGTCACCTGAATCACCTGATTCACCTGATTCATCGGAGTCATCAGAGTCACCAGTCACCTGATTCACCAGTCATCAGAGTCATCTGAGTCATCTGAGTCATCTGAGTCGCCTGATTCACTTGATTCACCTGAGTCATCTGATTCACATTACATTACAGTCATTTAGCAGACGCTTTTATCCAAAGCGACTTACAATAAGTGCATTCAACATAGGTAGAGAACTACTAGTCACTAGAAATCATAAGTGCATTTCCTTCCTAAACAAGCAACTAACCAGCAGAACCAGTGCTGAGGTAAAAGATCAATAAGTTACATACCTACTGTTATTAAATAAATGAGACAAATAAGTAAAGCATATAAACAAGAGCTGAGAGGAAGGGTCAGGGTAGTGTTTCTAGAAGAGGAAGGGTCAGGGTAGTGTTTCTAGAACAGGAAGGGTCAGGGTAGAGGAAGGGTCAGGGTAGTGCTTCTAGAAGAGGAAGGGTCAGGGTAGAGGAAGGGTCAGGGTAGTGCTTCTAGAAGAGGAAGGGTCAGGGTAGTGTTTCTAGAAGAGGAAGGGTCAGGGTAGAGGAAGGGTCAGGGTAGTGCTTCTAGAAGAGGAAGGGTCAGGGTAGAGGAAGGGTCAGGGTAGTGCTTCTAGAAGAGGAAGGGTCAGGGTAGTGTTTCTAGAAGAGGAAGGGTCAGGGTAGAGGAAGGGTCAGGGTAGTGTTTCTAGAAGAGGAAGGGTCAGGGTAGTGTTTCTAGAAGAGGAAGGGTCAGGGTAGAGGAAGGGTCAGGGTAGTGCTTCTAGAAGAGGAAGGGTCAGGGTAGAGGAAGGGTCAGGGTAGTGCTTCTAGAAGAGGAAGGGTCAGGGTAGTGTTTCTAGAAGAGGAAGGGTCAGGGTAGTGCTTCTAGAAGAGGAAGGGTCAGGGTAGTGTTTGTTGAAGAGGAAGGGTCAGGGTAGTGCTTCTAGAAGAGGAAGGGTCAGGGTAGTGCTTCTAGAAGAGGAAGGGTCAGGGTAGTGTTTGTTGAAGAGGAAGGGTCAGGGTAGTGTTTCTAGAAGAGGAAGGGTCAGGGTAGTGTTTCTAGAAGAGGAAGGGTCAGGGTAGTGTTTCTAGAAGAGGAAGGGTCAGGGTAGAGAAAGGGTCAGGGTAGTGCTTCTAGAAGAGGAAGGGTCAGGGTAGTGTTTCTAGAAGAGGAAGGGTCAGGTAGTGCTTCTAGAAGAGGAAGGGTCAGGGTAGTGTTTCTAGAAGAGGAAGGGTCAGGTAGTGTTTCTAGAAGAGGAAGGGTCAGGTAGTGCTTCTAGAAGAGGAAGGGTCAGGGTAGTGTTTCTTGAAGAGGAAGGGTCAGGGTAGTGCTTCTAGAAGAGGAAGGGTCAGGTAGTGCTTCTAGAAGAGGAAGGGTCAGGGTAGTGTTTGTTGAAGAGGAAGGGTCAGGGTAGTGTTTCTAGAAGAGGAAGGGTCAGGTAGTGCTTCTAGAAGAGGAAGGGTCAGGGTAGTGTTTCTTGAAGAGGAAGGGTCAGGGTAGTGTTTCTTGAAGAGGAAGGGTCAGGGTAGTGTTTCTAGAAGAGGAAGGGTCAGGGTAGTGCTTCTAGAAGAGGAAAGGTCAGGTAGTGTTTCTAGAAGAGGAAGGGTCAGGTAGTGTTTCCTGAAGAGGAAGGGTCAGGCTAGTGTTTCTAGAAGAGGAAGGGTCAGGTAGTGTTTCTAGAAGAGGAAGGGTCAGGTAGTGTTTCCTGAAGAGGAAGGGTCAGGCTAGTGTTTCTAGAAGAGGAAGGGTCAGGGTAGTGTTTCTAGAAGAGGAAGGGTCAGGTAGTGCTTCTAGAAGAGGAAGGGTCAGGGTAGTGTTTCTAGAAGAGGAAGGGTCAGGTAGTGTTTCTAGAAGAGGAAGGGTCAGGTAGTGCTTCTAGAAGAGGAAGGGTCAGGGTAGTGTTTCTTGAAGAGGAAGGGTCAGGGTAGTGCTTCTAGAAGAGGAAGGGTCAGGTAGTGCTTCTAGAAGAGGAAGGGTCAGGGTAGTGTTTGTTGAAGAGGAAGGGTCAGGGTAGTGTTTCTAGAAGAGGAAGGGTCAGGTAGTGCTTCTAGAAGAGGAAGGGTCAGGGTAGTGTTTCTTGAAGAGGAAGGGTCAGGGTAGTGTTTCTTGAAGAGGAAGGGTCAGGGTAGTGTTTCTAGAAGAGGAAGGGTCAGGGTAGTGCTTCTAGAAGAGGAAAGGTCAGGTAGTGTTTCTAGAAGAGGAAGGGTCAGGTAGTGTTTCCTGAAGAGGAAGGGTCAGGCTAGTGTTTCTAGAAGAGGAAGGGTCAGGTAGTGTTTCTAGAAGAGGAAGGGTCAGGTAGTGTTTCTAGAAGAGGAAGGGTCAGGTAGTGTTTCCTGAAGAGGTGGGTAAGAGGTAAGACAGCAGGGGTGTGTGTTACCTCAGAGTAGATGGAGGGGGTGAGGTAACACAGCAGTCTGACGTCATCCTCCTGGCAGGCCTTCATGTCCATCATCAGACAGGTGTGTAGATCTCCCAACGCCGTGGCCTGAGCAAAAGACTCGTACAGACTCATCTTCCCCATCGCCGCTTTACTGAGGACACACACACACATGATAGAGGACAGTGAAACCATGCTGTTACCACTGTTGTCTGTAGTTGGTGTGGCTGGTCAGAAAGCTGGTGAAGAGAGGAGTGATCGGAGCCGATGGCGTTCTAATGACCCTGATGAAACAGATAGCAGGTGACGCACGTACAAACACTTTACTTGGGTCTGGGGAAAGAAACTAAAAGATGGCGGCCATTTTGGAGGTCCTCAGCTCTCTGATCAGCTGATTGTGTTTCTGTCTCAACTGAATTGAATCTTCATGTTAATTTCTGTCTGTTTCTACTGAACTGATCATTTCATCACTGATCATCTGATTGATTTAGTGTTTAGATCATGTAGCTTGTTAGCTAGCTAACCATAGTATCTGGTCAGCTAACCATCACTGTCTTGTTGCTAACACATCTGGTTAGCACACTAGCTAACGTATCTAGTAGAAGCTAGCGTTAGCAGTGGCTAGTCGTCCCATGTTAACAGTAACTAGTTAGCTAGCTACCATTTAGTTAGTTCAGGTTAACTAGCTGACTCTTCTCCAGCTCCAACTCAGAGTGTTTTGGAGTAGAGACTAGGGCTAAAGACAAGACAGTTTACTGAGTCACAGTAACCTACATTTGGAGACAAATCTACCTGATCACACTGATCACTTTTACTGAGAACGTTACTGGATGATCTACAGACACACAACAACCTGGTCAACTGGTTCTACTGACACGTTAACTAACAGACTGATGATGGATCAGATGGTTGGTAGCAGATACCCCTCCCTCCCTACCTGGCCTTCAGGTAGTACAGGAGGTGGTAGCCGATCTTGGGCTGCTTCTGGTAAAGTTCGGCCAACATGTCCAACAGGACGGAGAAACCGCTGTTGTCCTCCTGCATGGTGCACAAGTTCCTGAACACCAAACACACCGGCTTACACACCGACTCCTCCAGAGACCTGAGACACACACAGACACAGACACAGACACAGACACACACACACACGACTTGTTAGCTGCAAGATTGTGCTGTAAAGTAAATGGAACAAAACAAAGAAACCAATCCAGACAGACAGACAGACAGACAGACAGACAGACTCACTCCTCAGTGATTTCGTCAGGTAGGACGTCTCCTCTGAAGTGTCCTTTAAACAGCTCAGCCAGACAGGAAGCCAGAGTCGACATCTGCTCTGAGTCAAAGTCCTCCTGAAACACAGTAGAACACAGTAGAGTCCTTCTGTTCCCAGTCCACTAATTGCAGTTAGTGACAGTATTGTATTCCACTAGGGATGGGCATCTTAAGGAAAATCAATATTCGATTAATCTCCTTACCTTATGAACGATTATTCGAATACTCAGAATTATTTATTTTTTTATAATTGTGAAGTTGTGGGGAGGTCCGTGGCCGACTGGAAACAAGTGAAAGCTTGCATTCCGCTTCATGCTGCTAAACGGCTATTAAACGTTGTGATACGTTGCTGCTCTCATCTGTCTCCAAAATTTTCTCCTTATGTTTTAAGCGCATGTGGTTCAGCATCGAGCTAGTACTTTTATGAAATACAAGTTTACCATTGCATAACTTGCACCGCACTGTCTCCTCGTCATCTTTTTCAAAGTATTTCCACACACCACTTCTCTTGGCCGCCGCCATGTTGCAAGTAATGTTTACTTATGAAATGTGAGCGCGCGCACTAGCACTTTACGTTGTATTTTTTTTAAAACTTCTCTGTCCAAGAAAGTTAACTTAATAGCCTATTAAACATGTTCCCTAGTCAATTAACGTTTATATTAATATTATGCATGTTGGGGAGGGGGAAAAAAATGACAAAAAAAAACCGAGTACCAAACGTTACTCGAATACTGATGTCAGTAACGAGTATTCGAATATTCGAATATTCGAGCCCATCCCTATATTCCACATGAACAAATATGAATTAACTTTGAACTCTGGAGGAACATCAGATCTGCATTCTGGTCTATCTCCTGTCTCTCTCTCTCCTCTGATGGATTTCTCCTGTATGATTTTGATCGTCGGTCTAGAAAGAAGACCTTGCTCTTTGATTCTGATTGGCTGACACCAAAACCTGACGGTCACCGTTGATGGTTTAGATCATGAAACATTTTCTGATATCAAACTGGAAATATCTCCAACGTGACGTCTCATCGTCTACGATTGGAGAGAGAACAATACAGACAACTGTAGTATTCCTGTAACCAATCACGTTACAGTTCATCTGACAGGATATGACGGTTATGTACCAGAAGTGAAAGGATTGGTGATGTCTGGGTTGAGGTTAATAAAATGGAATCAGTTAATTAACCGCGCCTCAGAGATAGGGGTGGGCGATATGACTAAAAATCAATATCGTGATTATTTCAAACTTTTACCTCGATTACGATTAATGAACGATTATTTTATTTGTTTTATTTTATTTTGAAATTTGTTTTATTTTGAAATTGACCGGATGCTCCATGCCGTTCCTGTGTCTGACTTCCTGCCTGGCTTGACACATTCGCTCGCGGCTCGCCAAAACCGACCGGTCCAAACCGGTCTGAACACGGAGGGACGTGACTGAATACCACGTAGTATTTTTTAAGGGGGACAGTTCATGAATGCAGTATTGGGAAAGTATTTGGCCCATTCATTCGCGGGAAAGTGATGTTACGTCTGACACACACACACACACACACACACACACACACACACACACACACACACACACACACACACACACACACACACACACACACACACACACACACACACACGTTGCTTTGCTAACTGGTGCTTCTAGACGTTCCTCGTTCTTGTAGCCTAAATAACAATCGGAATCAACGATTTTGAAAATTTGCCTCGATTACATCATTAAATTGCGATTACGATTATAAACAGGATTATTGCCCACCCCTACTCAGAGATTAATTGATATAACAACTAGATGGACCAGGAACAGTTAAAGAGTTTTAGTGGGATTTTCCCTTTAAGTTTGGATGGTTTAGATTCATTATCAACAGGTTCACAGTCCTGGCAGCTCAGCATGTTAAACTTTGATCTAGAAAAACACAGAAACAGTAAGTTGAAGAAATGATGTCACACACTCACCTCCAGAATAAGGTCCACGATCTCCTGCATCACCTCACACTGAATCTCTGTATCACTGAGAGAGGAGAGAAGAGGAGGAACAGAAGAGAGGAGGAGGATCATTAAACTTTAATATTCTTTATTACTGAAGCAGTTTTCAAAACAGTTCTAATGTTTTTGACTCAACAGAAGAAAAAGGAGTAACCCTAACCCACCAGTTTATCTTCTAGGAGCGTTGATGTAACGTTGATGTAACACGTAGGAGCGTTAATGTAACGTTGATGCAACACGTAGGAGCGTTGATGTAACGTTGATGCAACACGTAGGAGCGTTAATGTAACACGTAGGAGCGTTGATGTAACGTTAATGTAACACGTAGGAGCGTTGATGTAACGTTGATGTAACACGTAGGAGCGTTAATGTAACGTTGATGCAACACGTAGGAGCGTTGATGTAACGTTGATGCAACACGTAGGAGCGTTAATGTAACACGTAGGAGCGTTGATGTAACGTTAATGTAACACGTAGGAGCGTTGATGTAACGTTGATGTAACACGTAGGAGCGTTAATGTAACGTTGATGCAACACGTAGGAGCGTTGATGTAACGTTGATGCAACACGTAGGAGCGTTAATGTAACACGTAGGAGCGTCGATGTAACGTTAATGTAACACGTAGGAGCGTTGATGTAACGTTAATGTAACACGTAGGAGCGTTGATGTAACACGTAGGAGCGTTAATGTAACGTTGATGCAACACGTAGGAGCGTTAATGTAACGTTGATGTAACACGTAGGAGCGTTGATGTAACGTTGATGTAACACGTAGGAGCGTTGATGTAACGTTGATGTAACACGTAGGAGCGTTGATGTAACACGTAGGAGCGTTGATGTAACGTTGATGTAACACGTAGGAGCGTTGATGTAACACGTAGGAACGTTGATGTAACGTTGATGTAACACGTAGGAGCGTTAATGTAACGTTGATGTAACACGTAGGAACGTTGATGTAACGTTGATGTAACACGTAGGAGCGTTAATGTAACGTTGATGTAACACGTAGGAGCGTTGATGTAACACGTAGGAGCGTTAATGTAACGTTGATGTAACACGTAGGAGCGTTAATGTAACGTTGATGTAACACGTAGGAGCGTTAATGTAACGTTGATGTAACACGTAGGAGCGTTGATGTAACACGTAGGAGCGTTAATGTAACGTTGATGTAACACGTAGGAGCGTTGATGTAATGTTGATGTAACACGTAGGAGCGTTGATGTAACACGTAGGAGCGTTGATGTAACGTTGATGTAACACGTAGGAGCATTAATGTAACGTTGATGTAACACATAGGAGCGTTAATGTAAGGTTGATGTAACACGTAGGAGCGTTAATGTAACGTTGATGTAACACGTAGGAGCGTTGATGTAACACGTAGGAGCATTGATGTAACACGTAGGAGCGTTAATGTAACATTGATGTAACACGTAGGAGCGTTAATGTAACGTTGATGTAACACGTAGGAGCGTTAATGTAACACGTAGGAGCGTTGATGTAACGTTGATGTAACACGTAGGAGCGTTGATGTAACACGTAGGAGCATTGATGTAACACGTAGGAGCACTGATGTAACACGTAGGAGCGTTAATGTAACACGTAGGAGCGTTAATGTAACACGTAGGAGCGTTGATGTAACGTTGATGTAACACGTAGGAGCGTTGATGTAACGTTGATGTAACACGTAGGAGCGTTGATGTAACACGTAGGAGCGTTAATGTAACGTTAATGTAACACGTAGGAGCGTTAATGTAACGTTGATGTAACACGTAGGAGCGTTAATGTAACGTTGATGTAACACGTAGGAGCGTTAATGTAACGTTGATGTAACACGTAGGAGCGTTAATGTAACGTTGATGTAACACGTAGGAGCGTTGATGTAACACGTAGGAGCGTTAATGTAACGTTGATGTAACACGTAGGAGCGTTGATGTAATGTTGATGTAACACGTAGGAGCGTTGATGTAACACGTAGGAGCGTTGATGTAACGTTGATGTAACACGTAGGAGCATTAATGTAACGTTGATGTAACACATAGGAGCGTTAATGTAAGGTTGATGTAACACGTAGGAGCGTTAATGTAACGTTGATGTAACACGTAGGAGCGTTGATGTAACACGTAGGAGCATTGATGTAACACGTAGGAGCGTTAATGTAACATTGATGTAACACGTAGGAGCGTTAATGTAACGTTGATGTAACACGTAGGAGCGTTAATGTAACACGTAGGAGCGTTGATGTAACGTTGATGTAACACGTAGGAGCGTTGATGTAACACGTAGGAGCATTGATGTAACACGTAGGAGCACTGATGTAACACGTAGGAGCGTTAATGTAACACGTAGGAGCGTTAATGTAACACGTAGGAGCGTTGATGTAACGTTGATGTAACACGTAGGAGCGTTGATGTAACGTTGATGTAACACGTAGGAGCGTTGATGTAACACGTAGGAGCATTGATGTAACACGTAGGAGCGTTAATGTAACACGTAGGAGCGTTAATGTAACACGTAGGAGCATTGATGTAACGTTGATGTAACACGTAGGAGCGTTGATGTAACGTTGATGTAACACGTAGGAGCGTTGATGTAACACGTAGGAGCGTTAATGTAACATTGATGTAACACGTAGGAGCGTTAATGTAACGTTGATGCAACACGTAGGAGCGTTAATGTAACACGTAGGAGTGTTGATGTAACGTTGATGTAACACGTAGGAGCGTTGATGTAACACGTAGGACCATTGATGTAACACGTAGGAGCGTTGATGTAACACGTAGGAGCGTTAATGTAACACGTAGAAGCGTTGATGTAACGTTGATGTAACACGTAGGAGCGTTGATGTAACACGTAGGAGCGTTAATGTAACACGTAGGAGCGTTAATGTAACGTTGATGTAACACGTAGGAGCGTTGATGTAACACATAGGAGCGTTAATGTAACGTTGATGTAACACGTAGGAGCATTGATGTAACACGTAGGAGCGTTAATGTAACATTGATGTAACACGTAGGAGCGTTAATGTAACGTTGATGTAACACGTAGGAGCGTTAATGTAACGTTGATGTAACACGTAGGAGCGTTGATGTAACACGTAGGAGCATTGATGTAACACATAGGAGCATTGATGTAACACATAGGAGCGTTAATGTAACATTGATGTAACACGTAGGAGTGTTAATGTAACACGTAGGAGCGTTAATGTAACACGTAGGAGCGTTAATGTAACATTGATGTAACACGTAGGAGCGTTGATGTAACACGTAGGAGCGTTAATGTAACGTTGATGTAACACGTAGGAGCGTTAATGTAACGTTAATGTAACACGTAGGAGCGTTAATGTAACACGTAGGAGCATTGATGTAACGATGTAACACGTAGGAGCGTTAATGTAACACGTAGGAGCGTTAATGTAACGTTGATGTAACACGTAGGAGCGTTAATGTAACGTTAATGTAACACGTAGAAGCGTTGATGTAACACGTAGGAGCATTGATGTAACGATGTAACACGTAGGAGCGTTAATGTAACACGTAGGAGCGTTAATGTAACGTTGATGTAACACGTAGGAGCGTTAATGTAACGTTAATGTAACACGTAGGAGCGTTAATGTAACGTTGATGTAACATGTAGGAGCGTTAATGTAACGTTGATGTAACACATAGGAGCGTTAATGTAACGATGTAACACATAGGAGCGTTAATGTAACGTTGATGTAACACAGGAGCGTTAATGTAACGTTGATGTAACACGTAGGAGCGTTAATGTAACACGTAGGAGCGTTAATGTAACACGTAGGAGCGTTAATGTAACACGTAGGAGCGTTAATGTAACGTTGATGTAACACGTAGGAGCGTTAATGTAACGTTAATGTAACACGTAGGAGCGTTAATGTAACGTTGATGTAACACGTAGGAGCGTTAATGTAACGTTAATGTAACACGTAGGAGCGTTAATGTAATGTTGATGTAACACGTAGGAGCGTTAATGTAACGTTAATGTAACACGTAGGAGCGTTAATGTAACGTTGATGTAACACATAGGAGCATTAATGTAACGTTGATGTAACACATAGGAGCGTTAATGTAACACGTAGGAGCGTTAATGTAACGTTGATGTAACACATAGGAGCGTTAATGTAACACGTAGGAGCGTTAATGTAACACGTAGGAGCGTTAATGTAACGTTGATGTAACACATAGGAGCGTTAATGTAACGTTAATGTAACACGTAGGAGCGTTAATGTAACGTTGATGTAACACGTAGGAGCGTTAATGTAACGTTAATGTAACACGTAGGAGCGTTAATGTAACGTTGATGTAACACGTAGGAGCGTTAATGTAACGTTGATGTAACACGTAGGAGCGTTAATGTAACGTTAATGTAACACGTAGGAGCGTTAATGTAACGTTGATGTAACACGTAGGAGCGTTAATGTAACGTTAATGTAACACGTAGGAGCGTTAATGTAACGTTGATGTAACACGTAGGAGCGTTAATGTAACGTTAATGTAACACGTAGGAGCGTTAATGTAATGTTGATGTAACACGTAGGAGCGTTAATGTAACGTTAATGTAACACGTAGGAGCGTTAATGTAACGTTGATGTAACACATAGGAGCATTAATGTAACGTTGATGTAACACATAGGAGCGTTAATGTAACACGTAGGAGCGTTAATGTAACGTTGATGTAACACATAGGAGCGTTAATGTAACACGTAGGAGCGTTAATGTAACACGTAGGAGCGTTAATGTAACGTTGATGTAACACGTAGGAGCGTTAATGTAACGTTGATGTAACACATAGGAGCGTTGATGCAACATTTGCGTGAATTCTTGTGATCGCCACCCGCTGGTTGAACAATGCTATTGAAAGCAGATGGGAGACCAGAATGCATTGGGGTGACGTTTGGCAGCCCATGGAAAACCCG
>JAXDDW010000176.1:730000-752500 GCA_034670385.1 Hoplostethus mediterraneus
ATTGTCGGGAGGGAGGAAGAGATGGTTATTGCAAATGGGGCTGTGATTAGACAAACCATGTAGTCCAAAAGCACGTCTAAATTGAAACCATATTCTTAAAGTGGACACAACTATTGGGTTATCAGAAGATTTGGTTGATCGGAGGGGTAATTTAGATGTTATCAATGCCAAAAGAGAAGATTTACACCAATTTAATGTCGGCTCCTGGATCCATAGAGTCATTTTGTGAATATTGGCTGCCCAGTAATAGTTTCTTATGTTAGGGAGTGCCAATCCACCTGCAGATCTATGCCATTGTAAAAACGGCATAGATCTGCATAGATCAGGATCTCTCCTGATCCTGGGGGTCTTGCCACTCCATATAAAAGAGGAAATTAGTTTGTTTAGTGTACAAAAGAAAGATTTAGGTAAGAAGACTGGCAGAGATTGGAAAAGATATAAAAAACGTGGGAGTACATTCATTTTAATGCAGTTTATCCTGCCAGCAATGGTTATATGCAAATTATTCCACCTGTCCAGGTCCAATTTAAGCTTATCAATTAAGGGTGGGAAATTATTTTCGTAAAGATCTGATAAATGTCGACAGATGTTCACACCTAAATATTTGAAATTGTTTCTAGACATCTTAAAGGGGAAGTATTTATCAGGGAACTGAAGGGCTAGATTGTTCACAGGGAAACATTCACTCTTTGAGAAGTTCAATTTATAACCTGAAAAGGTTCCAAATCTATTTAGCAATTCAATTGTCTGGGGGATGGTAGCTATACGATCAGAAATAAACAATAATAAATCATCTGCATATAATGAGAGTATGTGTTCCGAACCATGTCTATGGATTCCATGCCTAAAACTGGCAGATTTAAGCGCGATAGATAAAGGTTTGATTGCCACAGCAAATAATAAAGGGCTCAGGGGGCATCCCTGTCGAGTTCCTCTGCTAAGCGTGAAATATTGGGACTTCATCCCATTCGTAATTACGGAAGCCTTAGGTGAAGAGTATAAAAGTGTAATCCATGATACAAATTTAGAACTAATGCCGAACCTCTTAAGGATTTCAAATAAATATCCCCACTCCACCCTATCAAATGCCTTCTCCGAGTCCAAAGAGACCAGCACTTCTGGTGTCTCAGTGGATGCTGGGGAAAAAAAGAGTATTGAGAAGGCGGCGAATATTGGAGAAGGAGTGTCGGTTTTTCATAAACCCAGTTTGGTCCGGTGATATGTTTGGCATGACCTATTCGAGCCGTAGGGCTAATGCTTTAGCTAAAATTTTATAGTCTGCATTTAAGAGAGAGATGGGACGATAAGAGCTGCAATCCAAATTGTCTTTACCTGGTTTTAATAGTCGGGATATAGAAGCCTGGGTGAGAGTTTGAGGCAAGGCCCCCTGGTCCAGTGACTCATTAAACATTTCTAAAAGGAGGGGGATTAATTTATCAATACATTTTTTATAGAACTCTATTGGATAACCATCTGGGCCAGGGGCCTTGCCACTTTGCATTAATTTAATAGAATCTGCAATGTTACTAGCATTTAGGGGTTGGTCCAATTCATTCACCTCAGCAGGAGTTATCGATGGGAATTCCAGGCTGTCGAGAAATCGTATCATGTCTGTATCATCAGCAGGGGATTGTGAGGTTTATAAATCAGAATAGAATGTCTTAAAGGTCTCATTAATGACAGAGGGGATTACTGTGAGTTCACCTGTGGGGGTCCTTATCTGATTAATTTGCTGGGAAGCTGATTGGCTCCTAATCTGATGTGCCAAAAGGTGGCCTCTCCATGCTCATAAAGAAATCCACACAATCTTAAAAGTAACTTTTCAGTCTCCTGCGTTGAAAGTAAATTGTAGTTCATCTGGAGATTTTGATGCTCTTTATCTATTTCGGGGGATGGGGACACTGATAACCTACTGTCTAGTTCTGCAATACCTTTCATAAGCTCTTCCTGTTTTCGTTTTTTCAATTTATTTTGCTTCGCAGAGTAAGATATAATCTACTGCCTTCAGAGTCTCCCAAAGTAGCGATGGAGATACACAGTCAGAGGTATTAGTTATAAGGAAATCATCAATCACTTTGGAAATTGTTTTACAGAATTTATCATCACTCAACAGTGCACAATTCAATCTCCAGGAGGGGCATGATTTTTGTAAGAGCCTGAACGAGAGGTCAAGTAGCAATGGGGCGTGATCAGATATCACTATAGTTGAGTATTCCGTGCTATGGATAGCAGAGAGAAAGTAATTATCAATAAAAAAGTAATCAATTCTTGAAAATGTCTTATGAGAGTAAAAAGAAAACTGTTTTTTCCTAGGATAGAGAAAACGCCACGGGTCAGTACATCCTGTTTGGTTCATAAACGATGAAATTGCTTTGGCCATTTTAGAAGGGGAATCTCGCTTTGGGCAAGACTTATCTAACATGCACAGTTAAGATCACCACCCAGAATCAAGTGGTGAGAGTTTAGATCAGGTAGAAGTGCAATTACTTTTCCAATGAATGCTTCATCGTCCCAATTGGGTGCATAGAGATTGACAAGAACTACAGAAACATTATTAAGAAAACCCGAGACTATCACAAATCGACCCTGAGGGTCAGCTATGACACTAGCTGGGCTAAACTGTACTTTTTTATGTAGTAAAATAGCTGTACCCTTTGCTTTGCTGCTAAAATTAGAATGAAAGGTTTGTCCAACCCAAGACGCCTTTAACCTATGGTGGTCCTTTAACCTATGGTGGTCCTTTAACCTATGGTGGTCCTTTAACCTATGGTGGTCCTTCAACCTATGGTGGTCCTTTAACCTATGGTGGTCCTTTAACCTATGGTGGTCCTTTAACCTATGGTGGTCCTTCAACCTATGGTGGTCCTTCAACCTATGGTGGTCCTTTAACCTATGGTGGTCCTTTAACCTATGGTGGTCCTTTAACCTATGGTGGTCCTTTAACCTATGGTGGTCCTTCAACCTATGGTGGTCCTTTAACCTATGGTGGTCCTTTAACCTATGGTGGTCCTTTAACCTATGGTGGTCCTTCAACCTATGGTGGTCCTTTAACCTATGGTGGTCCTTTAACCTATGGTGGTCCTTCAACCTATGGTGGTCCTTTAACCTATGGTGGTCCTTCAACCTATGGTGGTCCTTCAACCTATGGTGGTCCTTTAACCTATGGTGGTCCTTAACCTATGGTGGTCCTTTAACCTATGGTGGTCCTTCAACCTATGGTGGTCCTTTAACCTATGGTGGTCCTTTAACCTATGGTGGTCCTTTAACCTATGGTGGTCCTTGGTGGTCAGATGAGTTTCTTGTAAGAATGCAATATCAGTTTTAAGATGTTTTAAGTGGGAGAGTATTCTACCTCTCTTGACCGGGCCATTGATCCCCTTAATATTCCAAGAAACAAATGCCCCACCATCTTTAGTTGTATTAGCCATAATCAAACATTAGAGTATGAAGAGGTAAACAAGGTCTTGTTGAGGGAAGAGGAAAAAAAATAATTTGTAGGATCTAACACCCAAATTCCCCATTGAACACACCTACCCACCCCTCCCAAAAACAACAAACATCTTCCTATGAGATTAATCAATATTCTGAATTGATATTTATAACTGTTGGATGTCTCAGGACAGACAGTTCACCACCTCCTCCTCCTCCTCCTCCTCTCTCCTTACCTTCTCTCTCAGCATGGAGATACAGAAGTCCACCTCTTTCTGCCGTAGCGTCAGCAGGTTGGGGGTGCCGTGGTCGACGATCAGGCGGAGGTAGGTGTAGACCGACATCGCTATCAGCATCCCACTCTTCAACACCCACTCCCTGGAGACGAGACACGAGTGAGACGAGACACGAGTGAGACAAGACAGCAGGGAGACGAGAAACGAGGGAGACAAGATACCGGGGAGACGAGACACAAGTGAGACAAGACAGCAGGGAGACGAGACACGAGGGAGACAAGACACGAGACAAGACAGCAGGGAGACGAGACACGAGACGAGACACCAGGGAGACGGGACACAAGTGAGACAAGACAGCAGGGAGACGAGACACGAGGGAGACAAGACACGAGACAAGACAGCAGGGAGACGAGACACGAGACGAGACACCAGGGAGACGGGACAGCAGGGACACGAGACAGCAGGGAGACGAGACACGAGGGAGACGAGACACGAGTGAGACGAGACACGAGGGAGACGAGACAGCAGGGAGACGAGACACCGGGGAGACGAGACACCGGGGAGACGAGACACGAGTGAGACGAGACACGAGGGAGACGAGACACGAGGGAGACGAGACACGAGGGAGACGAGACACGAGGGAGACGAGACACGAGGGAGACGAGACACCGGGGAGACGAGACACCGGGGAGACGAGACACCGGGGAGACGAGACACCGGGGAGACGAGACACCGGGGAGACGAGACACGAGGGAGACGAGACACGAGGGAGACGAGACACCGGGGAGACGAGACACCGGGGAGACGAGACAGCGGGGAGACGAGACACCGGGGAGACGAGACACCGGGGAGACGAGACACAAGTGAGACGAGACACAAGTGAGACGAGACACCGGGGAGACGAGACGAGACACGAGTGAGACGAGACACCGGGGAGACGAGACGAGACACCGGGGAGACGAGACGAGACGAGACACCGGGGAGACGAGACGAGACACCAGGGAGACGAGACGAGACCAGAGACGACGACACGAGTGAGACGAGACACCGGGGAGATGAGACGAGACACCGGGGAGACGAGACGAGACACCGGGGAGACGAGACGAGACGAGACACCGGGGAGACGAGACGAGACGAGACACCGGGGAGACGAGACGAGACGAGACACCGGGGAGACGAGACGAGACACCGGGGAGACGAGACGAGACGAGACACCGGGGAGACGAGACGAGACGAGACACCGGGGAGACGAGACACGAGTGAGACGAGACACCAGGGAGACGAGACACCAGGGAGACGAGACAGCGGGGAGACGAGACACCAGGGAGACGAGACGAGACACCGGGGAGACGAGACACCGGGGAGACGAGACAGCGGGGAGACGAGACAGCGGGGAGACGAGACAGCGGGGAGACGAGACAGCGGGGAGACGAGACACCGGGGAGACGAGACACCGGGGAGACGAGACACGAGGGAGACGAGACACGAGGGAGACGAGACACGAGGGAGACGAGACACGAGGGAGACGAGACACGAGACGAGACACCAGGGAGACGAGACACCAGGGAGACGAGACACGAGGGAGACGAGACACGAGACGAGACACCAGGGAGACGAGACAGCAGGGAGACGAGACAGCAGGGAGACGAGACAGCAGGGAGACGAGACAGCAGGGAGACGAGACACAAGTGAGACGAGACACAAGTGAGACGAGACGAGACACGAGTGAGACGAGACACCGGGGAGACGAGACGAGACACCGGGGAGACGAGACGAGACGAGACACCGGGGAGACGAGACGAGACGAGACACCGGGGAGACGAGACGAGACGAGACACCGGGGAGACGAGACGAGACACCAGGGAGACGAGACGAGACACGAGTGAGACGAGACACCGGGGAGACGAGACGAGACACCGGGGAGACGAGACGAGACACCGGGGAGACGAGACAGCGGGGAGACGAGACACCAGGGAGACGAGACGAGACACCAGGGAGACGAGACGAGACACCAGAGAGACGAGACACCGGGGAGACGAGACAGCGGGGAGACGAGACACCAGGGAGACGAGACGAGACACCAGGGAGACGAGACGAGACACCAGGGAGACGAGACAGAGCGGGGAGACGAGACACCAGGGAGACGAGACACCAGGGAGACGAGACGAGACACCAGGGAGACGAGACGAGACACCAGGGAGACGAGACGAGACACCAGGGAGACGAGACGAGACACCAGGGAGACGAGACAGCGGGGAGACGAGACACCAGGGAGACGAGACACCAGGGAGACGAGACACCAGGGAGACGAGACACCAGGGAGACGAGACGAGACACCAGGGAGACGAGACGAGACACCAGGGAGACGAGACAGCAGGGAGACGAGACGAGACAGCGGGGGGGACAGTTAACACAACGCTGATGACCTTCAGTAACTAGTAATACAGTTTGGTAGGAACACGTACTTCTGGTCCACCAGGATGTCCAGCACGCTCTCAGCCAACCACAGGTTCTTGTTGGTGATGTCTCCCCCTGAAAACACACACACAGACACAGACACAGACACAGACACAGACACAGACACAGACACACACACACACACACACACACACACACACACACACACACACACACACACACACACACACACACACAGACACACACACACACAATAATACATTTATAACAACCTGAATTCACATGTGACTGGTCCTGCTACTTCTGTTTTGACAGGATAATGTGTGTGTGTGTGTGTGTGTGTGTGTGTGTCACCTGCTATCTGTTTCATCAGGGTCATTAGAACGCCATCGGCTCCGATCACTCCGCTCTTCACCAGCTCTCTGACCAGCCACACCAACTACAGACAACAGTGATAACAGCAGGGTTTCACTATCAACAGGCCATAATATATCTGAGGGGCTGACAGGGTTATTGATCAGTACCAATGATAACTTCACCAGCTGCTGAGACAGCATCTTGCTTCCTTTATTTGATGGATTTCCTGTTGAAACAGGAAGTTGAGGCGGGACATAACGCAGGGAGGGACCATTCAAATGTGATGATCAGATGGGGGTTTAATAGTTAGCAGGTTAGCTGATGTTAGCCTCGTTAGCACGTAGCTACCTGTGGGAAGCACAGTTCTGCTCAGAGCTCTGGGGAACACTGGCCTGGTTTTCACTGCACAGCCTCCTTCCTGCACTGTGGTACATATATATAACTATGGATGTGTACACACAGTATAACTATGGATGTGTTATGGATGTGTATATACACAGTATAACTATGGATGTGTATATACAGTACAACTATGGATGTGTATACATGGTATAACTATGGATGTGTATACACGGTATAACTATGGATGTGTTATGGATGTGTATATACACAGTATAACTATGGATGTGTATGTACAGTATAACTATGGATGTGTATACACAGTATAACTATGGATGTGTTATGGATGTGTATATACACAGTATAACTATGGATGTTTATAGACAATATAACTATGGATGTGTATACACGGTATAACTATGGATGTGTATATATGGTATAACTATGGATGTGTATACACGGTATAACTATGGATGTGTATATACGGTATAACTATGGATGTGTATACACGGTATAACTATGGATGTGTATATACGGTATAACTATGGATGTGTATACACGGTATAACTATGGATGTGTATATACAATATAACTATGGATGTGTATATACAGTATAACTATGGATGTGTATATACAGTATAACTATGGATGTGTATACACTGTATAACTATTGATGTGTATAAGTATGAATGTGTATAGCATTAATGTGTATAGTATGTGTATTTATACATCACGAATATGGGCGTATATATGTGTATATGTGTGTGTACCTGTGTTCTGGGGACGTCCTGCAGCTTGAGAAACTTCTCCATGAGGATCTGGTTGATCTTCACCAAAACCACGTTCATCCCATCTCTGTTGAGCAGGGTCAGGTCCCGGTAACACTGTGGACACAGAGAAACTTCAAATCCACAAACTTTCCAGGATGTTCAAGACCTGTGGGAACCTGCCTGGCTGCTGTCTTACCCTCTGGGCCTGGGCCGGCTCCGTGAGGACCAGACTGAACAGACCCAAACACACCTCCTCATGCTGCTGCTGACCTTTACACACCTAGGGGGGGTGAACAGGAAGTTAGAGGAAGGCCAAAGCCTATATGCCACAAATGTTTATTTTACTTCAATAACTTTTACCGAAACACATACACAGAGGAAGACGCCGTAATAGTAGATTGTATGTGTATGTGCTTATATTACCTTAACACTAGTTCTGCTCTTAGTTGCTTGTTTAGGAAGGAAATGCACTTATGATTTCTAGTGACTAGTAGTTCTCTACCTATGTTGAATACACTTATTGTAAGTCGCTTTGGATAAAAGCGTCTGCTAAATGACTGTAATGTAATGTAATGTAAATGTAATTAGCTTGCAGTAGTAGTACTAGTATTAGTAGTGGTACCAGTAGTAGTACTAGTACCAGTGTATGTGTATCTTACATTAGCAGTGAGGGCATCGTTAGCCTCCCGTTCTGACAGCCCATTGATCAATGACTGGACGATTCCAACACACCTCTCCAATCGCTGCTCAGCAGAGACACAAAACACTGGTTCATTAGACACACACACACACACACACACACACACACACACACACACACACACACACACACACACACACACACACACACACACACACACACACACACACACTCACTCACTCACTCACTCACTCACTCACTCACTCACTCACTCACAACCACATAATAACCATTATAAAAACTTCTTGAACATACGCACACAGCACTATTAACAAACACACACACACCTTTAACAGATAAACACAGTCCCTTGTCACAGCAAGGAGCCAGCCTGACACACAGACAGACACACAGGCAGACACACAGACACACAGGCAGACAGACAGGCAGGCAGGCAGACAACCTGACCAGAGATAGCAGCACTCACTAACTCACTTTGTAAATATTATTCAAACGTCATCATGCATGGCAGCGCAGTGCCAATGACCGCAGCTCACTCTTTTTGACATGTGAAAGACAGGCACCGCGCATGCGCAGCATTTTGTGTCTCATCCATATGTTTACGTATGATTAGCATGCTAAGCTAACTAGTTATTAGCTCTGCTACGTTTGCTGCACTATCAGGTCTGCAAAAGCACACAGATGCTGTGAATCGCACACCTCCCAGTGTCTACATTTAAACGAACCCGACTACTTTGTCAGATAACGTTTGTAGGCTATGCTAACGATGCTAGCTACCTGCTAGCTAACCTTGCTAGCCAACATGCAGGTTCACAAAAATGGATCCGTGTCTCTTTGTATCCGTTGGATTTGTTATGATTACAAAACTGCTCTTCAGCAACTGGGCGCGTGTGAATTAGCCTTAGTTTGGCTCATTCACTGTTGTTGGCGTATCTAGATAGCTAAGCCAAGTGACCCTACCTCCTCCAGTTCGTCTTTAGCATCCAGGGGGGTGGACACCAGTAGCCGGCCCTGCGGCTTCGCCTTCGCCGGTGAAGGCTCCATCTCCTCCCGCCTCGCCTCTCCGGGCCCCGCAGAGCTCTGACGGGCTGGGACTTTCTGGATTTAGGGGGGTTATAAATGCGTTTCTCGTCACCACGGAGCGCCTCGTGCACGTATCAGTGTTTGAGACTCTCTCTGTAAGGATTTCGTCGGAAACTGTGTGTTTTTAAACTTATTTTTGGCTAGCTTTCACTCTCAGTGCCGCTCTCTGACTGTGTCCGAATACAACTAACGGACTTCCGGAGGGACGGCGGCCTGACGGAAGTACTCCTTCACGAGGACCCGAGGGAGGCGGGGCCTATTGGGGTGTTCTGACCAATCGCTTTCCTTAAACGTTCGAGTGAAGTATTTGTAGGCCAATGGCAGGAGAGAAAATCTGGGCTATGTAGCCAATCCCTGGCCGTGTTGTACAGAGGACCACATGCATGGAAACGCTTTTTACTCATAAACTGAATTGTTCATAAATAAATAACTAGCACGAGGAAGGAAATACAAACTTCACTTGTGTGTCAGAGTTTCTCTTTTCTCTCCTGCCATCACACACACCATACAAACCTAAAGTCATCCTATAATACATTTTAGGATAATCTTTAAAATCTTTAAACTATGATGCAAATACTTTCGACCACAATATACCATAGAAAACCCTATTACGATACCACAGGAGACAAAACACCACAAAGTACTGTACAATAAAGTCACTATAAACTCCCTATTGAGTAGTACTGCTATAGGAAATTATAGTAATATTACGGGCCGACTCACTCAGGTCAGCATCACAACTCCTGTCAGGCTGCTGACCTGACATATAACATTACTTTAAAGTCATTGGGTCTTAATCCATTATAGCATACTGTGGATGTTCACTTATCACATTATTATTAGTAGTAGTAGTTGTAATAGTACTAGTAGTAGTAGAGATAATAGTAGTATATGTATTATTATTAGACCATCTCACATAGTGCATGTGTAATGCCCTTGAGCAAGGCACAGTACAGGTTCTGATGATAAGGAGGAGGAGGATAGTTACGTCTTAAGACACTGTAACGTTTATTAGAGGTGTCACTGCTATAACTACATGAAGCACTACAACCAGCAGAGGAAGAGGAGGAGAGGCTGAAGAGGCCGAAGGCTGAAGTTAAAGGGGAAACTAAGTTCTGTCAACAAATTGAGGAGTTTTATTCCAAAACGAGATCCAGCATGTGAAGAACGTGACGCCTCCTCTGCCAAAATGACATGACAGTAAAAGACATCATTGAATATTATTGAGGTTGTCAGTGATCTGGAGCCTTCTCCCTTCACAGTGATCAATATCAACATCAACATCAACATCATTTTTTCAGTGCAGAGGTTTAGCCGACTCTTGGACGAAGCTCTGTTGTGAACCATTTATGAAACAGTTCCCATTCTCCGTTCCGTCGGGACTAAAATAGTTCTGTAAGTTTCTGCTGTAAGAGTGAGGAAGGTCAAGGAAGGTCAAGGAAGGTCAAGGAAGGTCAAGGAAGGTCGAGGCTGACCGGCTCGCAGACCACATGTTGAGGATCACATGGAGACCTCGGTGGGTAAAGCAGCACGACAACACCAAAGAGTTAAAGTGCTGCTGAGTCCGTCATCACGGAGCGACCAGGCTACCGGCGGTACCCCCGGTGACCACTGGGGGTCTCAGGGACCAGCAGGCTGTCAGGTGGGGAGAAGGATAACTCCAACTACTGTTTCCTTGCATGAGTTTGAAACTCCAGCAACACTGGTGTGTATGGAAAGACCTTTCGAGTTTATTCTTCTTCAGGTTATTCTAACCCGGTTATGTTAAACGTAGCAGTCTAACATTTAGCTTCTGTTCAAGAATGAATAGGCTAACATGCAATTCTTATTATTATTACTCATCATCAACTAAAAAAAAAGATTGATTGCACGTCTTTGTTTTTATAATGCAGTGTATTAACAGTAATAATAAAATACGTAAAGAAACATTAAGGATATGAAGGTAACGTTCATCATTGTATAAACAAGTTTAAACCATGATTTAAAACTGATCTGAAATCAGTTCCTGTTGGCTTGGCTGAGAATCACCAGTACTTAACAGTGTCGTCTATGAAAGGACACCGACGTCTCGGGAAATGGTTTCGTTGGTCAACTTCCCTTTTCCACTTCAGGACAGGAGAACCACCAAGATCACGTCTGGTGTCTCTGCCCTGGTCACATGCTAACACGTTAGCATGCTGTATGTTACCTAGCATCATGGAGGGGGGAGGGGTGAGGGGTGATGGCCAGTCCTTCCCTAAAAACATACTGCACTAACATACTGACATTGTTCCACATATTGGAAAGTACTTTTAAAGGAAACAGCTGCAAATGAAGCTTATTAACTCTGTAGAGACCAACGAGTGGCTTGCATTACAGCATTATGAGCGAAGGGAAATCCAATACTGTCCTGTACTACAATACTGTCCTGTACTACAATACTGTCCTGTACGCAGTTTTTAGCCATAGATATGTACATGTAGTATTTCACTCGGAGCTTAGCGGGTAAACACCAGCTCCATTGCTCCTGGAACACTTGCCTACAAGGCTGCCAAAGATAGCGAACCTTGCTCAGAAGTTGTGGACATGTGAGCAAGAATATGAGGAGAATATAATAATCACTATTATTTAATATGGACAGTTCCAGTAAGCTCATCTCCTATAGCAAACATTTTGAAAAGTCTGTGTCCTAAATTCATCTGACCAAGCTACATACATGGGGATAGTTGTGTCTCGCTTTGGGGTCGATTTTTTTTTTTTTTTTTTTTTGGGATCCAGAAAAGGACAAGCTGCCTTTTTATGTTTGATGATAGTGGAGAAAGATCTCCCGATCTCTGGTGGTCAAAGGGAAATAGTTCCCCCTCTGTTGATTTGTTCAATTAATGTACATTAGTTCCACATGCTCTGCATTGGGGGGGGGGGGGGGGGGGGGGGGGGCAGGACCGACGGGACAGAGCTTTTAGTAATCCAGAGTTGCTGCAATTCTCTCATCACATTAAGGTTAAGTTGACCGACGGGAATCTTCCAAAAAACGTTGCAGTGCTTTAACACTGAAACGTTAAACCTGTCGGGTCCTGCTGGCTTCACAGAAACATGTCAACAAAGTCAAACTACCAGAAACACTTTTTATCAGACTTCCACTAGCAACAGATCCACCAAAAACACTCTGAATTCTGCCATTAGGAAAATCCCCAAACCCCAGAATAGCACACACTTATAAATGAAGGTACATTTTAAAGGAGAGTTGACAAAATGATAATATATTACTAACGCTATTTCATTCTCAACCATTAGAAAAAATGTGACTCCTACTTTGAGAAAATGATTGAAACAAAAAACTGAAACGGATGATGGTATTTCAGCAGGAAGCCTAAAGCTGCACAAGGGAACTTCACACAGCGAGGTGAGGTGACTAGATGTTCTCCTCAGTGTGGTGGTGGAGGAGGTGAAGAGGTTCAGCAGCTTCCTCTTCTGGATTTCACTCTCTAGTCTGGATCGGTCACTTCCTGTGTGGAGGAGGTTTCCCATCAGTGACCAAACCGACAGCAGGATCTAATCTGGACCAATCGGGTGAATGGACGGTCTCAGGTAGTGGGGATAGGTCGCTCTGCAGCATCACTTCCTGGTTCAGACTGAGAAGACGGCTGGAGGTTTACAGTGAAATCTGACTGGAGCAGATTTAAAGGAAGACTTTGTCCTATTGATCCGATTGGTCATCTGACCCAACATCTGATGAGAGGATGGGTACCAAAACCATCCCTGTCTCTGGTAGAGAGCTCCGTCCGGTGTGCCTCGTCCACAGACTGGATCCTCTAGATTTTGAAGCTATTGCATAATGAAGTTCAGGTAATCCACCCCCAGTGAGTCAGGCGTCCTGGGTCTTGGGGGCCTTGGGCTTGGGCAGAACGACAGATAATAGGGCCACGAGTGATCAATAGGACCTATAATATCATGTTTTAACCTGATCCTGGAAGTGGCCTTGATAATAGGTGACTGTTCCAGCAGACACGTTCGCCCATCTTCTGAAGACCTCATCTTGTAGGGGTGTCGTTCTGTTGCTGGGTTTGCACGTCTACCAATATCTAGATTTGAGAGGATCAATACATCAGGAGAATACAAGCCGAGAGCGGCATCCTGTCACCTTCTGTCCTGCTGAAGTGTCCTTGAGCAAGACGCTGGGCCCTACCTGCTGACTGTAACACGCTCTGCATGAATGTGAAAGTCAAAATGTTAAAGACACGATGCATCACGCTGCGTTCACGTCGCATCGGAAGAAGCAGAAGAACTGGACAACGCGGCGCTGATACAACTTGGAAGCGTTTACGTGTTTAACTCGGCCACAGCCATCCATCGTTTTTGTGGCGTTCTTTCTTGTTTTCATGAGGTATTTTATCAATCAATCGATATTATTATGTTCTTCTGAAAAACCTCGAGGAGCAGAGGAAACCTACATTGGAGGTCGTGGGAGAAATCAGAGCCAAAACATTCCCGTGTCCTCCTTGTAATCGCCACTAGGAGGCAGACGTGAGCCGTCGGCAACTCACATTTACAGTAAATCCGATGACATGAACGCAGCATTGGTCACATTTTTAATATTGTTGCCATGTAGAAGACATTCCAACATGCTTCACACATACAGAGCAGTGACTCGTTGTTTTTATTGGACTCGATACCCAGACGTGATAACACTCAACAACATGACAGAAGGTGACAGAGCTGTGGCTTCATGTTCCATCCCTGCTGAAGTGTCCTTGAGCAACACACTGAACCCCCACCTGCAGCGTAAGAGCGTCAGTCAAACTGACAGGAATGTAAAATATTGACCAGGGAGGAGGAAGGTGCACAAGGTTAGATGGAGCTCAGGGTCTCTGGCTGCTGTCTGTCAGATGTATCCGGTGTTAGCGTGACCTTTGACCTACGCCGTAGGTATTTCTTTGTTTTAAGCTGTAACGACTGGAGGAGCGAGTGAGTCTGTCAGAGAGATGCCGGGCGCTTCTTGGGATGCTGCAGTGCACTGTGGGTAATGTAGTTCAACAGAATTTACAGGAAAGTTCTGATGGCTGCGCTGGGAGCCTCTGCAGTGTAGCTGGGCTAGAGGTCCGTTTCCATCCTTTGTTCTCTTATTTTCTTTCTTTCCTCCTCTTCTTCTCTCCCCTCCTCCTCCCTCCTCCCTCCATCAGTTCATATTGCTGTTGCTCTCCCCCAGTAGCCAGTAGGTCCTCATGCGACCTTTGCCTTTGACCTCTATCTCTCCTCGTAGCTCCAGCTGGAAGCAGTTGAACTCCTGCAGAACCTGCCGAGTCGCCTCCGACACGTGGATCTTCAGAGCTGCATGTAGAGGATACGAACATGTGAGATATGAAATGTGTGTGTGTGTGTGTGTGTGCGTGTGTGTGTGTGTGTGTGCGTGTGTGTGTGTGTGTTTCAGTGTGTGTGTGTGTGTGTGTGTCTTACCCTCTCCGTTGGACTCCATGCGTGAAGCAGTGTTGACTGTGTCTCCAAACAGACAGTACCTGGGCATCTTCAGCCCGACCACACCAGCACACACTGGACCTGAACACACACACACACACACACACACACACACACACACACACACACATACAGTGTTTGGTTTTTAGAAGTACTTGAACGTGGTTGAACTGGAGGATTCTACAAGATTACTGACTACTGATTACAATTCAGAGTAATCCATCAGAATTCTATGTTGAAAGTACTCTTCCCAACACTACACACACACACACACACACACACACACACACACACACACACACACACACACACACACACATACACACACACACTGACCGCTGTGTATGCCGATGCGTAGTCGTAGCTGCTGGTTGGGTCGGTGTCGGATCCGGAAGGTTCTGACGGCGTCCAGCAGGGCGAGCGACATCCTGGCCACCTCTCGGCCGTGGAGTTTGCCGTTCCTGACCGGCAGACCGGACACCACCATGTAGGCGTCGCCGATAGTCTCCACCTGGGGGCAGCATCGAGCCTGTCACACAGCCGGCTGAACTCTAATGACGCTCTGATTGGCTGATGCCCTCTAGAGTATGGACTGAATCCATCATGTTACACCTACATCACACAATGTAACGTCGCCCCCTGCTGGTCGGAGGACCACACATATTATAGATGGAGGAAAGTTTAGTGGTGGCTGTCGATCTTTCTGCCCCCTTGACCCAAATTCCACTTTAAAAATACAAAAATACATAAAGCAAATACTTCTTAATACTAAAAGCAAAGTAATAGCCTGTCATACACAGAATTTAAAATAGTCAATCAAGAGTGGAATATTGTTTTCTACTGTAAAATATTTTAATGTATTAAAAGAAAAAATCAAAAATAGCTGAATCGATTCAAAAATACAACTTGTGGTTAGGTTAACGGCATCAAGACGTATCCAAGTCCAACAGAACCGCTGTCCACTGTTGTCTCTCATACGAATGAATGGACTGAAGGTGTCACTGCCCTCACTGTAGTTTCCTAGTTTACTTTATCTTAGCACAGGGAGGGAAAGAGGATCCTTGTTCAGTTATTGTTAGTGTGGTTTCCTGGTTTCCTGTCATTTGTTGTTGTTAGCTGTTAGCTAGCTAGCCAGCAGTTAGCCCCTGATCAACCTGATCAACCTGATCAATGCTGGATAGGTTTTGGCTAGCTTGATCCCCCTTCTCGATGTTTTAGTCCTGATCGTTTAAGGATTTAGTACTGCATTAACATTACAGTTGTAAAGTAGATGTCAATAGAATTCAAGTCAATAGAGTTCCAGAGCTCGTCTTGCTGCCTCTTTGTCTCCTGCTTCTCTATCTGACTGATAAAACACAACAGTGACTCAACCAAATCGGTTCATGAACTCTTTCATATTTCCTGATCTAATGCCACATTACCGCAAGGTGAAGGTGCTGTGACCTCTGACCTTTCACCTTTGGTCTGGTTGGTCTCTACTGTTGAGCTCACTGTGTAAACAGCTGTTACCTTGTAAATGTCAAAGTTGTCGATGATGGCGTCAAAACAGGTGTAGAGGTCATTCAGCAAGGTCACGACCTGGAAGGAGAAACACAAAACCCCATCAACTCTACTGTCCTGCAGCGGTGTTCTACTAAGTTCTACTGGGTTCTACTGACCTGTAGCAGTGTTCTACTAGGTTCTACTGGGTTCTACTGACCTGTAGCGGTGTTCTACTAGGTTCTACTGGGTTCTACTGACCTGTAGCGGTGTTCTACTAGGTTCTACTGGGTTCTACTGACCTGTAGCGGTGTTCTACTAGGTTCTACTGGGTTCTACTGACATGCAGTGGTGATCTACTATATTCTACTGCGTTCTACTGACATGCAGTGGTGATCTACTATATTCTACTGCGTTCTACTGACCTGCAGCGTTGTTCTACTATATACTGACCTGCAGCGGTGTTCTACTAGGTTCTACTGGGTTCTACTGACCTGCAGCGTTGTTCTACTATATTCTACTGCGTTCTACTGACCTGCAGCGGTGTTCTACTATATTCTACTGCGTTCTACTGACCTGCAGCGGTGTTCTACTATATTCTACTGCGTTCTACTGACCTGCAGCGGTGTTCTACTATATTCTACTGCGTTCTACTGACCTGCAGCGGTGATCTACTATATTCTACTGCGTTCTACTGACCTGCAGCGTTGTTCTACTATATACTGACCTGTAGCGGTGTTCTACTAGGTTCTACTGGGTTCTACTGACATGCAGTGGTGATCTACTATATTCTACTGCGTTCTACTGACCTGCAGCGTTGTTCTACTATATTCTACTGCGTTCTACTGACCTGCAGCGGTGATCTACTATATTCTACTGCGTTCTACTGACCTGCAGCGGTGTTCTACTATATTCTACTGCGTTCTACTGACCTGCAGCGGTGTTCTACTATATTCTACTGCGTTCTACTGACCTGCAGCGGTGTTCTACTATATTCTACTGCGTTCTACTGACCTGCAGCGGTGTTCTACTATATTCTACTGCGTTCTACTGACCTGCAGCGGTGTTCTACTATATTCTACTGCGTTCTACTGACCTGCAGCGGTGATCTACTATATTCTACTGCGTTCTACTGACCTGCAGCGTTGTTCTACTATATACTGACCTGTAGCGGTGTTCTACTAGGTTCTACTGGGTTCTACTGACATGCAGTGGTGATCTACTATATTCTACTGCGTTCTACTGACCTGCAGCGTTGTTCTACTATATTCTACTGCGTTCTACTGACCTGCAGCGGTGATCTACTATATTCTACTGCGTTCTACTGACCTGCAGCGGTGTTCTACTATATTCTACTGCGTTCTACTGACCTGCAGCGGTGTTCTACTATATTCTACTGCGTTCTACTGACCTGCAGCGGTGTTCTACTATATTCTACTGCGTTCTACTGACCTGCAGCGGTGTTCTACTATATTCTACTGCGTTCTACTGACCTGCAGCGGTGTTCTACTATATTCTACTGCGTTCTACTGACCTGCAGCGGTGTTCTACTATATTCTACTGCGTTCTACTGACCTGCAGCGGTGTTCTACTATATTCTACTGCGTTCTACTGACCTGCAGCGGTGTGCTCTCAGCAGACAGAGCAGTGAAGCCAACGATGTCGCTGAAGTAGATGGTAACAGAGTCAAAGGCTTCGGCCTGAACCGTCTCACCTCGCTTCAGCTGCTCTGCTACTGAACTGCAACACACACACACACGCACACACACACACACACACACACACACACACACACACACACACACACACACACACACACGTGTATAGTAGTAGTATAATAGTACAGGTATAGAGGCTTTCCAGTTGTGTCACCAATATACTGTAGTACTCACTGTGGTAGTATCTGGTACAGCAGGGCCTCCGCCTTGCGTTTCTCCTCGTGGTAAGCCTGCGTTCTCTCCTCCACCAGCTCCTCCAGGTTGTTGGCGTACTGCTCCATACGAGACAACAGGTTGTCCAGGATGTTAGACCCATAACCCCTGGAGAGAGAGACAGGGAGAGAGACAGGTGGTGAGAGAGACAGGTGGAGAGAGACAAGTGGAGGTTTGCTCAGCAGCAGTTTGATGGTGTGGAAGTCGGTCTACCTGTCTGTCTACCTGTCTGTCTGTCTGTCTACCTGTCTACCTGTCTACCTGTCTGTCTACCTGTGGTGTTTCCTCAGCAGCAGTTTGATGGTGTGGAAGTTGGTCTACCTGTCTGTCTACCTGTCTACCTGTCTGTCTGTCTGTCTACCTCTCTGTCTACCTGTGGTGTTTCCTCAGCAGCAGTTTGATGGTGTGGAAGCTGGTCTACCTGTCTGTCTACCTGTCTGTCTGTCTGTCTACCTGTCTGTCTGTCTGTCTACCTGTCTGTCTACCTGTGGTGTTTCCTCAGCAGCAGTTTGATGGTGTGGAAGTCGGTCTACCTGTCTGTCTACCAGTCTGTCTGTCTGTCTACCTGTCTGTCTACCTGTGGTGTTTCCTCAGCAGCAGTTTGATGGTGTGGAAGTCGGTCTACCTGTCTGTCTACCTGTCTGTCTACCTGTCTGTCTGTCTGTCTGTCTGTCTACCTGTGGTATTTCCTCAGCAGCAGTTTGATGGTGTGGAAGTTGGTCTACCTGTCTGTCTACCTGTCTGTCTGTCTGTCTGTCTGTCTGTCTACCTCTCTGTCTACCTGTGGTGTTTCCTCAGCAGCAGTTTGATGGTGTGGAAGCTGGTCTACCTGTCTGTCTACCTGTCTACCTGTCTGTCTGTCTGTCTACCTGTCTGTCTACCTGTGGTGTTTCCTCAGCAGCAGTTTGATGGTGTGGAAGTTGGTCTACCTGTCTGTCTACCTGTCTACCTGTCTGTCTGTCTGTCTACCTGTCTGTCTACCTGTGGTGTTTCCTCAGCAGCAGTTTGATGGTGTGGAAGTCGGTCTACCTGTCTGTCTACCTGTCTGTCTGTCTACCTGTCTGTCTACCTGTGGTGTTTCCTCAGCAGCAGTTTGATGGTGTGGAAGTCGGTCTACCTGTCTGTCTACCTGTCTGTCTACCTGTGGTGTTTCCTCAGAAGCAGTTTGATGGTGTGGAAGTCGGTCTACCTGTCTGTCTACCTGTCTGTCTACCTGTGGTGTTTCCTCAGCAGCAGTTTGATGGTGTGGAAGTCGGTCTGTCTGTCTGTCTACCTGTCTGTCTACCTGTCTGTCTACCTGTGGTGTTTCCTCAGCAGCAGTTTGATGGTGTGGAAGTCGGTCTACCTGTCTGTCTACCTGTCTGTCTACCTGTGGTGTTTCCTCAGCAGCAGTTTGATGGTGTGGAAGTCGGTCTACCTGTCTGTCTACCAGTCTGTCTGTCTGTCTACCTGTCTGTCTACCTGTGGTGTTTCCTCAGCAGCAGTTTGATGGTGTGGAAGTCGGTCTACCTGTCTGTCTACCAGTCTGTCTGTCTGTCTACCTGTCTGTCTACCTGTGGTGTTTCCTCAGCAGCAGTTTGATGGTGTGGAAGTCGGTCTACCTGTCTGTCTACCAGTCTGTCAGTCTGTCTACCTGTCTGTCTACCTGTGGTGTTTCCTCAGCAGCAGTTTGATGGTGTGGAAGTCGGTCTACCTGTCTGTCTACCAGTCTGTCTGTCTGTCTACCTGTCTGTCTACCTGTGGTGTTTCCTCAGCAGCAGTTTGATGGTGTGGAAGTCGGTCTACCTGTCTGTCTACCAGTCTGTCTGTCTGTCTACCTGTCTGTCTACCTGTGGTGTTTCCTCAGCAGCAGTTTGATGGTGTGGAAGTCGGTCTACCTGTCTGTCTACCTGTCTGTCTGTCTGTCTACCTGTCTGTCTACCTGTGGTGTTTCCTCAGCAGCAGTTTGATGGTGTGGAAGTCGGGCCTCTCTGGCGGCTCCTCGCTCCAGCAGCGCTGCATCAGGAGGCCCAGCTCCTCGCTGTGGCTCTGGGAGCAGAGGGAGGGGCGCAGCGGGGGCCTCCTCCCCCCCAACACCCCCTCCACGATCTCTGCAGGGGGGGGAGGGGGAGGAGGAAGAGAGAGGGGGAGGGGCAGGAGAAGGAACTTTGATAATTTGGTGGAGACAGGGTCCTCCAGCTGGTCGTCATGGCAACCAGGTGATGACATCACTGTGTTTAGTTTGTCTTATGAACTGTCGTCACATCGTCCTGATCACTTCATCGGATATTGATACTCTCTGTGATTGGATCAGAATAAACCCGACGTGACGACAAGCATGCAGGGTCCTTCTGGGTCTGTCTGCCTGTCTGTCTATCTACCTGCCTGTCTCTCTGTCTGTCTGTCTATCTGCCTGCCTGTCTCTCTGTCTGCCTGTCTGTCTCTCTGTCTGTCTGCCTGCCTGCCTGTCTCTCTGTTTGTCTGTCTGCCTGTCTGTCTCTCTCCCTGCCTGTCTGTCTGTCAGCCTGTCTGTCTGTCTCTCTGTCTGCCTGTCTGTCTGTCTCTGATCCTCAGTCTAGATATTATGGGTATTATGGAAACGTAGATCATGTTGATGTGTGTATGAATGAGTACAAGTGTATATGTGCACACACACACGCACACACTGACACCCACCCACACACACCCACACACCCACACACACACACACACACACACCTTTTGGAGTGAGCATGTGTGTGTCGAGGTAGAAGACTCCTCGCAGCAGGGCCAGTTCCTGCAGGATGATGCTGAAGCTGTAGACGTCTCCTTTCTGGGTCCCACAGGGGGCGGGGCTCTCGGCCCTGAGCAGCTCTGGGGCGGTCCACAGCTTACCTGGGGGGGGGGGGGGGGGGGGGGGGGGCGGCACATACCATCTGCTGTTTAGTTTCCTCTGGTCTGAGCCAGTTGACTCTGTTGTGTTTGTCTATCTGGTTGGTTCAGGTTCTCACTGACCAATCACAACCAGCCAGAAGTCCCATGACCCCCCAGCAGCTGGTTGGTTGGTTGAGTTTTGGTAACCTGTCATCCCACCAGGTTAGAGAGTCCAGACCAACCTGGTTCCAGTCTGGAACTTGATCTACCATGATGGACTTGTCTGCTCTTCTCTGGTGTTCATACCAGTTAAGAACACATGAAGAAACATCTGAACATGACTGATCAAGTCTCCTTCTACCCATAATGCCTTGTGTTCTGGGGTGGTTTCCTGTAGCTGGTTGGATCCCGTTCTCTCTCCTAACGAACCACCACAGTTCTCTTCTACCCATAATGCCTTGTGTTCTCTTGTTAGAGGACTGAGACGTTTTCAGGCGTGTGTTGTTGTTCTCACCTGGAGACTAACCAGCTGAAGAGGTTGATAAACCCACCAGAACACGCTGGCTGTGAACGCAGCCTTAAGACAGTGTGGATAAGAGCACCAGCTGAATGACTAGATTGTATTGATGTTAGCTAGTGCAGCTTCAACGTTCTGACAGTCGAGCCAATAACGTTTCTAGGAACTGAACAGAACCAGGAGTGAAGATGAAACAGAGTAGCAGGAGACAAGCAGTGATCCAGTGTGTGTGTGTGTGTGTGTGTCCTACGTGCGTAGTAGGCGTGTGTGTTCTCCAGGCTGTCGGTCTTGCGGAGGCACGCCAGGCCGTGGTCGGTGATCTTCAGGACAAAGCGACTGTCGACCACGCAGTTAGACGACTTCAGGTTGCCGTGGGAGACGATGACGCTGTTGTGGATGAACGCCATGCCCTGGACGGAACAATATACAACAACAACAATAAACAACAACAACCATATTAAACAACAATAACTTCTAAAAGTCTTCTCAAATGAGTGTGAGTGACAGGTAGGTCTCTCCTGTGGTTACAGATGTTCTCCCAAAGAGAGAGAGCAGGAAGTTGACCTCAGTTGACCCTGACGGAGATTGCAGCAAGGGAAGCAGGAAGTGTTGTGAAATATGTTTGGCCAATGACAGTTGTGTGTGTGTGTGTGTGTGTGTGTGTGTGTGTGTGTGTGTGTGTGTGAGTATATAAAAAGGGGAGTGGAACATTAATTTATTTACTGCTATGAATTTGATTGTATGTATTTTATTTTTGTACTTGTGTTCATATGTTTTGTTCTTAGATGTCTGAAATAAAGTCGATCAATCATCAAAGGAAATCATCATTTCCTTTTTCACCTGGAATCCTCGTCAATATCTTGACTACAGAGCTGCTGGGTGTCTTTTTCAACACATCGTCACTCTGTATGAGACGTGTATGGATTTGATTTTCTGTTTATTTTGCGTTACTTTACACAGCGAAGACAGTGTAGACAGGAAGCAGCAGCTGGGAAAC
>JAXDDW010000176.1:755000-757500 GCA_034670385.1 Hoplostethus mediterraneus
AGGGATAATAGAGGGGTAAAGAGGGATAATAGAGGGTATAGAGGGATGATAGAGGGTATAGAGGGATAATAGAGGGGTATAGAGGGATGATAGAGGGGTATAGAGGGATAATAGAGGGGTATAGAGGGATGATAGAGGGTATAGGGGGATAATAGAGGGGTATAGAGGGATGATAGAGGGGTATAGAGGGATAATAGAGGGGTATAGAGGGATGATAGAGGGGTATAGAGGGATAATAGAGGGTATAGAGGGATAATAGAGGGGTAAAGAGGGATAATAGAGGGTATAGAGGGATGATAGAGGGGTATAGAGGGATGATAGAGGGTATAGAGGGATGATAGAGGGGTATAGAGGGATGATAGAGGGTATAGAGGAATGATAGAGGGTATAGAGGGATGATAGAGAGTATAGAGGGATAGAGGGTATAGAGGGATGATAGAGGGTATAGAGGGATGATGGGGTATAGAGGGATGATAGAGGGTATAGAGGGATGATAGAGGGTATAGAGGGATGATAGAGGGGTATAGAGGGATAATAGAGGGGTATAGAGGGATGATAGAGGGGTATAGAGGGATAATAGAGGGTATAGAGGGATAATAGAGGGGTAAAGAGGGATAATAGAGGGTATAGAGGGATGATAGAGGGGTATAGAGGGATGATAGAGGGTATAGAGGGATGATAGAGGGGTATAGAGGGATGATAGAGGGTATAGAGGGATGATAGAGAGTATAGAGGGATGATAGAGGGTATAGAGGGATAGAGGGTATAGAGGGATGATAGAGGGTATAGAGGGATGATAGAGGGTATAGAGGGATGATGGGGTATAGAGGGATGATAGAGGGTATAGAGGGATGATAGAGGGTATAGAGGGATGATAGAGGGTATAGAGGGATGATGGGGGTATAGAGGGATGATAGAGGGTAGAGAGGGATGATAGAGGGTACAGAGGGATGATGGGGGTATAGAGGGATGATAGAGGGTATAGAGGGATGATAGAGGGTATAGAGGGATAGAGGGTATAGAGGGATGATAGAGGGTATAGAGGGATGATAGAGGGGTATAGAGGGATAATAGAGGGGTATAGAGGGATGATAGAGGGGTATAGAGGGTATAGAGGGTATAGAGGGATAATAGAGGGTATAGAGGGATAATAGAGGGGTATAGAGGGTATAGAGGGATAATAGAGGGGTATAGAGGGATGATAGAGGGGTATAGAGGGATGATAGAGGGGTATAGAGGGTATAGAGGGTATAGAGGGATAATAGAGGGGTATAGAGGGATGATAGAGGGGTATAGAGGGTATAGAGGGTATAGAGGGATGATAGAGGGTATAGAGGGATAATAGAGGGGTATAGAGGGTATAGAGGGATAATAGAGGGGTATAGAGGGATGATAGAGGGGTATAGAGGGTATAGAGGGATGATGTGTGTGTGTGTCACCTGCAGGCTGCCTCTAGGACAGTACTCTGTGATGATACACATGTTGGGCGGGTCGATGCAGGCACCGATGAACCGGGTCAGATGTTCATTCTGAACGTCTCGCATCTGCAGGAACACAGAGGTTGATGGACAGGCAGGCATGCAGACAGACAGGCAGGCAGACTGGCAGACAGGCAGACTGGCAGACAGACAGACAGACAGGCAGACAGGCAGACAGGCAGGCAGACAGGCAGGCAGGCAGGCAGGCAGGCAGGCAGGCAGACAGACAGGCAGACTGGCAGACAGACAGACAGACAGGCAGACTGGCAGACAGACAGGCTGACAGACAGACAGACAGGCTGACAGACAGGCAGACAGGCAGACAGACAGGCATACTGGCAGACAGACAGACAGGTAGGCAGACAGACAGACAGACAGACAGACTGGCAGACAGACAGGCAGGCAGGCAGACAGACAGACAGACAGACAGACAGACAGACAGACAGACAGGCAGACTGGCAGACAGACAGGCAGACAGGCAGGCAGGCAGAGACAGACAGGCAGACTGGCAGACAGACAGGCAGACAGACAGGCAGACAGACAGACAGACAGACAGACTGGCAGACAGACAGGCAGACAGGCAGGCAGGCAGGCAGACAGACAGACAGACAGACAGACAGACAGGCAGGCAGACAGACAGGCAGACTGGCAGACAGACAGGCAGACTGGCAGACAGACAGGCAGACAGACAGACAGACAGACAGGCAGGCAGACAGACAGACAGACAGACAGGCAGACTGGCAGACAGACAGGCAGACAGACGACTACTTACATGTTTCAGTTCAAACAGGACGTTCCTGGTCAGTTCGATGCGTTTCTTGTTGATGTACTTGATGGCTGCCAGGTTACCCTGCATTATATTAACACATTACCCATCATGCCATGGGGTCTATTAACATTACAGTCCGCTAGCTGTCTGAACCTGTTAGCTGTCTGAACAGTCCGTTAGCTGTCTGAACCTGTTAGCTGTCTGAACAGTCCGTTAGCTGTCTGAACCTGTTAGCTGTCTGAACAGTCTGCTA
>JAXDDW010000176.1:762500-789844 GCA_034670385.1 Hoplostethus mediterraneus
CCTCTGGAGGTGTTCATATTTCCACGTATTCACATTTATTTTGGACTACAAACCAAATGTGACCTTATGTCGGTGTAATAATGTTACTGAACAATGAAGATGGGCATTTTCTCTCTTCTCGTCCTTTTTAGATTAAATAGGAAAAATTCATAACTTTGTCTTTTTAAAGCAACTCAATAACTTTTACTCAGAGTACATTCTAAATTAGCTGTTTATACTTGTACTTAACTAGTACTTCTACTCAATTAGAATATTGCGGTGCTCTTTCCAACATGCTGAACAGCATCTGTACCTGGTACTCTCCAGCGTCCATGTCCGTCATGTCCCACAAAGCAAAGTCTATCTGTCTGTCTCCAAACTCGTCTATCTCCACCAAGCCTGTCACACCTGGAGACGAATGACAGACAAGAGAGACAGACAGGAAGACCGGAGCTTAGAGGACAAGCATCACACCAAAGATCAACAAATACAGTCGAGATATTCTCAGAAAGCAGAGTGATTAAAATCGCTGGTCTCCGACGCCTCAGCTCAATAAACCAAAATGAAAAGATATTTAGGTCTTTGGTGACACGTTTCAAACTGAAATAATATATGATATGATATAATATAATATAATATAATATGATATAATATATAATATGATATAATATAATATATGATATAATATAATATATGATATGATAAAATCTAATAAATCTGATAGTAAAACAGACGACGGCCCTCAGCAGCAGAAATAAAACATCTTCAATATGAATCTGCCTGAATCTTATTGATCGGAAGAGTTTTAGTGTTTTCCCTCGGCGCTTTTTAAAATGAATCTTCTGATCCCATGCTGAAAGCTTTTGAACTTAGTTCACAACAATCGATCAAACTTCGATCAAACTTCGATCAAGTTTTTGGATTTAAAAACTCTCTTTAGGTTTTTATTCTCCAGTCTGTCAGGCTGAAAAGCAGAATTAATGTATTTCTCCATCTTTGGAGTTCTGGCTGCATTTGTGAACATGTTCATGTTTCCCAGGGGAACACGAAGGACCGAGCGCTCGTCCAGACTGAACAAATATGAGGATTTACTGCTTCGTCTCGGCTGGGAAAGTCTGGCTGGGCGACACAATCTCCTTTCCACCATCGACTGCCATCGAGGTGCCCTTGAGCAAGGCACCTGGGAAGCTGCTCAACGAGGAGACGCAAAGCGGTTAAAAATACATACACGCCTCAAACGCCTCACATGAAGGAACGGAGATAAAACCATTCACACCAACAAACACAAAACCTAAAGGAGCAGACGTTTCTCCTCGGTGGTGTTATTATTATTATTATTGTTATTATTATTATTATTATTTTACTGTTGTAACTCGCCAGTGAATGTCCATCTGGAGGCTCCCTGCCTTGGTGAGACAGCAGCAGAAAATAAGGAAGAAGAAGTAAAAATAAAGATGCCAAACGTAGAATGACGAGAGAGAGTCAGGAGAGAGATAAATATATCATATATATATATATATATGATATATTTATATATATATAAAGACTACTAATAGACTAGTTTGATAAACCCCTACTGGCTGGTTGAAGTAATGACATACAAAACCTTGGTGTTTTGTTTTCTTTGTTTGTTTTCTTTCTTTGGTTTCACACTTTAGTCACCAACCTGCTACTGACCATCTGATCCAGTAGAACCAGTTGACCGTCTGAACCAGGTTGTTGTAGATCATCAGGTGTGTCTGTAGATCATCCAGTAACGTTCTCAGTCAAAGTGACCAGTGTGATGTAGGTTACCGTGACTCAGTAAACTGGGTGAGTGGGTGGGAGGGGAGAGACAGCCAGAGGGAACCAGAAGGGAATGAAGACGTATTACACCAATCAAGCTGATTGAGTTCACTTCATTAGGAAAGTGAATTGAATTTCCCAGCAGGCAGAGAACTGAAGTCTCATGGGCCTCAGCCAGGACTCTCCTGGCCAGCCGGACGTACACGCTAAAGGTTAAAGGTCACTGGGCACTTGACTTTGGAGGAAGTAAAGCTACATGACTTTCATCTTTTAAATCACTAAAGCTGCTCTGTTTCATTGTACCCCCAATAAATCATCAATAAATCATCAATAAATTACCACCACATGAATGTAGAATCATCAGTATAACTCCACTACCAGTCTCTACTAGCCTCAGCCTCTACTCTCATTCTACTTTGTGTCCACCGGGTGGATTTGGAGGGAAATCTGCTGGATTGCTTTACGGCACCAAACAGGAAGAGGGCGCTGTTCTTCACCAAACAGGAAGAGGGCGCTGTTCTTCACCAAACAGGAAGAGGGCGCTGTTCTTCACCAAACAGGAAGAGGGCGCTGTTCTTCACCAAACAGGAAGAGGGCGCTGTTCTTCACCAAACAGGAAGAGGGCGCTGTTCTTCACCAAACAGGAAGAGGGCGCTGTTCTTCCAGCGCTAACGGAGATAAAGATAAAGAGTTTCTGGAGACGGCAGATGGAGGAAGGAGAGAAAGGAAGATGGAGAAATCACTTCAACATGTTGATCCTCTTCAGGAGAGACAAAGGGAGGGGGAGGGGGGACAGGAAGCAACGGGGCTGATGGGAAATGTAGTCTTAATGTGGAGAAACACTAGTAACAACACCACTGGTGAGGTAGAGGCTACCAGTCGTCTCCATGGTCTCACTGGTTTACAGTCATTATACCAAAGATCAACATTGATATGATTGATTTTATATTGATGTTAAAAATCATAGAATGAACAACTAAAGTTTCCTTGCTCATCAAACACACGAACCGTTTGGCACTCAAAGCACCGCCATAGTTTTATCACAATCTTATATCTTGATGTCCTCTCCAGTTCCCTGAGTGTGTGTATGTGAGTGTGTGTATGTGTGTGTTGTGTGTGTGTGTGTGTATGTGAGTGTGTGTGTGTGTGTGTGTGTGTGTGTGTGTGTTCATTGTGGCCTCTCTACCACCTCTCGTCCTGACAGCTGATGAAATGTCTGGTAGATTCACTCAGGTTACACACACACACACACACACACACACACACTGCATCCAAACCACCAGATCAGACAGAGAAGGTGTGTGTGTGTGTGTGTGTGTGTGTGTGTGTGTGTGTGTGTGAATCAGGTTTAATCCCATTAGTGTTGTTACACTGAGTTCTGGTTTGGTTCCCTCCGTCTCTCCTTCCTTTTCTCCTTCCTCCTCTTCCCCATCGCTCCTTTCCTTCCTCCACCTCTCCCTGCCTCCATCTCTTTCTCCTCCTTTTCCATCTCTCTTCTTGCCCTCCATCTTTTCTTCCTCCCTCATCTCTTCCTCCCTCCTCTTCCATCATGTTTTCTTTCTCCTTTTGTCGTTCCCTCCATCAATCAGACTGTTTTACTGCTCGATCCATCCTGAGGCCACGCCTGTTACTGTGTGTGTGTGTATGTGTGTGTGTTTCTGTGTGTGTTTCTGTGTGTGTGTGTGTGTGTTTCTGTGTGTTTCTGTGTGTGTGTGTGTTTCTGTGTGTGTGTGTGTTTCTGTGTGTGTGTGTTTCTGTGTGTGTGTTTCTGTGTGTGTGTGTGTGTGTTTCTGTGTGTGAGTGTTTCTGTGTGTGTGTTTCCGTGTGTGTTTCTGTGTGTGAGTGTTTCTGTGTGTGTGTTTCCGTGTGTGTTTCTGTGTGTGTGTGTTTCCGTGTGTGTGTGTTTCCGTGTGTGTGTGTTTCTGAGTTTGTGTACTAGCAAGATAAAAGCAGTACAATCTAATATAGAGGAGACAGAGCAGACTGTTTATCAGCAGCATCACTACACACACACACACTAATTATCTCTCCTTTTCTTTTTTCCTCTCCTCTCTCGTTTTTTCCATCTCTGCTTCCTTTTCTCTTCTTTTCTCTTAATCTGTTTTTTCTCTCCATCCTTTGTTTCTTTTTCATCTCCTGTCATTTCTGCCATTATCGTCTCTCTCTCTCTCTTTTCATCTCTTTAATCTATCCTGTCGTTTACTCGTTCTTCCTCTTTAAATCTGTCATGTGCATCTTTCTTTCCAGCATCAAATTTTTTTTCCGTCTGTAATAATGCAGCTGTAATTTCAGCCAAAACACCAGATACTGTGGTTAGCTAGCTAACTAGCCAGCAGGCTAATCTAGTTACTGATTACATGAGACTAGTACACACTGCTAACGCTAGCTTCTACTAGATACATTAGCTAGTGTGCTAACCAGATGTGTTAGCAACAAGACAGTGATGGTTAGCTGACCAGATACTATGTTAGCTAGCTAACAAGCTACATGATCTAAACACTAAATCAATCAGATGATCAGTGATGAAATGATCAGTTCAGTAGAAACAGACAGAAATGAACCATGAAAATTCAATTCTGTTGAGACAGAAACACAACCAGCTGATCAGAGCTGAGGACCTCCAACATGGCCGCCAGAGGGGGCGGGGCTACATCACATCGAAGCCTTCTAGAAATTGTATATAAATGCATGTAAATAAGACAGGAAGACAGTATCACTCCAGTCTTTAATGTCGGTGTCTGTAGTCTGTAGCTCTCTCTAGTTTAACTCGACTGTCGTAACCTCATTTCATTTTCCTTCATCTCTCCGTAGCTTCTTCCCTCTCTGACCTTCCTCTGTCTCATTATCACTTGTTAGTGAAACACACACAAACTGAAACAAAGACACACTCAGTCAACCCAGTCATCATCCCCATCTCTGGACCTGAAACCGGGAAAACGACTTTTAGATGGTGACAACGCGGCCGGGTTCCCTTCGACAACATCGCTCAGATTGTGTTCTATGTGACCCATCTACCAAAATGTGGAGTGGAATGTAACTGGCATGTACATTTTCACCTCTACTAGAAAGGAAACCCAATAATACATACGACCACATCACCTCCATGTTTGGTTTTTACTTCCCAACAAAAATAAAATGAAGGTGTAAATTTATAATTCATATTCATATTCCTCTCCAAGCTGGAGATCCAAGCTGAACCAAGCACCAAGACAGTGGTGCTTGGTGGTGCAAAGCATTAGGTAACTGATAACAGGGCCCACTGGGAGGTCGTGGAGGTCATGGGGGGGGGGGGTCGGATTGCGGTAATAACTCAGTGAGCTCACCAATCAATAAACCTTCTGCTGCATCTTCTCCGTCCATCCTGACCTCCTGTCTGCCTGCCTTCCTTCAACCACAGTCTCTACTGGTTCTACTGGGAGCTGACCAGTACAACCACAGACTCTACTGGTTCTACTGGGAGCAGACCAGTACAACCACAGTTGCATCTAACCCGGGTTGTCCCCGGGTTGAGAGCAGGGTCGTGGAGCGGGTCTGATACCCCTGGAGACCCTCTCATGGGTCAGGCGAGGGTTTGTGTCTTGCCTGCTGAGAAAGACCTGCGCCACAGCGGGTTCAGATCATCTCATGTTCTGCCGGGTTGTTTTCCTGGCACGTCTCTCTTTACTGAGGCTCATTGAAGCGACTGTAATAGTTGTAATAGTTTTATAGTCCTGAGAACAGCTGGGGACATAAAGGACAGAGGGTCCACACTGACTTTATTGTAGGTTTTCATTCCTTTGTTGGCTAGTCTTTCATTCACTCAAATATAAGGCAAAGAAAAGCAACGGTACCCTTTAAAGAGAGAAATTATGTAAAATAACCATCTGCTAAAATCTGCTAACATGATAAAAGGTTACGTTGGATGTTTTTGATATGGACATATAGCATGGACCGGTATAACTCCATCCTGCTAATATCCTGCATCAGTACTACAGTGGTAGCTGTGGGGTTTGGATCAACAGTGAGCACTAACCTAATTCTGTACATGATTGGACATTACTGAGTAAACCACCTCCAGCCTGGTGAAAACCACCTGGTGAAAATGATGTGTGCAAAATGCATATTAACAAGAGATGCTGCAGAAACCTGGGATATGATGAAACTGGCTGCTTACTGGCTTTAAGGCCGGTGGTCCACCACCCTTTCAGGTTCTTTAAGGCCGGTGGTCCACCACCCTTTCAGGTTCTTTAAGGCCGGTGGTCCACCACCCTTTCAGGTTCTTTAAGGCCGGTGGTCCACCACTCTTTCAGGTTCTTTAAGGCCGGTGGTCCACCACCCTTTCAGGTTCTTTAAGGCCGGTGGTCCACCACCCTTTCAGGTTCTTTAAGGCCGGTGGTCCACCACCCTTTCAGGTTCTTTAAGGCCGGTGGTCCACCACCCTTTCAGGTTCTTTAAGGCACTTGTTTCAGCATTGGCTTATTTTTCATCTCATCTTTTATCAAAAGAGTGTATAAAAACAGGTTTTCAATCGTCTCCTAGCAACAGCAAGAGCCATGCCCAGCACTTCCCACAATGCACCCGTTCTGTGCTGGAGACTGGGGTCATTGGCATCAAGTGGGTATGGTAAGCTGTAGCGATTGCCGTACCTTAGTGTACATGAGTACAAATTTGATCTTAGATTTGTTTTTAGCATTATAATTGATTAGCAGTTAAGCAGAAATCACCAATAATCTATCTGGAAATCTAAAAATAAAATCCCACCAGGGAGCATTCAGGACCAATGTTCCCTCTGAGCCGATAGTTTGGTGATATCACACTAATATCACATTGGCCAAATAACGTCTAGCCGGTCAGTGGATGAAAGCTGGTTTGGGTTTGGAGGGCAGGTCAGGTTAAAGAAGGTCACCACACTGTAGGGGTCAGTGAAGTGACATTAGGTTGAGTGAATGATGAGATGACATTCAACTCCACTTCTGTGGTTTTAGCTCTCCAGGGGAATGGTGGGAGGGTTATCGACCAATCAATCACTCAGGAAATGAGATCCAGCCAATCAGGGCCTCCACTGCTCAGCGCGGTGACCATGGGAACAGAGGTTGATGGTTCCCTTGCTATCGTTTTCATTAGAACCTGGGAGTGGGACCCTATGTTCTTCTGTTTTCTCACACACACACACACACACACACACACACACACACACACACACACACACACACACACACACACACACACACACACACACACACACACACAGCCATCAAATACAATCATATTTTCTCTTACATTCCCACATAATTTTTAGACATAACCCACAAAAACACTCTCTTTCTCCCACACACACACACACACACACACACACACAGACACACACACACACAGCCATCAAATACAATCATATTTTCTCTTACATTCCCACATAATTTTTAGACATAACCCACAAAAACACTCTCTCTCTCCCACACACACACACACACACACACACACACACACACACACACACACACACACACACACACACACACACACACACACACACACACACACACACACACACACACACACACATACAGGCTCCAGGCCCTGGTTTCTCATGGCTGTAGTGTTTGTTCACAGCCTCCCTGGTGTCAACAGGGAGTTAGCGTAGCGTTGTTAGCATGTCAGCCAGCGTAAATGTATACCATCTGGCTCTGGCGCTGGGGGACACGGAGACAGGATGCTAGGGGCGAAAGTCTATTCTTCTACTGGACAGGAAACTGACTTCTATGTCCTCTCATGTGGCTGGTACATCCCCAAATTCACCAGCCACTTAACTATTTTACCAACCAACCACATGTGAAGTTTCATCACCAACCTGGCCCAAGCAGGTCCGGTCCATTGTCTGTTAGTCAGTAATGTGTCAGTAGAACCAGTTGACTGTCTGGACCAGGTTGTTGTGGTGTGTCTGTAGATCCTCCAGTAACGTTCTCAGTAAAAGTGATCAGTGTGATCAGGTAGATTTGTCTCCAAATGTAGGTTACTGTGACTCAGTAAACTGTCTTGTCTTTAGCCCTAGTCTCTACTACTACTATTCCTAGTCCTTCTCCTCCTCCTCCTCCTCCTCCTCCTCCTCCTCCTCCTCCTACTACTACTACTACTACTGGTACTACTATGACTACAACCACTACTTCTACTACTTCTTCCCATGTTCACTGTGTCTTCCTGACTGAACGGCGGTTGGTTTCCTGCTGTGGTCATACCGCTGACAGGCTGCTGTCTGGGGACTTGGGGTGTGCTTGGTTCGCTGGCTGGCTGTGCTGATGGTTTCAGTGTGTGAGAGGGTTCTTCACCCTGGGACGAGTCGTGGTGGGAATGTGGAACGTATGAACAGTGGAAGTCCTTCATGTGTTCATCCTGCAGCTAGTAGAACTGTAAAACAACTCTGGTGTTTCTCACCCAGCTAGTTACCAGACCAGTTAGACCAGCACCTGAGATGAAACAGTCATTTAGGACCTTGGGAACATAGGACCCTGGGAACATAGGACCCTGGGAACATAGGACCCTAGGAACATAGGACCCTGGGAACTTAGGACCCTGGGAACTTAGGACCCTGGGAACATAGGACCCTGGGAACATAGGACCCTGGGAACTTAGGACATTGGGAACGTAGGACATTGGGAACCTAGGACCCTGGGAACATAGGACCTTGGGAACATAGGACCCTGGGAACATAGGACCTTGGCAATTTAGGACCCTGGGAACATAGGACCCTGGGGACATAGGACCCTAGGAACATAGGACCCTGGGAACATAGGACCCTAGGAACATAGGACCTTGGGAATATAGGACCCTGGGAACATAGGACCCTAGGAACATAGGACCCTGGGAACATAGGACCCTGGGAACATAGGACCTTGGGAATATAGGACCTTGGGAACTTGGGACCTTGGGAACTTAGGACCCTGAGAACATAGGACCCTGGGAACATAGGACCTTGGCAATTTAGGACCCTGGGAACATAGGACCCTAGGAACATAGGACCTTGGGAACATAGGACCTTGGGAATATAGGACCCTGGGAACATAGGACCCTAGGAACATAGGACCTTGGGAACATAGGACCCTAGGAACATAGGACCTTGGGAATATAGGACCTTGGGAACATAGGACCCTGGGAACATAGGACGCTAGGAACATAGGACCTTGGGAACATAGGACCCTAGGAACATAGGACCTTGGCAATTTAGGACCCTGGGAACATAGTTACCAGACCAGTTAGACCAGCTACCAGCTAGTTACAGACCAGCTAGTTCCCAGCAGCTAGACCAGCTACCAGCTGGATCTGATCTAGATCTGATCTGATCTGATCTGCTTCTGGTCTGGTTCTGGTTTTGGTTCTGATCTGGTTCTTCTTCTGATCTGGTTCTGGTCTGCTTATGCTTCTGCTCTGGTCTGGTTCTGGTTCTGATCTGGTTCTTCTTCTGATCTGCTTCTGGTTCTGGTTATGATATGGTATGGTTCTGGTTCTGATCTGGTTCTGGTGCTTCAATGGCGTGTTTGGTTATAACAGGTCTTCTAGACAGACACATGTGAAAACTGGAGGAAGAGAAATCTGCATTTAGCTGAGAGTTATGAAACAATCCTCTAGGACCAGTTGTTCCCTGTAGCTCAATGGGTGGACACACACACACACACAGAGAGAGAGAGAGAGAGAGAGAGAGAGAGAGAGAGAGAGAGAGAGAGAGAGAGAGAGAGAGAGAGAGAGAGAGAGAGAGAGAGAGAGAGAGAGAGAGAGAGAGAGAGGGGAAGGATAAAGACAGACCATAGTAGGTTCGATTCCACATCCTCTTGGTCACCACGTCTCCTCTGGGCCTCCGGACTCTTCCTCCTCCTCCACCTCCTCCTCTTCCTCCTCCTCCTCTCCAGCTCTCCTCGGCCAGCGTCTCGTTCAGCGCCTGGGAGTACATCATCACTCCATCATGGAAGCCTCCTGCTATCAGGTTGTACTGGAGAGACAGAGACCAAACCCCGACTGTTTCAACTGTTGTTGGCTTGATTGGCTGATAGTCCACGGCCTTTACTATTATTTTACTTTAAAAGGCGTTGAGAGATATTTTCTTCTGGGAAGCAACAGACAAAACAAAAGAATGGAAACGAAGCCGCCAGTTATAAAACATGAAACGAAGTTGACATTAAAGTCCCACATGATTCAGTCTTCATGGCTCAGCATCAGAATAACGTTCTTCATGATGTTTTATAAATGTACTTTAGTTAAACGTTCAATTGAACGAATGTGAAGACTAAGTCGTCTCAATCCTGGGCCCTGATTGGCCGACACCACCAGCTCCTCTAATTCTAACGAGGCCAACCTGCTGAGTGGAGGCTTTCAGTTCAAACACTGCAAACTGGCCTGATTGGTCTAGTGAGGGAGCCAATCAGGACCAAGTCCAGTTGTGATGCGTTCACTGGAGTTGGTCTGAACCAACCAAATTGAGTTCTATAATAACTACTAATACTAACTTTTTCAACACTGAAACACTGAAACACATCATCAGTCCCTTTTCCTCAAAGCATTGTTAATAAAGTTATATTTGAATTCATGTTCAGGCTCATTTCATATTGTTTCAATGTTGATTTTAGATCAATGGCTGAATTACATTGAACATTGATGTTGGATCAGGCTGCAAAACTGATGTTGAGTCAATGTTAGATGTCAGCTGTGGTGAGTCTATATCTGGGATGAGTTTCAATACTGTTAGAAACTTTATCCGTTTCTTATATGTTGGTCTATCTGCTGGACTGTCTGTTTCTCTCTGTGAGCATCACTGGGTTGGGTTGTCATAGAAACAGTCATGGCTCTGAGACAGCATCTGATTGGATCAACATATGTGGAACAGAGAGACAGACAGAGAGAGAGAGAGAGAGAGAGACAGGGAGACAGAGAGACAGACAGACAGAGAGAGAGAAACAGAGAGAGAGAGAGAGAGAGAGAGAGGGAGACAGAGACAGAAAGAGAGAGAGACAGAGAGACAGAGAGAGAGAGACAGAAAGAGAGGGAGACAGATACAGACAGAACTGAGGACCTCCAACATGGCTGCCGGCGGGGGTATAGATTGAAGAGACTCTAGAATGATCACGGATGACAGAGAAGTGCTTGTCCCGCCATCCAAGCCGAAATGCACCATGGGAAAACTCATCTTGAGTGAAATATCTTCAATCCAATGAATCAAAACATAAACAAAGTGACATCGCTTCAAATGCCACACCAGTCATAGGAGAATACCCCCAATATATTCTGGAAGATATAACAGATTTGGGTTCTGGAGGTTTTGAACGCCACCTGGAATTTAATTTAAGACCATTTCAAAAACCAAGATAAAGAAACGAATCAAAAGCAGCCTGTTTCTGAGTCAACACACAAACTATAAATGGACAGAAGAAGAAAAAAGAAGCAGGAAATGAATAAAGAAACAGGAAGTCCAACTGAATTCAGGGAATCAAACCTTCAACCCTGACAGAGTCACAGCCTCGCTCTGACCACAGTCCAGACTAGCTGACTGTCTGTCTCTCCATCTGTCTGTCTGTCTGTCTGTCTGTCTCACGACTTACCAGAGAGTCCTGGATGGTGAAGTTGAACATGGCCTTGGCGTCGGTCTTCAGCTTTTGGACAAAGTCCTGATATTCAAAGTTCTGGGGTTCCAGGTACGTCAGGATCTTCACACTCTGAAGACAGACAGACAGAGAGAGAGAGAGAGAGAGAGAGACAGACAGACAGACAGAGGGAGAGACAGACAGACAGATAGACAGACAGAGGGAGAGACAGACATTTACAACTCTACAAGGACAATATGGAAAAATCCTCACCCTTATTGTATTTCATTCTCATAAAATCTTAATTTTATCCTCATGAATCCTGCTGTCACTCAACATAGTGTATGCTAAAGTGTTAGCATGGAGCCTGCTGCCACTCAACATAGTGTATGCTAAAGTGTTAGCATGGAGACTGCTGTCACTCAACATAGTGTATTCTAAAGTGTTAGCATGGAGCCTGCTGTCACTCAACATAGTGTATGCTAAAGTGTTAGCATGGAGCCTGCTGTCACTCAACATAGCGTATGCTAAAGTGTTAGCATGGAGCCTGCTGTATTCCTCTCTGCCTCACTAACAAACTTCAAAAGGGTTTCAAAACTGGAACATGGAGGGAGGACTAAAACCTCCCCAGAGGAAAGCTGGATCCTGCATACTGATTGGCCGGCAGGATGTGTCACCATGGCGATACACCTCTGCTCTTAAATCCCCTCATCCTCTCCTCCTTTTGTTCTGTCCATCACTGTTAGACATCACACCCTGAGAGATGTGGAACTGTTAAACCACCAGACAGAGACTCAGGGAGAAGGCAACGCTAGCCCCAAGGTTAGAGGAGGAGGTGAGCAAGGCACCAGTAGAGGCTGGTTGTACTGGTCAGCTCCCAGTGGAACCAGTAGAGACTGTGGTTGTACTGGTCAGCTCCCAGTGGAACCAGTAGAGACTGTGCTATCAGACAGTCAACCTTCCCTGGAGAAATAAAGGTGAAGAAACACAATAAAACTAGTTGACATCACCGCTCAGTCAGACAGGACGAGTGAAACCGACCAGACAGTCTCATCCATTAAACAACCTTCTAGTAACTCAACGATCACGTCTCACGTCAGCCTGGAAAACCCTCGGAAACAAACTCAACTCTCCACTGAAACCAGTACTAATGAAATCATTCACATTTAAGATGGCAGTCAAGACGTGTGGAAGTAATCTGATATTTGTATGTAATCCATACCACCTCAGTTGTTCGTCTTCTATTTTTATGTTCGTCTTCTATTTTTATGTTCATCTTCTATTTTTCCCCCAAAATTGGTGCAGTTTCTCCTCAGCGCCTCCTCAGACATTCACATGGAAACAGACCCAACATTAAAGGGGAAGTGAGCATCATTGTTCCTGCCCATAACAAATCTGTGGGATTTCAGAAAAGCCTTTATTATCCCAGTATTGATCACAGTGATATGTCATTATACATGTTAAATACATTATCTTGGATCAATCTGCTGAAGAACATCTTGCACATGATACAACCAATCAATAAATGCTGTAAAGATCGAGTCTCGTCTCTGAGAATTTGTTACTCAGCAACTTTCTGGGGGTAATTGATTGTGGGAATAGATTTCTGGGGGTAATTGATTGTGGGAATAGATTTCTGGGGGTTATTGATTGTGGGAATAGATTTCTGGGGGTTACTTGCAGCTCAACATTCAGAGCAGAGAAGATCAAGGCCTGTTTTGACATTGAGTCTTGTCTCGTCTCTTTTCAGCCTCAAACTGTTTCATACCTAATTTGCAAAATGCATCAGGAGGAGTTGTCGTCTGTCAGACGCCTGGCGATGACGGTGACATCATAAATAATAAGACGCCATGCCAGCACTCGATTGGCTGAACCGAAGCAGACGGCTGGTGTAGTGTGGTGTAGTGTGGTGTATTGTGGTGTATTGTGGTGTATTGTGGTGTAGTGTGGTGTATTGTGGTGTAGTGTGGTGTATTGTGGTGTATTGTGGTGTATTGTGGTGTAGTGTGGTGTAGTGTGGTGTAGTGTGGTGTAGTGTGGTGTAGTGTGGTGTAGTGTGGTGTAGTGTGGTGTAGTGTGGTATATTGTGGTGTAGTGTGGTGTATTGTGGTGTATTGTGGTGTAGTGTGGTGTATTGTGGTGTATTGTGGTGTAGTGTGGTGTAGTGTGGTGTAGTGTGGTGTATTGTGGTGTAGTGTGGTGTATTGTGGTGTATTGTGGTGTAGTGTGGTGTAGTGTGGTGTAGTGTGGTGTATTGTGGTGTATTGTGGTGTAGTGTGGTGTAGTGTGGTGTATTGTGGTGTAGTGTGGTGTAGTGTGGTGCAGTGTGGTGCAGTGTGGTGCAGTGTGGTGTAGTGTGGTGTATTGTGGTGTATTTGTCAGGTCCTCCTCCCCTGCCTACTAGTTTCTCCCTGTTTGTCTCTGTCTGTGTCTGTGTGTCGACGGGTGTGGCTCCTGGTTCCGGCTCCTCCCATCATCAACCACTCATCCCCATCACCTGCTCTTCCCCACACACCTGCCATCCATCATCTATCAGCACCAGTATAAAACCCCCGGCTTTCCATCCACTCATCGCCAGATCGTTGTTTACACTGCCCCGTCAGTCTCGCTCTCGGCCGCTTTGATAAATAGATATATTCTCAGAGTTCCTTTTGTGTTGCCTGACTAACCCGATTGTTCTCCACCCAGATCCAGCCCTCCTTCCCTGGTCCCCTGCCTATTACCCTGCCTGCCTGTCTGTCTCCTGGTTCCCTGCCCGCTTACCCTGCCTGCCTGTCTGTCTGTCTCCTGGTTCCCCGCCTGTCATCCTGCCTGCCTGTCTCCAGCCCCACGCTCACCACGACTGCACCCGTTCGTCTCCACTGTTATCTGTCTTCAGTAAAAGCCTTTCACCACACCCTCGCCTCTGTTGCCTTAGTCTGCTCCTGGGTCCCAAGAACACGATCGTAACAGTACGATCTGGCCAACATGGACCCAGCAGGCTTGGGCTCGGAGGCGGACGCGCTCCGGAGGGCGGTCGCCAGCCAGGGCGAGTATCTGGGCCAGCATGAGCGGGCCCTGAGGAACCTCCATGACGGCAACCAGGCCATCATCACGCAGATCGCCCAGCTTACCGAGCAAGTCGCTGCGCTTTCCACTCGTCTCATCCCGCCTGCCTCCCCAGCCCTCCACAGCCAGCCCGTTATGGATCCATCCCCAGCATCTCCTCCGACCAGGGACTCCTACGCCCCAGACCCAGAAGGCTTCTCCGGGGACGCGGACAAGTGCCGTGGTTTCCTGCTCCAGTGTGCTCTGATCTTCCGCCAGCGGCCACACACCTTCCCTTCCGACCAGTCCAAGGTACGTTTTATCATCGGCCTGTTAAGAGGAAGGGCGCTGGCATGGGTTGAGGCGGTTAACTCCCACCAGCCTGTGGAGGAATTTCGTTTTGAGGATTTTATTGTCTCCTTTAAAGATGTTTTCGACCACCCGGTTCACTGGGGAGATGCGGCAAGGCGCCTGACCAATCTCCGCCAGGGAACACGGAGCGTGGCTGACTTTTCAGTGGATTTTAAAATCGTGGCAGCTGACGCTGGGTGGGCCGACGCAGCGCTTCGGGGCACGTTTTTAAACTCCCTGAACGACCACCTACAGGATGAGATTGCCGCCCGAGATGAACCAGCGGATTTTAAGACTCTTGTTTCCCTGGCGATCCAACTCGACAACCGTCTGCGTGGACGTCGCAGACAAGGAGCGGCGCTAGTTCCGTCCCCGGGTTGCTCTACCTCCACTCTCCCTCCTCTCGCCAGGTCGGCAGCCACTCCTCCCACCGTCACCCCGGCTGCGGGCTCCTGGATTCCCCCAGAAGAGGAGGCGATGCAGCTGGGAAGAGCCCGCCTGACCCCAGCCGAGCGGCAGCGCAGAATGCAGTCGGGGGCGTGTCTGTACTGCGGGGAACCCGGGCACCTTTTGGCCACCTGCCCGTCCCGGCCAAAAGGCAGGGCTCACCAGTAGCTGCGAGGAGACTGGTGAGCCAAGCTTCCACCTCGCCAATCCCCCGCATGCAGTTGAAGGCCACCCTGTGCTGGGGTCAGGAGACCCTGCCCCTGGTGGCCTTAGTGGACTCTGGGGCCGATGAGAATTTTATCGACTCCAGCCTCGTCTCACAGGCCGGTTTCCCCTTGGAACCCTTAGCAGCTCCCCTGAATGCCAACGCCTTGGATGGCCGACTCCTAGCTCGGGTCACCCACCAGACCGGGCCACTACTCCTCGTCCTCTCCGGCAACCACCGCGAGCAGATCCGGTTCCACGTGATCTCCTCACCCCACGCTCCCATAATCCTCGGGTACCCCTGGCTCCAGCTACACAACCCTCACCTCGACTGGGCCACCGGCAGGGTAAGCAGCTGGAGTTCATTCTGCCTGTCCACATGCATGCAGTCTGCTCTGTCCCCAGCAGAAGGCATAGCCGCTCCATCGCTGTCCGAGTCCCTGGATTTGACTACCATCCCAGCCGTTTACCATGACCTGGGGGAGGTCTTCAGCAAGGAGCAAGCCCTTTCGTTGCCTCCTCATCGGCCCTATGACTGTGCCATCAATCTCCTCCCAGGAGCCACGCTACCGTCCAGCCGCCTCTACAACCTGTCACGTCCGGAGAGGGAGACCATGGAGGGTTACATCAGGGACTCTCTGGCTGCGGGTATCATCAGGCCCTCCTCATCCCCGGTAGGAGCAGGGTTCTTTTTCGTGTCGAAGAAGGACCACACTCTCCGCCCCTGCATTGACTTCCGGGGCCTGAACAGCATCACGGTCAAGAATAAGTATCCCCTCCCGTTGATAAACTCTGCTTTTGAGCCCCTTCAGGATGCCACGGTGTTTTCGAAGTTGGACCTTCGTAACGCCTACCACTTGGTGAGGATTCGGGAGGGGGACGAGTGGAAAACCGCTTTTAACACTCCGGTGGGACACTTCGAGTATCTCGTCATGCCCTTCGGTTTGACCAACGCGCCGGCTGTCTTCCAAGCCATGGTCAATGACGTCCTCCGGGACTTCCTCAATCGTTCTGTGTTTGTATACATTGATGACATTCTCATCTTCTCCCGCAGCCTTGAGGAACACGTCCAGCACGTCCGCCAGGTGTTGCAGCGCCTGCGGGAGAACAAGCTGTTCGTGAAAGCGGAGAAGTGCGAGTTCCACGCCAGCTCTGTGAGCTTCCTGGGTTTTGTCATCGAGGGCGGGCAGGTGCGACCGGACCCAGGCAAGATCGAAGCAGTTGTCGAGTGGCCTACACCCACATCCCGGAAACAACTTCAGCGCTTCCTGGGCTTTGCCAATTTTTATCGCCGGTTCATCCGGGACTTCAGTCGTGTGGCCAGCCCCTTGACCAAGCTCACCTCCCCGGCACTCCCCTTCACCTGGACCCCCGAGGCGGAGCGCGCCTTCACTGAGCTGAAGGTGCGCTTTACTTCCGCACCCATCCTGGTCCACCCTGACCATTCACGCCAGTTCGTCGTGGAGGTGGACGCCTCTGACACAGGGGTCGGGGCGGTTCTCTCCCAGCGGTCCAGCTCGGACCAGAAGCTTCATCCCTGCGCCTTCCTGTCTCGACGTCTGTCCCCCGCTGAGCGGAACTATGATGTCGGCAACCGTGAGCTGCTGGCGGTCAAACTGGCGTTAGAGGAGTGGAGACATTGGCTGGAGGGGGCCGAAATTCCGTTTGTGGTCTGGACAGACCACAAGAACCTTGCTTACCTTCAGTCAGCTAAGCGCCTCAACTCCCGTCAGGCTCGTTGGGCTTTGTTCTTTGGTCGTTTTGCCTTCACCTTGTCCTACCGCCCAGGCTCCCGCAACGCTAAGCCCGATGCCCTGTCCCGCATCTACACTGCAGGAGAGGACAACGCGGAACCGACTCCCATCCTGCCGCCCTCCTGTTTTGTCGCTGCCATTACCTGGGAGATCGAGGCTCTGGTCAGACGGGCCCAGGAACTGCAACCCGACCCAGGTAACGGCCCACCTAACCGTCTGTTTGTACCGGATTCGGTCCGCTCCCAGGTGCTCCAGTGGGCTCACTCTACCCGGCTCACGTGCCATCCTGGCGTCTCCCGGACCCTCTCCTTCCTCCGCCAAAACTTCTGGTGGCCGTCCATGGACATCGACACCCGGGCCTTCATTGCGGCATGTTCGGTCTGTGCCCGGAGCAAGGTCACCAACAGGCCCCGCGCCGGGCTGCTCCGCCCCCTGCCTGTCCCCACCCGTCCCTGGTCACACATCGCCCTGGACTTCGTCACCGGCCTCCCACTGTCCAACGGTATGACCACCATTCTAACAGTCATTGACCGCTTCTCAAAGGCTGCCCACTTCATCCCTCTCGTTAAGCTGCCATCAGCCGGGGAGACCGCAGACCTCATGGTTGACCACGTCTTCCGCCTCCACGGCATCCCCGCCGACATCGTCTCGGATCGGGGACCCCAGTTCACCTCCCAGGTATGGAAGGCTTTCTGTAAAGCCCTGGGCGCCACCACCAGCTTATCTTCTGGGTTTCACCCACAGACCAATGGGCAGTCGGAGCGGGCGAACCAAGAGATGGAGGCTGCCATCCGGTGCATCACCTCTGCCAACCCCTCCTCCTGGAGCTCCCAACTCTCCTGGGTAGAGTACGCCCACAACACCCTCACTAACGCCTCCTCAGGTCTGTCTCCCTTCCTCTGCTCCCTTGGGTACCAGCCCCCCCTATTCCCTTCCCAGGAGGAGGAGATCGCCGTACCCTCAGTCGAGGCCCACATCCGCCGATGCCGGAGGATTTGGAGGCGTGCCCGCACTGCTCTACTCCGGGCATCCACCCGGTCCCAGACCCAGGCCAACCGCCGCCGCGTCCCAGCCCCCATTTACACTCCGGGGCAACAGGTATGGCTCCTAGCTAAGGACCTTCCTCTAAAGGTGGAGTCCAAGAAGCTGGCCCCTCGCTTTGTTGGGCCCTACGAGGTGGAGGCCATCATTAACCCCTGTGCTGTCCGGTTGAAACTCCCCCCCTCCCTTCGTGTTCACCCCACGTTTCATGTCTCCCAAATCAAGCCTGTCTCCTCCAGCCCCCTGTCCCCCCCGGCTCCGGCCCCCCCTCCTCCCAGAATGATTGACGACCACCCCGCCTACACTGTCCGGCGTCTCCTGGACGTGTGCCGCCGTGGGCGGGGGTACCAGTACCTGGTGGACTGGGAGGGTTACGGTCCGGAGGAGCGATCCTGGATCCCCCGGGCCCAGATCCTGGACCCGTCGCTCATCCGCGACTTCAACCGCCTGCATCCAGCGGGCCCCAGGCGTACGCCAGGTGGCGTCCGTAGAGGGGGGGGGTACTGTCAGGTCCTCCTCCCCTGCCTACTAGTTTCTCCCTGTTTGTCTCTGTCTGTGTCTGTGTGTCGACGGGTGTGGCTCCTGGTTCCGGCTCCTCCCATCATCAACCACTCATCCCCATCACCTGCTCTTCCCCACACACCTGCCATCCATCATCTATCAGCACCAGTATAAAACCCCCGGCTTTCCATCCACTCATCGCCAGATCGTTGTTTACACTGCCCCGTCAGTCTCGCTCTCGGCCGCTTTGATAAATAGATATATTCTCAGAGTTCCTTTTGTGTTGCCTGACTAACCCGATTGTTCTCCACCCAGATCCAGCCCTCCTTCCCTGGTCCCCTGCCTATTACCCTGCCTGCCTGTCTGTCTCCTGGTTCCCTGCCCGCTTACCCTGCCTGCCTGTCTGTCTGTCTCCTGGTTCCCCGCCTGTCATCCTGCCTGCCTGTCTCCAGCCCCACGCTCACCACGACTGCACCCGTTCGTCTCCACTGTTATCTGTCTTCAGTAAAAGCCTTTCACCACACCCTCGCCTCTGTTGCCTTAGTCTGCTCCTGGGTCCCAAGAACACGATCGTAACAGTATGTGGTGTATTGTGGTGTATTGTGGTGTATTGTGGTGTATTGTGGTGTATTGTGGTGTATTGTGGTGTAGTGTGGTGTAGTGTGGTGTAGTGTGGTGTAGTGTGGTGTATTGTGGTGTGGTGTAGTGTGGTGTAGTGTGGTGTAGTGTGGTGTAGTGTGGTGTATTGTGGTGTGGTGTAGTGTGGTGTATTGTACAATTACACTGATTGGTTTTTAAACAAAATCATGAAAGAGAGTTGCGTTGTTTTTATATAAGCATATTTACTTCGATGATTTGAAGAAAGACTAAAGTTTGTAGACCAAATTTCGCTGTTTGCGTTCGCGTTTCTCTATGCAGAGTCTGTTGAATTCTTGCCTACCTTCTTTTTCAACTGCTGCTGGATTCTTTTAAATCTCTTAAATCAAATTAAATTTTTACGAAACCCCATGATGTGGTTACCTCCCCTGCTATTCTACCTGGTCGGCTACCTGGTGTTGGGGATCCCCGGGACTGGGGTCTCTCCTGATGCTGAAAACCCAGCAGATACACCGGCGCTTGGTGTGTGGCTTACCCCAGGCACCATGGCTTCTCCGGAATCGGCAAGAGATCCTGCCATGGCGACCCCGCTGCTCACGGAGGGCCTCCCCGCGTGGATATCTCACTTCCCCGTGGCCGGGGATCTGCCGCGAGGACTACGCTGTCTGTGGGCCCGGGGCAATGGGAAGCTGTCCCCCTATGCAGGGTTAGTCACAGTTACAAACACCAGAGGAGTTTAGAATGAAAGACGGATTACGTCGTCTCCACCTCAATGTTCGCAGTATGATCAATAAAATGGACTCCATCAGAATATGGGCCGTTTCGACTGACTCTGATATCATTGTCCTTTCCGAGACGTGGCTCAAAAAATCGATCACAAATGATATGATCAATATAGATGGTTACAATGTCTTTAGAACAGACCGTGCGGGAAAAGGGGGAGGGGTTGCGGTTTATGTTAAAAACAATTTAAACTGCACTTGCATCGAATCCCAATATGTTTTGAACTCTCTGTAATTAAACTATCGCTCCTAAATGGTTCTGACGTTGTAGTGGTCGGATGCTATCGCCCGCCCGCCGCTTCAAGCGAAGCCACGACTTTACTCTCCAGTTTTCTCCATAACTGGAATAAATCCGAGATGGTCCTACTCGGAGACCTAAACTGGGACTGGCAAACGGATTTGTCAAACTCTTTCAAGGATACTTGTGACTCTCTCTGCTTGGTGCAACTAGTCAACTCACCAACCCGATTAAACCAAAAAGACTTAGAGAAGTCCACTTTGATCGATGTCATTCTTACAAATTCACCTCACCGATTCTCCGCAGTCGGGACCTTCTGTAATGATATAAGTGACCACTGCGCAATTGCCTGTGTGAGAACCTGTAAGGTTCCTAAAGGAAAGCCACGTTTTATTTATAAGAGGCAATTCAAACACTTCGATGAGCAAGCGTTTTTACATGATGTTTTTAATAGTGATTTACATATGGTTTCACTTATGACTGATGTTGAATTAGCATGGAATTATTTTAAATCCACTTTCTTGACTTTATGCAACAAGCATGCTCCTATTAGGAAATTTAGGATAAGCGGTAAAGACAACCCCTGGTTTAATGATTCTATATCCTCTCTCATCCGACAGAGAGACACTGCCTGGGCTAAAGTAAAGAAATCGAATATTCCTTTAGATTGGAATCTATATAGGACATTAAGAAATAAATGCACTAAATTAATTAAAAACTCTAAATGTGCCTATTATCTTAATGTTATAGATGGAGATTTGAACAACCCTGCAAAGGGTTTAATATTTAATTTGTTAATACTCCTTGTTTATCTTTTTCTTTTTCTTATGGCACTCTATTGTTTGCACACTTGTTTTTTTGCACTATATTGTCTATTCTATTCTGTTTTTCTATTGTTGTGAGCTGCCATAACACGTGAATTTCCCCACGGCGGGATCAATAAAGTCTATCTTATCTTATCTTATCTTAAAGTTCTGGAAACTTGTTAAATCTTCCTCTTCAGGTTCCATCACTCCTAACAGTCTTCCTGATCTCTTAAGGGTAAATCAAAGTGAAATCAAGGACAAAATGGACATTGCAGACAGCTTTAATAACCACTTTATCTCTGCTGGTTCGATCTTTGAGTCTAGCAACTCAGGGACGATTGCTGCAGAAGGAGAACCAGGTCCTCCGCCACGTGACCCTGATCAGCTGTTCACCTTTGCCCCCATCTTGACCTCTCAGGTTCACAAAGCTTTATTGAGCCTAGATATAAAGAAATCTTCAGGCCCAGACAAAATAGAGCCGTTCTTCCTCAAAGTTGCTGCGGATTTGATTGCAGAACCTATAACTTCTATTTTGAATCTCAGCCTTTGTTCTAGTGAGTTACCCAGCTCATGGAAGTCTGCCATGGTTCTCCCTTTGTTAAAGGGCAGAGACCCCTCTGACCTGGACAATTATCGCCCTATCTCCAGACTGTCTGTTATGGCCAAAGTCTTTGAATCGCTTGTAAACGAGCAGCTAAAAAAGTTTCTAATTGACCATAACATTCTTAATGAGCCATAGTACAACTACAGCAGCTATGCTAGTCACAGATGACATCATCAAAGCACTAGACAGGAAAAAACACTGTGCAGCGTTGTTTGTTGATCTGTCTAAAGCGTTTGACTCTGTGGATCATGCATTGCTACTGCAGAGGCTTGGCTGTATAGGTCTTGATGAAATGGCTCTAAGCTGGTTTAAAAACTACCTGTCTGAAAGAACTCAGTGTGTTTCAGTAGAGGACTATACCTCAGCTGCTCTTACTGTAAACAAAGGTGTTCCGCAAGGTTCTATTCTGGCCCCTGTCTTTTTCTCCATCTTTATAAATGATCTAGGCAGTGGGATAAGTCCAGCACAGTTTCATTTATACGCAGATGATACAGTTGTCTATACAGTGGCTTCCTCTTTAAATCAGGCCGTAGAGCTTCTGCAGGATGCTTTTTACATACTACAGCACTCCTTGCTAAGGTTAAGACTGGTCCTTAATGCAAAAAAGACCAAGTACATGACCTTCTCTCGCTCTCGAGCTACTGCAGCTGTCCCTCCGATCCTGACACTGGAAGGGACATGCCTTGAAAAAGTAACATCTTATAAATATCTCGGCATTTGGCTTGACGAAAAGATGGTCTTTGATGTGCATATTGGCAACCTGCTGAAAAAGCTTAGGCCTAAACTGGGTTTTTTCTTTCGTTTGAAGAAATGTTTCCCATCTGAAGCCAGGAAGAGAATTGTGCAGAGTTCCTTTCTGTCTGTATTAGACTATGGTGACGTGATTTACATGCATGCTCCATCCTCCCTGCTTAAAAAGCTGGACTCTGCTTACCATGCTGCTATACGTTTTGTAACAGGTGCAGGCTCTCTCAGCCACCACTGCACTCTGTATCAATCTTTAGGATGGTCCTCTCTGTATCAAAGGAGACAATCGCACATGTTGATTTTTATCTTGAAGTCATTGCTAGGTAAGCTGCCTTTATATATCTCCAGACTTTTATCTTTTTATACTTGCACTTTTAATACCAGGCGGGCAACAAATAAGATGCTTCTGAATGTTCCTTTGATGCTGTCAGAGCTTGGTAAAACTGCATTCTCCTATTATGCCCCCTCTTTATGGAATAACTTGCAACAGAAACTTTGTCTAGAAGTACTCCCTACTGTAAGTGTTTTTAAAGGTATGCTACGAATAGCCCTACAAGAAACTTGTAATTGCTTTACCTGATGCTGTTGCTGACTCGATTCTGCTTCTTGCTACTGCACAAATAGCTTATTGTGTTTGTGTCTTTTGTTTTTTTGTTTTGTTTTATGTATATTGTATATGCACTGTTTTTATGTTGAAACTTTTTGTGTGTCGTCTTGACCAGGACTCCCTGGAAGAAGAGATCCTATACCTCAATGGGATCATTCCTGTATAAATAAAGGATAAATAAATAAAATTGTGGTGTAGTGTGGTGTAGTGTGGTGTATTGTGGTGTAGTGTGGTGTAGTGTGGTGTAGTGTGGTGTAGTGTGGTGTAGTGTGGTGTAGTGTGGTGTATGGTGGTGTATGGTGGTGTATTGTGTCGTACTATGCATGCTGCAGGACAGACACACTAGGTCAGGATGGATTATCACGTCAAGGACTCAGGGCGTCTGTGGCTTGTTGTATAATACTGGGGCACAGGTTAATAGCAGGTTAGTAGCAGGTTAGTAGCAGGTTAGTAGCAGGTTAGTAGCAGGTTAATAGCAGGTTAATAGCAGGTTAGTAGCAGGTTAGTAGCAGGTTAGTAGCAGGTTAGTAGCAGGTTAATAGCAGGTTAGTAGCAGGTTAATAGCAGGTTAGTAGCAGGTTAGTAGCAGGTTAGTAGCAGGTTAGTAGCAGGTTAATAGCAGGTTAGTAGCAGGTTAATAGCAGGTTAGTAGCAGGTTAATAGCAGGTTAGTAGCAGGTTAGTAGCAGGTTAGTAGCAGGTTAGTAGCAGGTTAATAGCAGGTTAATAGCAGGTTAGTAGCAGGTTAGTAGCAGGTTAGTAGCAGGTTAATAGCAGGTTAGTAGCAGGTTAATAGCAGGTTAGTAGCAGGTTAGTAGCAGGTTAGTAGCAGGTTAGTAGCAGGTTAATAGCAGGTTAGTAGCAGGTTAATAGCAGGTTAGTAGCAGGTTAGTAGCAGGTTAGTAGCAGGTTAGTAGCACACAGGTCACATGTCTGTCACAGGGGACAGCATCATACATCAAACACAAAATGATAACTAAGAATGATAAATGATAATTTCCAGCATTCTGTACTAATTTACTTTCACAACACACACACACACACACACACACACACACACACACACACACACACACGTCTTGTATCAGAGTGCACTCTCACCAGATTGCTGTACTGCTCAGGATCCAAAAACAATATTTTGAATTTCTGCTTTTCTTCATTTGTCTCATTTATGGCAGAAAGTTTCACAACATGTCCTTCGGCTAGCAAGGCTTCTGATGATGATGGATGCTACCGATGCTAACAAGGCCTTCTGGGGGTTAGTGACTGAATGGAGGAATATTGTTTTTAATTGTTTTTCTAGCATGTCTGTTACAGGAATGCTGCCTGGCTGCTGTGACCTCTGACCCCTGACCTCCTGACTGGCTGCTTGTAGTTTTGGTGATCCGAAGACGGGAGGAAGTTCAACGTCAACCCGAATGAGCACAAACGTGACGTGATGGTGGTAGGAATTCACCGCTTTGGAGAGTGTTGAGATCATGAAGATATTCAGGTCCAGACGTCGCCTCAACAACTAGTCAACGTCAAAATGTGCCGCGTTCTTCTCCGGTCACCAAATAATAAAAATGTGCCGTTTCCGAGACCCTGACATCTTGTTTTTCCTACATTTGTTGTTCTAAAAATGGCTTGTTAGCTTGTTAGCTTGTTAGCTTGTTAGCGTTCAGTTTTGAACCCAGTCTCTCATGGTGGGAGTTCAGTCAGCCTTCACCTCCTCCACTTTGGGTTTTTCACTCTGTTGTTTTTCTGCTTTTTTCTCATTTGGGGGTTTGAAAGTTTCAGTATTTGTCACTAAACACTAAAACTAATCAGCAGCTTTCTACTAACGATATCTATTGATTGTTGATTAGATCAGATGAAACCTGCTGCAGCATCCCTCCTTCATCTCATCTCTCCTTCATCTCATCCCTCCTTCATCTCATGCTTCCTTCATCTCATCCCTCCTTCATCTCATGCTTCCTTCATCTCATCCGTCACTCATCTCATCACTCGTTCATCTCATCCCTCGTTCATCTCACCCCTCCTTCATCTCATCTCTCCTTCATCTCATCCCTTGTTCATCTCATCCTTCGTTCATCTCATCTCTCCTTCATCTCATGCTTTGTTCATCTCATCCGTCACTCATCTCACCCCTCGTTCATCTCATCCCTCCTTCATCTCATCTCTCCTTCATCTCATCTCTCCTTCATCTCATCCCTCCTTCATCTCATGCTTCCTTCATCTCATCCGTCACTCATCTCATCACTCGTTCATCTCATCCTTCGTTCATCTCATCACTCGTTCATCTCATCCCTCGTTCATCTCACCCCTCCTTCATCTCATCACTCGTTCATCTCATCTCTCCTTGATCTCATCTCTCCATCTCATCCCTTGTTCATCTCATCACTTGTTCATCTCACCCCTCGTTCATCTCATCCTTCGTTCATCTCGTCCTTCGTTTATCTCATCCCCAGTGAGCAGCTAAGTCAACGTGGACTTAGTTAGCTTAGCTGCTATAGCACGTTAGTGAAGTAGTCTGTTAGCTACCAACTACTTTCCTTTGAATTCTTAGATTAGCTAATGCTAGCTTGCCCGCTAATGTCTATCTGTCTAGCTTTCATGTACAGCAAAGCTAGCCTGTCCTGTGCTGTCTAGGTAGTCTGGTCAGCTTCCAGTGGAACCAGTAGAAGACTGTGGTGGTACTGGTCAGGTCCCAGTGTGAATGTGAAGCAGCATGTGGAACCAGCAAATCCCCACTGGGTGAATAAATAAAGCATCCAAAACATACTGGAAGCACTGGGCCGCTGAGTCCCAGTCTGCCCCCCCAACTGTAATTCATGTCTGGCTGCTTATTTAAACTCCCTGGTGGCTGAAATGAACAGAACATGAAGAACAACTAGAGTCAGTGGACTGAGGAATGTGTTGCTAACGGAGGCTGGGCTGCTCTGTGTAATAATACATAAATAACCCAGACAGACCCAGTGACTGCATGCTGCTAGTGGATGCCATTACTTTCAATTCAGAATGCTAACAATGCTAACAGGGCTAACAGGGCTAACATGTGATTTTGCAGGTAACTGAAGGCCGGCTGTGTAAACGTCTATCAGCATGTGAAGAATTCCTGCAGTTCCATTTAAAAGTCTGTTCTTATCTAAAAGTCCCATGAGCCTCAGCAGAGACGTGAGTCATTACTGTCACAGTGAGGAATGTATTACTACAGCCGTCCGCCACGCGCCACATTAAGCCTCACTTCTTAATCCAAAGTGCTTTTAGACGGCTTCATTTACAGCCGACTGGTTTCATGTCTACGGGTTCCCTGTCTGGTCTTGGCTGACTGTGTTCATGTTACACACTGAAAAACCAAAACTCAACACTTACACGACTCGCTCTTCAGTTCAGCCGTACATATTGTGCTTACTGTATGCCCTGATTACAATAATTATGATGCCCTGACAATGTGCCTGTCAGGTGTTTATGATTCCTTATAATGCCTTAAACCAAAATCACCCTCTAAACCTTTTACCAGAGTGGAGGTGGAGATAGCAGGAGAACCAACTACACTCTCTGCTGCACTGAAGGAGGGACACCACAGTGAGGAACACCACAGTGAGGGACACCACAGTGAGGGACACCACAGTGAAGAACACCACAGTGAGGGACACCACAGTGAAGAACACCACAGTGAGGCTGAGAGACAAAGAGACAAATAGAATTCCTCCATATTCCTCCATCAGGAATATGATGTGATCAAATCCCTGACTGGAGCTCTCTCTCTCTCTCTCTCTCTCTCTCTCTCTCTCTCTCTCTCTCTCTCTCTCTCTCTCTCTCTCTCTCTCTCTCTCTCTCTCTCTCTCTCTCTCTCTCTCTCTCTCTCTCTCTCTCTCTCTCTCTCTCTCTCTCTCTCTCTCTCTCTCTCTCTCTCTCTCTCTCTCTCTCTCTCTCTCTCTGTGTGTCTCTCTCTCTCTGACAAGTTGGAGGACAAAAGGATTTGAGTAGTAACCCTTCAGCTGGGGCAAGATGGCCGACTGGCTGCTGTCAGTTGGGGAATGTAGTCCTTTTCTTCTAAGTTCCTCTGTGGCAGATACCCCAGTCTGCCACAACACACACACACACACACACACACACACACACGCACGCACGCACACACACACACTCCACTCACCCTGAAGGCTTCCTGGGCAGCGTAGTCGTCCTGGTCGCCGCGGTACCAGGGCCTGACGGACCGCCGCCCCCCCACGCTCTCGCCAAACAGATCAATGAAGAAGAAAACGTAGTCTTCTGCCCCCAGCCCCTCCTTCCAGAAGTGGATCATCAGCTTCCGGAAGACATGCGCTGTACACCCAGGCCACACAGAAGT
>JAXDDW010000177.1:0-177500 GCA_034670385.1 Hoplostethus mediterraneus
AACTATCAATCATCTGTTTGCTTTTCAATGAAAGAATCAATTAGAGAGAAAGGGGCAAGACTTTTGGGCTTGGGGGGGCTGGGGGGATAATACACATCGTGGTGAAGGACCATTCACTGTCTTGGCCACGTTGGGACATTGTGGGTTTTAATGTTTTGAACAAATGATTCAGTTTGTGCTGTCTAGAGACAAATGATAGAGTGGAATCCCAAATAACACCCAGGTTGCGGATTTCTGAGCAGGGGCAGATGGACCAGCCGTCGATGGTCAGGACAACTTTCCGGAGAAGTGCCTTGCAGGGTACAACCATGAGCTCAGTTTTATTAGTGTTGAGCATGGGCTTGACTGTTTTGAAGACACTTGAAAAGTCAAAGAATATTAGCCTCTGGTGACCATCTTCTCAATGTCCTGGTGGTCACCAATTGCAACTGGACAATAGGTCTGTAGAGGGGTGAGAGGTGGACCAGGTTGTGGGCTGATCTTCTGAGGAGTGGGAGTGCAGTATAGCAGAATGTTCAATCTTCTCAATGTTCATCTGGAGCTCCACTTCCTGTCTGCTGGACTGACTGAGAGCAGTAGATGTTGCTACTATCACTGCTGATGGATCAGATGTGGAGGTCAGTTAGTGGGATTCTCCAGGATTTTTAATCACTGTGATGACCCCTGGTACTTCTTGTTGGGTAGGCTTCCCAGGAAGTCATCAGTGGAATGTCCAACACCTGTGTGGGCTGAGCTTCTCAGCTATATAAGCTGTGGAGTCAGTCTCTCTGGCTCTCTCTTTTTTTTTTGATGTTTTGGTTTGGTAATGTATTTGGGTTAGGTTACTTTTGAACACACATCCACACACTATAGACTTCACTCATCCATTCACTGCACACATTATTGATGTTACTGATTCACATGTAGCACATTACTTTAATTTATTTTCCCTTTGGTTAAATAAATTATATTAATTATATGTCATGTGTGGTGTCCTCTTTGTCATCCCTTGAGCTGGGTTGTGACATCACTGCTCCAGACTTTCATTGACAGAATAGAAAATCAAACCATCAGTCCATTTTTCTCCATTCCTCCTGTTTTGGAGCGAGCTCACTACAGACAATGTACAACCTATCACTACCTCCAGTGTGTGTCCTTTACCATGACCATATGAGTATTCAGCTCTAGCCGGTCCGTAGTTCCATGTCAGTCAGTATCAGATGAATGAGAAGACCGGCGCTGAGCATCTCATCATAGAGATGGAGGAGAGAGAGGCTTTGCATTGACTGCCCTCTAAAGTTTGAAAAGAGGAACCGCAACATATTTTCCACTTCAACATGAAGTAACTCACTAGTGATTCGCCATAATGTACAGATATGGTTGTGGTTGACATGTGAAGAGATAGTACTTCCTTTATTTATAGCTTGGTGATCATTTCAGCAACCAGAGTGTTGTATTGGCTTTGACAGTTTTGTGAGGAATTGACCATCATGAGATTTAGATTTCACATTTCTGTATTGTTTCATTGTTTAATGTTCAGTGATCTTCTGTCTGGACGTGTGTTTATGAAGCTCTGTCATGGAAGAAACAGACAAGTTTTATTTATTTTACTGATGTGATGTGTTTTACTTTTGAAATGTATTGTATTCAGATTATTCCCCTGAAGAAGAAATGTCCTTTTAAAGCCGAGTCACACTCAAATGCTTCTAAGACTGATATCTGAGTGTTAACTTTTGATCATTTGTTACTGTAGGATTTTGTACAGCTGCTCAACCTACTCCAGTCACTGTGGATGTCGAGCACAATAATAAACAGCAGAGTCTTCAGTCTTCAGACTGTTCATCTGGAGATACACCTGCTGTCTGCTGTTGTCTCTGGAGATGGTGAACCGACCCTGGACTGACTGAGAGTAGTAGATGTAGCTACTATAGATATAAGCAATCCACTCCAGTCCTTTTCCAGGAGCCTGTCTGATCCAAGCCATCCCATAGCTACTGAATGTGAATCCAGAAGCTGTACAGGTCAATTTGTGGGACTCGGCAGGTTTTTTGACCACTGGTTCAGATTGTGTCAGAGTCTGACCATCAACACCTGTCAAGACAAAACAGAAAACCATCACATCCATTAAATGACTAACTTGAATGAAGACAACGTCACATCAAGATGAGTCCAAAGCTTCACCTGCCCAGCAGATAGTTAACAGCAGCAGTCCTGTCCTATAGCCCATCATGTTAAACTGTGTGTCCACTGTTCTCTCTCATCCTCTCTGCAGTCAGATAAGTAGAGACAGAAGACATCAGAGTTTTGCATTGACTCCTCCTCATAGGGAGGGAGGATCGTACTGGAATGGACTTGTCTCTCAGTTATTGTTTGATGAAATGGGAGAATCCTGCTCAATGATTGTACAAAGAGACTATTAGGGTTCAATTTGACCCACAGGTAAAGAAGGGTTGAGATTTCATCAGAATATAGAGATAGTTTCCAGAGCATCAATACTCCTCAAAATCCCCAAAAGAACCAATTTTATCATTGAAGAAATACCTGAATATTTATTTTTAACAAATTAATTTATTTAAATTTTAAATTTTATTTTTAAATTTCCATTGTGTTGATGTCTTTTTCAATAACAGAGCCATTAAACTACAATATATATTTACATTTTTTCCCAATATATTTTTCCAATATATATTATTGTTATTCAATCAAAGCATTAAGCTATTGATTATTGGTTACTTTTACTGTTATTGTTTTTGACTGTATCATCAGAGTCAGAAAACTCATGGTACAAAATCATGAAGTTAAAAACTGAAACAATTTGTATTACTTATTTTTTAAAGACATGACTGTTATAGACATATAGAGGATGAGGAATGAACTGAATAATTCAACACATAGCTAGATGTTTCTGATTGTCCGCTAATTTAGGTTTCATGTTTCATCCTTTCTACTTTGTCAGTGCTTCATTCATCCAAAGATTGTTTCTCCACTTCATCAGGGAACTGGCCTTGAATGTATCAGTGGGCTGAGGGCGCCTCCTCTGGTGGCTTCATGCAAGTGTTCAGGGATTGAGGGGTTTTTGTACAGGTCTACTGATGGTTTGGATTACTGTGGGTCTCTGGCACAATAATACACTGCTGTGTCTTCAGACTGCAGATTCTGTCCCTGTAGAGTCACTGTGTTGCTGGAAGAGTCTAAGGAGATACTGAACTTGTTCTTCAGTGAATCTTTGCACTCTGTATCTCTACTCATCCACTCCAGTCCTTTCCCTGCAGGCTGTCTGATCCAAGCTGTATAATAGCCAAGAGAATAGGAGACCTGACAGGTGATGGTCAGAGGTTGACCTGGCTGGACAGTCAGAGAGGCTGGCTGAGTCAGCTGTTCACATTTCACACCTGTGGAAAGTAGAAACACTTTGTAACACATTGTCCAGTTACATTGAACTATAAGAACTGCTGATGTTGTACATGACATGTCAAACCCAGAGAGACTCACAGGATCCAGCTGCCAGCAACAGCAGCAGAGCTACAGAGAACATGGTTTGTGTTGAAGCTGAACTGGTGGGAGCTGCTGTTCCTCTTTTGCCTCGACTGACAGCGTGATATGAACTCTTTATAGCAGAGTAACCAGGAAGTACACTTTGCATCGACACAGTGAAGTGAGTCTGCTTAATAGTGGAGTTAATACAGGAAGTAGTTTGTGTACGTGTCCGACCCCCTGCTGTGTCTCACTGCTACCAGATAATATTTTATAACATGTAAACTTCCAGGACAACAATGAGGAAATTTAGAATATGAAACTATAATATCACATTTTATATATGGAAGGTTCTACCAGACTTTGTATGTATTCTATTTGAAATCTGTGTGATGAAATAAATTGATCAACATATTTTATTGATCTGATTAAAGAAAATATGAATGTAAATCAATAGTCATCCAACTATGTGTTTTTCTCAGATGCCTTATAAACAGGTTTGCATCATAGTGATTAAAAGTACACACAGTAATAGTCAGCTGTGTTGTTGAAGTCTTCTGCTTGGAGCTTGATCATATTATTTAGTGAATTCTTGCATCTGGGGTTTCTAATTGAAGCTTCCTCTGCCCTCTTTCCTGTTTTTCTCATGGGTTGGTAAACCAAGATGTCCTAATTATACACTAACAAGTTGTACCAGTCAGCTGTTACTGGTGGTTTTATTTCCTTTGTCATTGTTGTATCTCAGTTCACTTGTATCCAAAGTGCTTTACAGCACCATGAGTTCATCCATTCTTATCATGGGTTGCTCCAGTGGGAATCAAATGCCTCAGTGTGGCTTTACCCATTGAGCTACTCATGACCACAGGATTAGAGAAATGTACTATAGAGATGGAGACATCAGAGTTTTACCTTGACACCTCCTCACAGAGAAAACCACAAAGAGAACTTAGTTTTTATAAAGTATGTAATATGTATGTATATAAGTATCAATACTAAACTGTATTCAACATAAACAAGAAATATACATGAAGTAGCATCTAGATTGAGACTGTGTGTTCCTCTAAGTGTGTGATGATGTCTGTGATGTAAAAAAGTGCATCAAGCAACTGTTTGACTTGGTTTGGCTTGTTGATTTTTTTGTAAAGCTGCTCAACCTACTCCAGTCACTTTTGGACTCGAGCACAAAAATTTAAAAAGCAGGTCTTCAGTCTTCAGACTGTTCTTCTGGGGAAACACCTGCTGTTGTTTGTTGTCTCTGGGGTTTGGTGTGAACCGACCCGGGGATGATGAGGTTAGTAGATTTGTCACTATCATTTTCCCAATGGGTTGGGGAAAAAACCCCAGTCCTTTTCCAGGACCCTTTTTTGACCCAAAGCCACCCAGGAGCTACTGATTGTGAACCCAAAAAAGTTTTACAGGTCAATCTGTGGGACTCTGCAGGTTTTTTTTAACCCAAACTGGTTAAAGATTGTGTCAGGGTCTGCCATCAAAAAACCTGTCAAGACAAAAAAAAAAAAACCCTCCCCCCCCCCCCATCCTTTAAAATTTGACAAAACTTGAATAAAGGGAAAAACGTCACATCAAGATGAGTCCAAAGTTCCCCTCCCCAAGCAGTTTAGTTAACAGCGCGGGTCCTGTCCTTTACCCCCATCATTTTTAAACTGTGTGTCCACGTTTCTCTCATCCTCTCTGCATCAGATTAAGTAGAAAACAGGGGACTTTCAGATTTTTGCATTGACTCCCCCTTTCATAGGGAGGGTGGGAATCGTACGGGAAATTTGGACTTGTCTCTCTTTTTACTTTTTTGATGAAATGGGGGGAACCCTTTGCCAATGTTTGTACAAAGAGATTTATTTGGGTTTTAAAAAAACTAAACATTTTTTTGGGGGCAAAACCCATAAAGGGAGCACACAGTGGCCTTATGTGGTTTTGCGTATCATTCAAGGGAGAGATGGGTTTGTTTTGGCTGAAGTAAAATTAGATTTTTGAGGAGTAAATGAGATCTTTTGGGTTCTAAACCCTTTTTTTGGACAAAGAATTTTAGAAATGCTTCGCTCTTTTAGCCAGATTTTTAAAAACCAAAAGGCCATGCAAATTGAATTAAGTATTTCATAGAGGGCTTTTTCATCTGTCCTAAAAAAAAAATTTCCCAAACATTGGCTTCAACATCATCGGGACGGGGTTTAAGGAATCACAGCAAGTTTGCATTAAAGTCTTACAAGTTTTTTTTTTTTTTTAAAAAAATACAAAATATCTGATTTAAAATTAAATAAAAACCCAAAAACACCACCACTTTGGTGAATACTGGAATGCAGACACTGTTTAAAAGAAAATTTTAAATTGTTATTAAAAATTAAGGGTTTTTGGAGGGGAAAAGATACACCTGCTGTGGGTCTCTGGAAAATGGGAACCGACCTGGACTGATGAGAGTAGAAAATTTTTTTGGGGAACCCCCAAAATCCCTTTTAAAAGTAAATATACATTAACCCCTGGGGGAAGGGATATGATTTCCCTCTTTTTACCCCTGTGTGTTGCTGCTTTCTGCTCTTTTCGGTTTTGGGGATTTTCAAAAAGGGTTTGGTTTTTGTGTTGCTGTTTGTACGGGGAATTTCTTACTTTTGGTGTTTTTTGGCAGAGGAAAGATGTTTTGGTCTTTTTGGACTTTAAAACTAGTTGCATCATCTAAAAAAGCTTTGTAGCATAGAAATATATGGAAAAGTACTAAAAAACACACGGGTTTATACCTGCTCCCATTTAACGAAAAAATTACAAAAAGGAGTAATTGATATCTTGATATCTTTTTTTTCCAAATTATTTTTGCTTACTTTTTTGGGTTTAAGGGCAAAGCTTTGTTTTACACGGGAAAAATTTAAAATTTTAAATTTTTTAAAAATTTTTAAATTTCAATTTAAATTTTTTTCCAAAAGTGTGGGGGGAGGAGGGTTTCGACAGAGTTTTGATTTATTTCTTTAAAGATGGAGGGTATGGGCCCAGGGGTTTTTCCCTCTCAGTGAACAAGATCATCAGGGACAAAAATTTTCTCCTTACCTTCCCGGGGTTTAAAAACCCAACGGACCCCAACTCTTTTTCTTTTAGGCCCCAAGTAAATGATGGTGCCGGGGGTCCTCCTTTCATCAGTGAACATGAGAAACTATTATTTAAAACTGTGTTTGATATTACATGTGTCTAAAACCCCAAAATGAGGCTTTTTTACCCCTAAAAGCTTTTTTTAAACTAATTCAAAAAGGGTAAAGGGAAGAAAAATGATAATAAAGGGCCTTTGATTTATAATAAAAGTTTTATCCCCTAGAGGGTTTTTACAGAGGGGTGCATGGTAATCGGTTTATGTGATTTCAAAAATTCACTGTCGCCCCCAAATTTGTACCGTTCAGAGATTAAACTCTCATTGTTTACTTTCTTTCAAACTTTTCTATTAGTCTTACGAGGATTTTTACGCTGTTAAAAAAACATCCCCTTTTTTGGTATTTTTTAAATTATATGTGGGTTCCCTGGAGAGGGCATTGTGACATTCTTGTTTGTTTTTTTTTTTCTTTTTTTTTTGGGTTTTTAACATTTATTTTTTAAAGGGCGGCCCCGGGGGTTTGTAGTGGTTAGCATGTCGCCTCAAAGAAGAAGGTTCGGGGGTTAAATTTTCCACCCCGGGGCCTTTTTTGTGTGGATTTTGCATGTTCTCCCTGTGCCTGGCAGGTTCCCTCTGGGTTCTCCAGCTTCCCCCCCCAGCCCAAAAACATGCAGTTAGGAAAATTGGTAAATCAAAAATTGCCCATAGGTTTTTGAAGGGTGATTTGGTGAACAGTTGTTTGTCTCTATGTGTTGGCCCTGTGGGGGAATAAAAAACCTGTCCAGGGTTTTCCCCCTGCCTTTCCCCCAAATGTAGCTGGGATAGGCTCCAGCCCCCCAAAAAAACCCTTGAAACAGGTAAAGCAGTGGCCCCACCCCCCCCCACAACCTGAAACGGGGAATAAGCAGTGAATGAAAAATGGATGGATTTTTTTTCTTAACGAAAGAAATTTGGATGGATAAAAGGATTGGAGTGGGTATGTGTTTTCAAAAAAAAGGGATTTTAATTTTTAACCCCCGTTCGGGGCCCAAATTTGACCCTTTTTGCCCTTTGACAGCAGTAAAAATTTACCCTAAACGTCATTCTTTTAGCCTGAAATTTGATGAATTTTCCAAAAGTGACCCAAAAAATACAAAAAAAATGAAAATTTTTTAAAAATGTTTACTTTTGTAAAATGGGGGCTTTTCCCGGGGTCAATTTTGCCCCGTATCTATTGAGATGGAGTTTGGGATCACCGTTTGGGTCAAATCAAGGAGGAATGGGGGTTTTTTGGGGGGGAAAATCTTAAAACGGGTAAAACTGTAAAAACCCCATGTCTGTGTTACTTTCTATGGGACATTTGGTGACAGAGTTCGGGGGGGTTTTTGACACTGTGTTTTCCCCCACCACATTTGCCCGGGTTTTCCCGAAGGGGACGGGACAATTGCTGGTCTTTAAAGGGGCAGGGGGGGAATCTCAAAACAGTGAAATAGAAAAACAGCAAAGGAGGATCAAAATATGGAAAAACAAAAGGGAAACCGGAAGTCATTTCCCGAGGTCAGAGGGTGCCTTGACACAGACACGAGATCCCGCACCTGCAAGCACAAACACCTGCAAGCACAAAAAAATACAATTTTCCCCGCTCTCTGAAACTTTTTTTAAGGGTTTAATAAACCATTTTTTAATGTCAGGGTAGGCTTTTTTAGACATTCTAAATAGACCCCGTAGTTCAAAATTTTTGGTTTTGGACCTTACTATGAGGGGGAAATTTTTGGCCCCGGTCCAAAAATTTACCCGGGGCCCTACTGTGAAGGCATCCAAAATTTAACAGTATGTAAGGGTTAAAACAATTTTTTTAAAAAATTATAGTTACTTTTTTCTGGTTACATTAAAAAATATAACCCCTGTTATAAACAGGGAAAAAAGTGTGGTATGAATACAGTGTGCTAAATAGTTACCAACACAGTGAATGTGGCAGGTTTGAACCATGCTTGAACTTCATACCCCCTACAGGATAAAATTATGTAAATACAACAATAATAATTGTTCGGGAGTAAATTTGTAGTAATACTAAATTAGAAAATTTTGTACAAATTTTGATGACTCAAAATTAATTATAACTAAAAAAATGTTTAAAAAAATGGAAGGGGTGATTACCCGAGTTCAATCAACAAACACTTTTTTTAAGGGATGAGGATGGAAAATGAATGAATATAAAAAATGTTCATTTATGAAAAACATTTTTATGGGCAAAAATGATATTAATAACGAGTGGGATAAAAAACTTAGTATGAAAAGTTTTTGTGTGGTCTTAAACAAAACTTTAACAGAAAATTAAAAAATCAAAAAGTTGTTGAAACGGTTTCCTTTCTCAGATTTGGGTGGGGTGTTCAATCAAAAGTCTTATTTTAGGTTTTGAATGGGTAGAGCACAAGTACACAGAGTTAGGCTTGAAGGTTTTTTCTCTGAAAGGGAAAAAAAAAAGAAACCTCATATATGTTTTTATGAACAGGAGGGCTAAAGAGGGGGCCCTTTGGGGGATCGTGGGGATTACCAAAGGAGGGTTTTTGTATAGTTGATAGGGCTTTATCGTGTTCTAATTTGGGGAAACAAATGGTTTTTAGTTAGATAAATTAGAAAAACAGCAGGTAGGGTTTAAAAAAAATACAAAAAAGCCCCGTTTTTTGACCCGTTTATCAATTCGTGTTGCCAACATAAAAGCAGCATTATTTTGATAATACAAAGAATACAACGGATTTATTTAATAAGAGGATCAGGAAATTATACGAAAAGAATATAAGGAAAATAAAGGGAAAATTCAAACAAAGGTCTCCACAGTAGAGATTAAAACTATCTTTTTGGACCCAAAAAAAAATTTTATTGGTTTTATTTTTATCTTTTTTATGGAAAAAATCACTTTTTTTAAATTTTTTTACTTCCCCAAAAAATGAAATCAAAACCCCGTGATTTATTTTTGGGGTCCAACTTTAGTAAGTGGGGTTTGTTCCCCCTAATGAATGAACACCCCAAAATGTATGTTAAATAAAACCAAAAGGTTTTAAAATAAATTTGAAAAACACAACGAAAAAATTAGTGTATTCAATATCCACATTAAAAGTCATTTCCCTTTAGTCGCAGTGAATTTTTGTTTTACATTTTCATTTCCTGAGTACTGGAATTTCCCCTCATACTGGGCCGACTAGTCCGGGCTCAGCAACCCCGACTGGGGTTTTTCCTTTTAAAAAAAGGAAAAAAGACGATAATTAGAAGCATGAAACCCAGATTGTATATTACTGAGGAAAAACAACCCATTTTTAAATTTAAAAAGTGGGGGGTCTTAAAAAAGCCCTTTTGGGTTTTTTTGGTCGGGTGTCCAAAAAAGGGTTTTCCCCGAAGCCGTACGGGGTTTCGTCCCTGCCGCCCTTAAAAGCATAAACCAAAATCCATGGGGGGGTCACGGGGCTTCCCCTTGGGTGTCGGTGTAGGTGACGGCAAACACGGATCACCCTTCTCCAGGAAGACCTTCAGCACACCACGGGTCTCCTCGTAGATCAGACCGGAGATACGCTTCACCCCACCGCGGCGAGCCAGACGGCGGATGGCGGGCTTGGTGATTCCCTGGATGTTGTCACGGAGAACTTTACGGTGACGCTTGGCGCCTCCTTTACCGAGTCCCTTTCCTCCCTTGCCTCTTCCACTCATTTTCACTGTTTGATAACCTTGTCGTGAAGTACCTTAGCAACTCCAGTCCAATTCACTTATTTCGTCTCTGAGGACGTAGTAGAAGACAGTTGGTGCGCCACGGTGGGCGTTCTTCATTTACCGGTGGTTAGGTATAAGGTGTATTGCCGCCACCTGCTGGTGTTGAGAAGATATTACATCTGATTTGACTGTTTCCTACTATTGACGTTTTATTCAGTTCAGTGTTTTCTCTTTGCTCTTCTCCCTTGTTCAACACACTTTTGAAAATGAAACTGAACTCTATTTTGAACTTTCTTCAAATACTGAGAACATCAAGAAAGTTCTAGTTAACAATCACCCTGTCTCTCTCGCTACCTACTTCCTTATTTTGGCAGATCTGAAAGAATCTTGAAACCATTGTGATGTGTTGATCACAAAGATTTAGTAATTCATTTTGATTCATTCAAGTTAATAACATTTTGTTTGCAATGTGTGTATTCCAGATTCTCTGAGGTGTTGGAGGTGAATGTGTGTGTAGAGACTTTAACTTCATAGGTTGAGGTGGCTCTCTACGTTACAACATGACGTGTTCCTATTCTTCAATGAATTCCATCTCAGATTCAAGTTTAATATTGTGGAAGTGTGTTCACTAGAGTTTGATAATGAAATGGTGTCCTCTAACGTTTACACCAACTACTATTGAGCATGAGCAAACTGTGGAAATTATGCACTTCTGATGAGATCAGTGTGTAAATGTCTGGCCATTCCACAGTAGTAGTCCTGTCAGATCGTCGGGTCAGCCAATCTGGTCCCGTTGGTTCATGTTAACTTGTTCAAGTAACACTCGCGGTCCTGGAGAGTGAGTGACCGTAAATATTCAGATATAGCGTAATTTTCTTCAGCCATGTTAAAAACAAGCCAACCCAACTGCTAGCCAGTGTTGTTGGCTAACGTGTTCTGGCCGGCTTCTGCCTCCAGCTAAGCTCCGCCCACAAACATCATGTTTCCTAACAGAAAAGGAGTCTATTGTATAGTGTAAAGTCTTGTCTTACACTATACACTTACAACACAACACTCTATTATTAGAGCTGAACAGTGTCGTTCCGGAAGTGAAAATCCCATTCATATTCTGCATAGGGATTTTGATTATTAGCCATAATGTCGTCTAGTGATGGCGAGATGAAGCTTCTCGAAGCATTGAAGCATTGAAGCATTGAAGCGTTCCAGCCAAATGGGTTGATTGGTTCATTTGTCGAGGCTTCAAGTGCACACTAGGGCCCCCTGCTGGTCTAAAGAAATGAGAGCAGGCAAGACTGGCAGCACGGTGTGCTATATATATGTGTGCAAAGCTTGGGCCACTAAAGGCGAATAAATTAAACCGCTGATGTGATCAACTTAAAAAATGAATAAATTACTGCATAATGTATATATTCATATCAGCCATAAACATCAGGCTCTATACTATATGCTCTATACCAGGGGTTTTCAAAGTGTAAGACAGTGAGTCTCCCTTCAGAGAACATCAAGTCATCGGGGCCTCCCGCCAGACTTCAGCACATGAAAATGAACTTGCTTGGCATTATTATGTATGAAACTGGCAATCAAATTTATTTACCGTTCCGGCCCACTTTAACCCCTGTACACAACCCATTGGTGCGCAATGCTGCTCCCTGACACCATGCGTAAGGGCTGACCCAGTGCTTAATTTGTGCCGGGGCTAGCCGGGGCACAGACCCGGCAAATGCCAAGAATCCGGTTTAGCGACCCGGCAAATGTCTTACTCAGAATCAGAGCCCCGGGCTCTAAAGTGCGACAACAACGCGTATATTAAACTGGTATTAAACAACGTTACGTCCAGTGAACATTACAAGAGTAGGTGCGCGACTCCGCGAGCCAATCAGAGCCTAATATGTAAATAGATACACGCACGCACAGACAGACAGACAGACAGACAAAACAGATTCACGGTTAACGTTAATGCAGCACAAAGCTGCTTCTGGGCGACACAGAGGTAGGAAAAGTTTATTTTTCCTCCGCGGGGGGGCGGCGACGCGAGTTGAGCCCCGGCATCTCTTATTTTACAAATGAAGCACTGGGCTGACCCGTTAAGTAAAGTTTATAACACGCTCTGGGAAAAATACACATTGTTCACTCGTTTTAACCCTACCACGCATAGCCTACATAGCCTTCTCTACCTTAATGGGAGCGGTGAGTCTGCGTCTTGGCTGCACACAGACGGTGGATGCGGGGCTGTGCTGATGACAGGAACAAGCGCAGGTCGCCCTCCACCTGCAGCCTCGACCGGTACTTGCTTTTAATCAGATGTTTCGTTTCAAAATAATTTTACACGTCCGCTGTCAGGATTATTAAAATTGAAATATTATTAAATTCGATTTTCTTCTTTTCCAGAAAGCATAAATAATTGTATTTTAAACAAAATATTTCCCTGCTTTTTTTTCGCGCCTCCCCTGAAAATCTTTGGCGCCCCCCAGGGGAGGCGCGCCTCACACTTTGAAAACCCCTGCTCTATACTGTTGCGCTCTATAGGCGCAGCCGTCTAAGGCTATCACTAGTGGGTTTATCACAGTACTGAAATAACTTTAGTCCATGCCCACCTGTAGTGTGGGCCCCACCCAGGTCCTCACCCCGTTTATAACTCGGGTTCGGACCTGACAATTGGTTCCCAAAAACAGCTTTTTCTTCAGCCAGTGTGTGGGTCTTGGTGGGGCCCTGGTGACGTCAGAGTTCACAGTCCTGATGGCCTGAGGAAAGAAACTCGTCTCTGTTTTGGCAGCGTGACTACGGAGGCGCGTGTGTGTGTACACACACACACGCACGCACACACATACACACACTTAGGCGACTACACAGAAATTATAGCTCATCACATTCACACGATTTCCCCCATCTACCTCTTATTTTATATTTTATTAAGTGCTTACTGTATATATTGGGTTGTTTTTATATAAGAGCTCTAACTGTAATTATTGTATTGGTTTTTTACTGTAAATACTATGTATACTCCCCTTTGCACATTCCCGTGAGCATTGCCACTTTTCATTTCACTACATGTATGTGTATGTGACAAATAAACTTCTTGATTCTTGAATCTTGAATCTTGAATCTTGCCTGACCGCAGCAGCTGAAACAGTCCGTTGTTGGGGTGGTGAGGATCCTTCATGATCCTGCAGGTTCTGGTTCTGCACCTCCTGGTCCTGCAGGGTAGGGAGTGTAGTTCCATTCGTGCCTCTCTGCAGAGCCTTCCTGTCGTGAGCAGAGCTGTTGCCAAACAGGATGTCAGGATGTTCTCTACAGCTCCAGGGTCGAAGGACTGAAGGATCCTCCGAGAGACTTTGAATTTCCTCAGTTCCCTGAGGTGGTAAAGGTGCTGCCTTGCCTTTCTTAACAGAGTGTCTGTGTGTGAGGACCATGACAGATCCTCTGTGTAATCTGATGCAGAAACGTTTACAAATGGTTTGAGAGGAAACCAATGTTCAGAATAATAAATACAATTTATCTGAAATGCTGAAAACATTTTTGCTAGTGTGGCTACTTACCGCAAAGAGGTTGAATACTGATGCAAACTTGTTCTTATGTTATTTTAAATTGATCCTTCCACATACATTTCAATTGTGGTTTCACTTTGATAGACTAGAGTATGTTCCACAGAACTCAGATAAAAATGTGTTCTGAAATAACAAGGGGTTTCAATACTTCTGTTAGGCACTACAATGACTTTTCTTTTTTTGGCAATCTTTAGTAGAAGAAAGTTAACCAAACGTGTGAGTTTGAATATTGTTGTGAACATTTTAGTTGTGTGGTCTGGTCCAGCCAGTCGGTAGAGCATGAGACTCAGTCTCAGGGTCGTGCGTTCGATCCCCACATAGCTTCAACTATCATGCCTATGTAAGTCACTTTGGATAAAAGCGTCTGCTAAATGACTGTAATGTAATGTAACATGGACTCATGCTGTGTGTGATCCTCCATTAAAGTGTTCTTACCATCCATATGTTATAGTTATTGGCCTTTGTGTAATATGCCCTTGGGATATTATATTTAAAAAAACAACAACCTGTTTTATAAGGGTATTGTACACAGACATCTTAGGTGTGTCTGGAACGTTCCCAGTTCATTATGATGGCAAACATCATTTCATGCTTCAAGATGGATTTTCCAGCTGGTCTGGAAATTCATGACAACCATCGGGATATTTAACGTAAGCATTCCTCAAGAGTGAGTCAATAAAAGATGCTTGAGAGAACCGAGAGCAGCAGCCTTCATCTTATTTCGACTTCAAGACTGAATTGACGCTTCGAGACTTGCGTGAGTACTTTATGATCTGATGTATCTGCACAAAAGCTGAGACTAATATTATCTGTTGAGAGTCTTTGAATATTTCAGATAAATTACTTAAAAATATTATTGAAGGAACATTTTGACATTTTGATGAGATTCTACACTCCAGCTGCATTTTGCACATCTTGATAAAGCATACAGATTATAACTGTAATATTGTTTACTTGTCATCCAACACTGTAGCAACAGCAGAAGCTCCATAGCATCAGTCATGGCTGCTTTTTCTCCTGAGCAATTTGGGATGGAAATTTTAGATAACAGAAGAACCGTCCATGATTTCATCAAAAACAAGATCAAAGAGCTGACTTTAGCGGTAAGTACCTCAGTCATTATGACAATACTGTCACCTCCTCTTCTCCCTGAATGATGGTTACACAACTGTGTCAAAATATAGTGAAATAAGAGTCTTGATTTCTAATTTTCAAGAAACACTTTTATTGTGCTTTCTTCAATCAGAACTGCAACCACCCCATCCATGTGGGGGATCTAGATGCTCTGTGGAAGAAGCACCTCGGTTGGCTTCGTAACTTACCTCGAGTCAAGCCTTTCTATGCAGTGAAGTGCAACGACACCCCAGCAGTTATCAGGATGCTGAGTGCTCTGGGGACCGGATTTGACTGTGCCAGCCAGGTATTGATGTCTCTCTCTCTCTCTCTCTCTCTCTCTCTCTCTCTCTCTCTCTCTCTCTCTCTCTCTCTCTCTCTCTCTCTCTCTCTCTCATATAAAAAGGTTCCTTGGTGTGTGGTAACCTTCCTTCATTTCCTTTGGAAGTTTGTCAATTTAATCATTTGCAACACTTTTTGCTCCAATACAGGCGGAGCTTCAGCTGGTCCTGTCCCTCGGAGTTGCACCAGATAAAATCATTTATGCACACACATACAAACCAGAGTCCCATATCAGATATGCCTGCACCCATGGGGTTCAGTTGATGACTTTCGATTGCCAGGAAGAGCTCTCAAAAATTGCTCGTTATCATGCCAGTGCTAAGTAAGTGACCAAATCCTAATATTCTAGATTCAAGATTCAATCATACTGTAAGTTCTTCCTAATGCATCCATGAGCTAAATATGAGACTTTTGAATGATTGTCCAGACTAGTGCTTCGCATTGCAGTGGACGACTCCAAAGCGATGATAAGACTCAGTTCAAAGTTTGGGGCCAAATTGGCGACAGTACAGCAGCTGCTGGAGCGAGCTGGAGAGCTGGGCTTGGAGGTCGTTGGGGTCAGCTTCCATGTAGGTTCAAAGTGCATCGATGCCTTGGCTTTCAGGAAGGCCATAGCTGATGCCCGACGTGTCTTTGACATAGCGGTAAGTGGCTCATGATAGCAACACAACAATATCAGTATCAACATTCAGGGTTCCTCCACCATTTTGCCAATCAAATTCCAGGACTGTTCCAAGATTGTTCCATAACACGTAGCTCAATTTCCATGACCAATATTTGTCAGTCTTTGTAGCAAATATCACATTTGTTTATGTTGAATATTTGATGTGACTGCCCCGGGTCTTATTTCTGGCTACAACTATCACTTTGTATTCCTCAAAGGGAAGTGGATCAACAAGCTACAAAACATCATTTTTAAATTCTTTGACCAGAGTTTTCATGACTATAAGATTATACAGAGACTAACAGTTCCAAACACCTCTTTCAAGTATTTAGTGGGGATAACATCAAGGGAGCACACAGTGGCCTTGATGTGAGTATCATTCAAGGCAGAGATGGGTTTGAAATGGCTGAAGTCAACATAGATTATGGGGAGTGATCTGAGACCTTTTGTTCTCAACCTTTTTGACAAAGAATGTTAGAAATGCTTCATTCTTCTCTGGAGAGACCTCGATACCATAACTAGGGGTGACAGATGACTGACTCCATTATCTTAAACAAGACGCTTCAATGAGGTCAGAGGAAAGTCAATAACAGACAAGAAACAATAACCCTTCTCATACTGTGTGCATGTTGTGTATTTCTGTTTTTTTGTTTGTATTCGATTTCAGAGTTTGTTGGGCTTCCAGATGAGTCTCTTGGATATTGGTGGCGGGTTCTCTGGGAGAGATGACTTTCAAGTGAAATTTGATGAGGTAAAATAAAGCTTTCCTGTAAGTGTAACGTTTCTGGGAAGTCATGGTGGACAGTAAATGTAGTGTCGTCATTGTGGGATGTACAATATGTGGAATTTGTGTTGATTTACTACAGCATGTGCTGCTTTGTTATATGTTGTTTGTTTTTATTAAGGAGGCAGTTATATGTGTGCAAACATTTGAGTCCAAGACAAATTTCCCCACGGGGACAATAAAGTATATTGTATTGTATTGTATTATTTATCAGACAAATGTCTGAAAATGCCTGAAATATAAATACACCATGTAACACCTGTGGAATATACCATGTACCTTTACCTTCCACCATCCTAGACTTCAGCAGCCATTAATTTGGCACTGGATGAGTTCTTTCCTCTTGACTGCGGGGTTCAGATTATCGCTGAACCAGGGCGATACTATGTGGAGTCGGCCTACACACTGGCAGTGAACGTCATAGCCAAAAAAGTTGTCATGGAGGAAGCAGCAGGACAAAACAGTATGTATAGACAAGTCTTTTGAAGCCACATGAGTGTTGCTTATCAAGTCATTTACTTGATAAAATGGTCTGCTCAACAGGTCACCACTTTGTATCAGCAACCTTAAGCTCAATTACACCAAGAGCTGAGAACGGTCTGTGACTACCCACCTCTGGTACCATAGTTATACCACTGATATTTGACTACTACTAGAGATTCCCCTACTCTATCTTTTCTTTTCAGAAGTTTCCGTTGTGGCCAGCTACGCTCCACAGGGCGTATCCTGGCTTTCTCAGTGTTCAGACTCAGCTTCAAGCTCAATGTACCTAAGCTTCTTCCATTCATACACCTCATCTACCACGTCCTCCCATTCCATAGTGAAGTAAACAAACCACTGAGTGTTGGACCACAACATTAGGCAGGGCTGGTCTTTTTACTCCAATAAAGATAATAACATTACTCCCACCCTGAGACCTGTAGTCTATTACATCAGTTGTTATATTACTTGTCTGTTCCCTCTAAAGTTAGTGATTGCGTCCTCTCATGTCTTCCGTATTAGTTGTAACTTCATTTCCTCTCCTGTACGTTGAGCGATCGCCACAGCAGGCAGGCGGACAGCAGCAGTCAGATGCAAGTGGAGATAGATTTCTAGGTTTTTACAAACACACATAATGATTTCCCTCTGTAGCCTGTAGCTGTTTTGGTCTTTTGGACATTAACTAGTTGCATCATCTCAAAAGCACTGTAGCATAGCAAATATGGACAGTACATAATAACACACAGGTATACCTGCTACCACTCAACGATAAATTACTAAAGCAGTAATTGCTATCTTAATATCTTCTTTTCCATATTATTTTTCCTTACAATATGATAAGGGCTAAGCTCTTGTTTTACACTGGAAATTTTAATAAGTGATGTCTATTTTTTCCAGAGTGTGAGGAGGACGGCTCTGACAGAGTTATGATGTACTACGTTAATGATGGAGTGTATGGCTCCTTGAGTTTCATCATCGCTGAACCAGATCATGACAATATCTCTCCTTACCTTCCCAGGGTAAGACCCAACGACCCCAACTCTCTGTACTGTAGGCTCCAAGTAAACGATGGTGACGAGGGAAACTTACTAACAAAATGTGTTCTTCTGCAGACAAACTGTCATCTACAAACTGTAACTAGTGATGTAAACCATTAGATTAAGTCAAACCAGGAATGTCAAGGGATTCAAGTAATATACAATGATTTGAATGTATGATCGTCGTCATCATCAGTGAACATGAGTAACTATTATTTCAAACTGTAAGAAACAAAAATATGGCATGTGTCTATAATCCCAATGAGGCATTTACCCTTCAAAACTGTTTTCTAAGTAAGTCAATGGGTCAAGTAATGAAGTAATGATAATAAAAGTCTTAAAGTTTTCATGCCTAGAGGGATTTGACAGAGGGGTGTATGGTAATCGGTATTATGTGGATGTCTCCATAGACAGTTGAGAGCAGTGAGCAGAAGATCCGGTCTGTTATCTGGGGTCCAACCTGCGACAGCCAGGACAAGATCACTGACAACTGCTACCTGCCTGAGTTACAGGAGGGGGACTGGCTTCTCATGGACAACACGGGTGCTTACACAGTTAGCCTTTCTACCAACTTCAATGGCTTTGAAAAGGCACACATCTATTCTGTTCTGACACCTGAGGCGTGGCAAGTCTTAAACTCGTCTCACACAGGCAGCCTGTCCCATGAATAATGACCATTTTGATTTCTGAAAGATTCCAGATTTTCTTTCCTTCTGTGAAACTTCAAAAGATATCTAGATAGATAGATAGATAGATGGATAGATGGATAGATGGATGGATGGATGGATGGATGGACGGACGGACAGAGGACAGACAAACAGACAGACAGACAGACAGATAGACAGATAGATAGATAGATATGTCATGGCTCCAGCCCCGACCCCAGGGTTTCCCTATGCAATTCTACTGTTAAATATTAGACTATCGCCATAACTTTTGTAGTAAAGGTAGTAAACCAGTAGTAAACCATTTTCTAAAAGCAATACGGCACTTGAGGTCTTGCTGGACACTTTAACCCTAACGCTCTGAATCGTGACCGTATCCGCGACACAGCCTCCATCATTATATATTTTTTTATTTTCTATTTCTATTTCACATATTTTTTCTCAGTCGCTTTAGTACATTTCTCGAATCATCCTTAACATTTGCAAAACAGTAAACGCATTTCTCAAAACAATTGTTACAAACAGCACCACACAATGATTACCTGCAAAAGCCTGTAACTCAAAATCCTGAGTTCATCTCTCAAAAGTAAATCTTACGTCAATGAACATGTCAGTCCATCAGAATGACAAGTCCTTGTGTCATTGAGTACAAACAAGATGGTCAGAATGCTTAGTCATGTTGTCAATAGAACAGTTACTCTGATGGAAACTATGACGAAGGGTTTGATGACAATGATTGAAAATGCACGAAGGCTGCACTTTTTTTATATGGCATTTATTAATTTCAAGACATACAACCAATAATTGTTCAAATTGTCATAATTGTCATTTGCCTCAATGTGCTAAAACATTTGCACATGGTAACAAAGAGAAATGCTGTTTCTGTTATGTTCAGGTAACAAAATGTTGTGGAGAATTTCACATTTTGTTTTGACAACGTTAACTGTCATCGGAGAATTGAACCAAAGAAATGAGAAAAACTAGTGAAAGTCAAGAGTCATCAATTCAGAACACATTTACAAAAAAAGTCTCATAGAAATGGTTGACATGCTTGATATGCTTGACAGATTATGACAACTGGTTCAACCATTTTGCATGTAGTGACTTATGCAATGAACTAGTGCCTAGATGTTCTGGGGCGTGAGACTATTCAACAGAGAACCAACATAATATATTTAAATCAACATAAAATAAACTATTGATAATGTAGGAAAGAGCAGACAGTTGTACCATTTGCATGAATGTGTCAAAGCATTTGCAATTTGTTCAAAAGAAAAGAGAAGCTGCTTTTATGATGTGCACAAGTGACTAGATGATGTGGAGGTTGAACCAGTAGTTTTGAGAATTTCAATGACAAACTGTATTGTAACGGGATGGAAATATGAATCAATATAAACATGTTCATTTCTGAACACATTTTGATATAACGGTCAAACATGATATTAACAATGAATGGAATAAAAGTTATTGTATGAAAACTTGTGGGGTTGTGTTATGGGGTAGGCAGGCAGAGAGACATACAACATTATATACTAAAAGAGGATAAGGAATATGAGATAAAAGAATAGAAGGAAAATAAACATGAAACAAAGGCATCCACAGTAGAGATACTTATCTTATTAATACTAAGATGTTTAACATAACACAAAGGCTTTAAAAGTAAATATGAACACACATGCACTTTTCAAAGCAAAGACCAATGTCCACATTAATGCTCATTTAGACACCAGTATTGCAGTTACATTACTTGCAGTGAGTTTGTACATTAGTACATATCATGTCTGCTTTGTCCCATGTTGGCAGACAAGTGTATAGTTCTGCATTGTGTAATGCCAGAGCCCTTCATTGAGTATTAAAGGAACGGCTTGTAAATGTACGTGACCTGATGCGTGATTGCACTACACAGCATTTAGTAACATACATCAGAAAGTACTCATGAATATACAGAATTTCTCTTTTCATATTAAGTGGGTGGCTCTTAAAAGAGCCGTTGGGTTGATGTTGAAGGAAGGCAGATGACTACTTGGAGCTGGTGTACTTGGTCACGGCCTTGGTGCCCTCAGACACGGCGTGCTTGGCCAGCTCACCGGGGAGCAGCAGGCGGACGGCGGTCTGGATCTCCCTGGAGGTGATGGTGGAGCGCTTGTTGTAGTGAGCCAGACGAGACGACTCACCGGCGATGCGCTCGAAGATGTCGTTGACGAAGGAGTTCATGATGCCCATGGCCTTGGAGGAGATCCCGGTGTCGGGATGGACCTGCTTCAGGACCTTGTACACGTAGATTGCGTAGCTCTCCTTCCTGGTCTTTCTGCGCTTCTTGCCGCCCTTCGCGGTGGTCTTGGTCACGGCTTTCTTGGAGCCCTTCTTGGGCGCTGACTTGGCGGGTTCAGGCATGATCAGTCCGTTTCAATAACGAATGGATTCTGCGAGGCGTTGCTGCTTGATATAGGAGACTGATGCAAACTAGACTTGGCAGCTCCTCGTAAATGATTGGTTGATCTCCAGAAGGCGGGATGTGTTACGTAGGGAGGTTTTGTCTTTCCCACGCGCGGACTCCCGTCTATTGTTCTCCCTCCTTCCTTAACATTACTTTAATCTTCAGAAACTAAATGAAAACATGAACACGTAGAGTAGGAATTAAAAGATAGATACTTCATTGATCCCGGGGGAAATCTCGGTACACTATCCCAAAAAACAAAATATAAAAATATAAAACACGAGGCCTAAATATAAATGTCCTTAATTTCCTTTTTGCTGATTCATTGCTCAGACTTCCAGTGTAAATAAAATATGTCCAAGTGACTTTATTCTTATTAGGTCCACTGGAGACAGACTGGTGTATTGTCTCATTAGCTTACATGTGTTAAGGTCTGCTAGTTAATGTTTGAGATGAATTGATTGTAAATGTAGAGTCTATGGGGGAGCATCTTATTTTAGTAGATTTAACTCCTTAACATATACAGGAGCCTATCCAAAAAGATTTCCTGGATCATGTTCAAAGAAGCTTGCACTGAAACACCCAGGTTGTGTATCCAGACCAGTACAGAAAACACGCTACCACTATCTAGACCAGTAGGCTGGGATCCAGCAACCCAGGTTGGTAGGACTGCAGTTTATTACAACGGAGTAGACGTTGTACTCCAAACCAACAGATCTCCTTTCTGACTACTGGAATATTCCGATTTCAATCAATACGAAATTAATGTCATGGAAAGTTGTTAATCTGCAAGTTCCTAACAAATAAGTTAATACAGTTAATGGAAATGTGAGCTGTGTTATCTTATTGTAGGTAGTGACAATAAAAATAAGCTGTCCCCATTCTTGAACTGCATTATATAATGGATCATTTTGAATATGTAGTCTTCAGCCACACTGCATGGCCTGTTTGTAAAAACTAGTAGTAGAATAACAGCAGTGGTATTAATATAGTACTTGGATATGTATTGTTGCATGCAGCAGAGATTCATCAGTCAGGTGCTCTTTCATTGAAACGTGTGTGTGGCTCTTAAAAGAGCCTTTTGTGGTGAAGTGATTGTTGGAGGTTTACTTCTTCTTGGGAGCTGCCTTCTTCTTGGGGGCTGTCTTCTTGACTGTCTTGGGTTTGGCCACCTTCTTTGCAGCGATCTTCTTGGTCGCCTTCTTTGGGCTCTTTACCTTCTTGACCGCTGGTTTCTTGGCTGCTGGTTTGGCCGCCTTCTTGGGGGACTTCTTAGTGACTGCAGGTTTCTTGGCCGCTGGCTTCTTGACCTTCTTGGCCGCAGTAGGCTTCTTAGCTGCAGGTTTCTTGGCTGCGGGTTTCTTCGCAGCAGGTTTCTTGGCAGCCGGTTTCTTGGGTGTTGCTGCTTTCTTGGCGGGCTTCTTGGCTGCTTCAGCTTTCTTGTTGAGCTTGAACGAACCAGAGGCTCCGGTACCCTTGGTCTGGACCAGGACCTCCTTAGTCACCTGGCTCTTGAGGGCGATCTTGATGCGGGTCTTGTTCTTCTCCACATCGTATCCGCCGGCTAGCAGGCTCTTCTTGATGGCGGCCAGCGACATGCCGTTCCTCTCCTTGGAGGCGGACACAGCTTTAACGATGAGGTCGCCGACGCTGGGGCCAGACCTGGTGCTTTTGGAGACCTTCTTCTTGGCTGGCTTGGCTGCTTTGGCCGGGGCGGCGGGGGCTGCTGCAGCTGGGGCGACTTCTGCCATTCTCTTCTCTGTCGTTTGTTCCGGGACACACGAAGCTGAAAGTCTGACTAGACTGGTAGTGAAGCTGGAGCAGGGGCGGTACTTAAACACACCATGAGAACCGTGTAGACTCAGCTCAGCCCGCCTTCCTCATGTGCTGCCGGAATGCCGTGCCACTTGTGTTTTCTCCTCACCGATAAATGTGTAAAATACTCGTCTGTGAGAGTTACTGAAGTGTACCAGCGAACGGACCCGGTAGCAGACTCGTGTCTCTTCATGGTTCAGTCATGTAGAGCGCTGAGGGTTTCTGCTGTTTGTTTGGAGAGCCTCCAAACCTCACCAGGACACCGCCGTGGGAAGCGATGCTGAGCGACATTTCACCGTGATTTCTCTCCTAAAATGATTTAAAATGCTTTAGAAAGCCTCCAAAACCGGTTGTCCGGTGAGCCGAGGTGTTTATAGAGGGACTAAAAGTAAAAACCGTTATCTGTTGCAAAACGTTTTCTATTAAACAGAAGAAACTTTGGTATCAGTAAACACAGTCGTGTTGGCGGTGGCCTGTGGTGTTGTTTACCGAGACTTCATATGAGAAGTGGACGTTTATTTTCTTCTGTTGAGGATTTAGTTCATGAATAAAACAAGAAAGGTTTCTTAGTTGTTGAAATATATTTCGCCTACATTAACATTTTGGAGACTCTACTATCTATTAGATGCGCTCATGTAATGTGTTCATGTGTTAGTGGGAGAGAGTAAACTAGTGTTATAATAGGTGGGCTTTCAGTATTATTCAGATTATGAGTTTATTTCAGTTTCTATTAGTATTAAAGGTATTCGGGGTTCAACAGTGATCCTACTGATGATAGGATGTGATGATGTCATAGATAGGATCAATGACACATTTGTAGATTGTATATCCTGTGACCAGTCAGAAACCCAAGGTTGCAGCCTAATTTACTAATTTATTTGTTTTATTTTTCTTTCAACATTAGATAATCTCTAAATTTCCTATATTTTTAACAATCTGTATAATGTGATTTATGGCACAACTTGACCAGGCCCAGCCCTTGCTGTCATCTCCTATTGGTCAATTTCGAAAACGTTTTAGGGACATGTTTCACCAGCTTAATTAAATATATCCACCACTTTGGTGATGTTTGGACAAACTGTCAATGATTTATGGCCAAATTTGTGCCAGGCCCATGCACATGTTTGGTGGGCCCCCTATTGAGCAATTTCAAAATTGTACACACTTGGTTCAACATTGTTGAACATATCCTGCCAGTTTTGTAATGATTGAATAAACAATTTCTGATTTATAGTCTGATTTGTATTATGTTATGCCCATTTTTTGCATTTGTGCAAAATAAATCTCAAGTGCTGGTTTGGTGTTTTTTTTCCCCCTTCTGTGCCTTTATTTTACTGTATTTGTGTATTTTATTTTTACACATTTGGAGCCAAAGGCCATGTATGTTTTTGTCGATCACTGGCAGCAATTTCATGTTGCCAATAAAGCTTTTACTGCAGCAACTCTGTCACTTTTTTTTCTTCTACTTTATACTGTACATTTTATAGAGTGAAGAAGACTCATTCACGTTCAGATAGTATGTTGCCAAAAATGCACACATTCGACACTCAACCAAACAGTGTTGAGTGGTTTACAGTAAAAGGAAACTGAATTATAAAAAACAAAACTGAATTATAAAAAACAATGGATTTCAGATTGTCTATTGTATGCAGGCAGAACTGAACCATGAAAACTAATAGTTTTTGTAATGCCATCAACTGTTAGTATTTTGAGTTGTTTTGCTATGATTGACTAAATGTTCCTCTTATAGTTAGTGTATGTAGAGAAAGGGTTTTTTTCTGCATTTTGAAATGTAGAGTTGGTATTTAATTAACAAAATGTGATTTGAGCAGCAAATTGACAATTTGGCTAATTGTGTGATGCTGTGTTAAGAGGCGATATCAAGTCTTGAAACCAAGATTATATACACAGAGATGATATTAAACTGTCTCCTCAACTCATTTTCTCCACACACACACACACACACTCTGGTGAGGAAGGCGAGGCAGCGCCTCGACCACCTCAGGCAACTGAGGAAATTTGAAGTCTCCCGGAGGATCCTTCAGTCCTTCTACTCTGGAGCTGTAGAGAGCATCCTGACTGGAAGCATCACTGCCTGGTTTAGCAACAGCTCCGCTCAGGACAGGAAGGCTCTGCAGAGTATTGGAACTACACTCCCCACCCTGCAGGACTTGTACACCAGGAGGTGCAGAACCAGAGCCTGCAGGATCATGAAGGATCCTCACCACCCCAACAACAGACTGTTTCAGCTGCTGCGGTCAGGCAAGCGCCTCCGTAGTCACGCTGCTAAAACAGAGAGACTGAGACGGAGTTTCTTTCCTCAGGCCATCAGGACTGTGACCTCTGACCTCACCAGGGCCCCCACCAAGACCCACACACTGCCCCTCTTATACATACACACACATTTAGGTAATGACTACACATAATTTATAGTATATTACATATATACAATTTCCCCTTTTTTTACTATGTCCCTTACTTCTATATTTTAATTTCCAAAGTGCTCTTACTGTATATATTGTGTTGTTTTTTAATATAAGAGCTCTTACTGTAATACTGTGAATATTGTGTTGTTTTATTTTTACTATAAAGTTGTTGCCCTTTTGCACATTGCCACTTTTTCATTTCACTACACCCCGTGTGTGTGTATGTGACAAATTAAGTTCTTGAATCTTGTCAACCATATACACTTCAACTTCCTGTACTGCCTCTTAGTAGGGGTGGGCGATACTGCAAAATTTGGTATCGATCCGATACCAAGTAAATACAGGGCCAGTATTGCCGATACCGATACTTTTTACTTAGAAAAGCAGCTTATCTACTTTCATGTAGGGGAGAGCAATGCGTCATAATTTACGAAGTGAATGCATCATCAATATGCAAATTTGAATGAAAATTTAAAATTTGAATTTTCATGATCATTTAATGATTTTGTGATTTTTCCTTGAATTAGTTATCATGATTATGATCATAATAAAACACAGGACAAAGATTGTAGGCAAATAAAAAATACTTTTTATTAACTAACTCAATATTTGCAATTAAAATATAAATTTGTGGTGTTGCCACAGTACCTTATTTGTTTTCTGCAAACATCGCAGCTTGCAGTATTTTGGTCTGCAGCTGTAAAATAACACCAAACGGCAATCCTCTTCTTCTCTGCCATCATGCAGCCAGCAGTGCGCTGCTGAGTGACGTGACTGCACGCGGCAACACTCACAGTATAGCAGGGGAGGAGGGGGAGGGGTAGAGTGCGCATGAGCGAAGTGAGGGAGAGCAGCGGTGTTTGCACATGCACAACCACTATGATGTAACGGGAGTTGTGTACTGAACGTAGAGAAGAGAAACTGAAACTTAAGTATCGATCTCATCAAGCAAGTATTGATCAATACCGATTAGTGATGGGCAAAAAAGAACGAACAAATCTTTTTGAACGAATCTTTTTAGTGTCCGGTACGTACCGGGTTAGCAAATCGAACGGACCGACTGCTCATGAATCCCTACTCACACTGCCCACGCCCGTTGCCTGCTATGAGAGACTGAGCGGCTGCTCTGAGCTGCTCGTGAACCGTTCAGACTCTATCGGACTTCTCGGACATCTGCTCTCTCGGTTCGCGAGATGTCCGATGTCCGAGAAGTCCGATAGAGTCTGAACGGTTCATCAGCTCTCTCGTTCTCGAAACGTTCGGTCTCTATCGGACTTCTCGGACATCTCGGACAGTAAAACGCCAACTAAATCACAGGTTAATGATAATATTTTTAGTATTTACAGAGTATTGCTATTGATTTCATTTTATTTTGTGTGCTCTTGACTTTCTTTTTCTAATAGAGACAGTTTGGTTGACCAATGTTGACTCTCGTTCATCGCCGATGAACGAGAGAGCTGATGAACCGTTCGGTCTCTATCGGACTTCTCGGACATCGAACGGTTCGAAGTCCGATAGAGACCGAACTTGACTTTTTTTTCTCTGCAGATGCAGAAAGTTCAGTGCAAGCCATTCTAGTTCAATAATCCAATTTAAATTGGAGGAATTAAAGAAAAAAATATAACGTTATACAGTTGCAAACGGCTTTATTAAAATGGCAAACATAAAAAATATAAAAACAAACAAAATAAATATAAGCATGTCTGCTCACGTGCAGGGCATGACCAAATATAACAATCAAAGTGTCACAGTGACAAGGGCCTTAATATAAAACAAAAGAAACAAACCAAGTTGTAAACATATTATAACAAATATAAATACAAATATAAAAAAAAGAATAAAAACTCGAATGGTTCGATTCATTTACATGTATCAACTCGAAGGAATCGATTCTTTGACAAGATTCGGTCCGCCCATCACTTATACCGATACCAACGTTGGTATCGATACATCGATATTTTAGATCGATCAGCCCACCACTACCTCTTAGCAGATACTGCTCTTTGGACTATTCAGAATGATGTCACTTGACAGTTTGTGTAAACGTTGCACTTCTGATGAGATCAGTGTGTGGCTCTGAAAAGAGCCTTTTTGGGTTCGGTCTAACCGGATCACGGTGTCTGCAGGTCTACTTGGCCTTGCCGGGCTTCTCGGTCTTCTTGGGCAGCAGAACCGCCTGGATGTTGGGCAGCACTCCGCCCTGAGCGATGGTCACTCCGCCCAGCAGCTTGTTGAGCTCCTCGTCGTTGCGGACGGCCAGCTGCAGGTGACGGGGGATGATACGGGTCTTCTTGTTGTCGCGGGCAGCGTTTCCCGCCAGCTCCAGGATCTCAGCGGTCAGGTACTCGAGCACAGCCGCCAGGTAGACGGGGGCGCCGGCACCGACACGTACGGCATAGTTGCCCTTCCTCAGAAGCCTGTGGACACGGCCAACCGGGAACTGGAGCCCGGCACGGGAGGAACGGGTCTTGGCCTTAGCCCGAGCTTTGCCACCGGTTTTGCCTCTTCCACTCATGCTTACGTGTTGTTTCTTTCAGTCGGGACGAAAAGATTATACAATGGCACCGGGAAACCCACGGTTATATGTCTGGGGAGCACGCAGGGACGGGCTATGGGCGACCAATCAGAAACGAGGTTGCGAGCGGAGGCGCGGGGCGCGCTTGAATTTGAATTTTTAGCGGTCATTTCGAAGGGACTTTTCTCCAATAGTCGTCGGAGATTTAGGCGGAGTTACACTCCAGGGCGTGCGCCTTGGGTGCAGACCAATCAGAAACCGGTGGCGTGCTGCTAGCGTCACCGTCACCGCCCCAACCCGGTAATTTAAGAGCAGCGTCTCGCGTCTACCAACTTCACTTTTCTCTTTTGACAAAGAAGAAGAAACAATGGCAAGAACCAAGCAGACCGCTCGCAAATCTACCGGTGGCAAAGCCCCCAGGAAGCAGCTGGCCACCAAGGCTGCCCGTAAGAGCGCCCCGGCCACCGGCGGCGTGAAGAAGCCTCACCGTTACAGGCCCGGTACCGTGGCTCTGAGAGAGATCCGTCGCTACCAGAAGTCCACCGAGCTGCTGATCCGCAAGCTGCCCTTCCAGCGCCTGGTCAGAGAAATCGCACAGGACTTCAAGACCGACCTGCGCTTCCAGAGCTCCGCTGTCATGGCTCTCCAGGAGGCCAGCGAGGCTTACCTGGTCGGCCTGTTCGAGGACACCAACCTGTGCGCCATCCACGCCAAGAGGGTCACCATCATGCCCAAGGACATCCAGCTGGCCCGTCGCATCCGCGGAGAGCGAGCTTAAACCATCGCCTGGTCACACAACCCCAAAACGGCTCTTTTAAGAGCCACACAACTTCTCATACAAGAGCTTTTATTCCACTCGTTAGTAACAGTTTTGTTTATAAAATTACACATTATTCGACATTGAAATGTGTTCCCTTGCCGTCAGTTTACGAGTTGCATCCATATTTTCTCTTCCCATTATCAGGTTATTTATTGTGCCTTTCAGCTTTCTTTCTTTTGAGAAGATAGGGAGGATGAATGGCTCCCCCTGCCGTTTGTTTGAAGGCATTGCCACCTCTGGTCCAATCTCCAGCTGGCTTACTTATTATTATTATTATTGTTGTTGTATGTGAGCTGGGGGGCCTACATTGTGTAGAAAATAAGATGTCTTGGAGTAGGGAGATTAATAATATACCAAATAAACTAAAGGTCTGAAGGAAAGGCATTTTCATTATTATTTGAGTTATTGAGTAGTCAGACCAGCATATCATTCTCTTTTATTATGGAAACATGGTCATATAATAACCTTCCCTATGAACGACCTTCCATACAACATCACTGATATCCACCATTAAACAACATGACCCAGCTTCACAGTCTGACTGAGAACATGGCTGCCAACTCCACCCCTCTAGAAGACATTGCCTCTCCATACCTGAGAGTGTCCAGTCTCCAGTGTGGATCCTCCAGTCCAGCAGAGAGCAGCTTCACTCCTGAATCCTGCAGGTCGTTGTTACTCAGGTCCAGCTCTGGAGGACTTGGTGCTGAGGCCAGAGCTTCACAGCTTCTCTCTGACCACTGACAGTGGTTTGTTTTAGTTTGTTTTGGGTCTTGGCCAAACTCCCAACTCTCCCCTGCTCAACCAATCAATGTTTGACGCACATGACCACAGATGTGCGTTGTTGAGATTTACCCATAAACCCCTTCTCTGACCATGTAGATGTTACACGCGCCAAAGTTCAGTGGTTGGCAATCAGGTCTGAATGAGCGAATGTAGTCATTGTGATGCTTGTGACTCCTGGTTCTTCCCCTAGGGTGCCACTGTTCTTCCAAAGGAGTGTCGGGAAAATGCTTTGTTGGTGGAACGTACATGGCTAACGAGCCACTCTATGCTACGTTTGTTTTTTAATTTTCCACAGAATTAATTGCACAGGCCTTCCATATTGTGTTTTAATCACTACCTCTATAGCTAGCTTGTTGTGTTTTAACTGGCACAAAAAATGTCTTAAAATACTTTAAATTTAAGATGATGAAACTCGCAAACAACCTGAAAACAAGTTTCTTACTGGTGAAGATACTACTGGAGACACTGCAGTGAATTTACTTACTATTGGCACTACTACCATTAATTTTTCCATTGACAAATGCAAAATAATTTCTCCTGAACAATAAACTGCATGGACTTTACCAGAGCAGTCATGGTTGAGAAACCCTGATAGTGAATATCTAACAGTGTCTTGGTGAAGTGGGCCACAGAGGCATGCAAGGCTTCATTAGCCAAAGCGGCTGATTGGAGCTGTCTCACAAATAAGAATGAACTCACCTCAGATGTACCCTTTCTGCACTTAAGTAATAATTGAAAATATATAAATAAAGCACTAGCAGTAGTGACAATAACACATAGAGAACCATATTATACTACTGCAAGCCCACAATTCATTCTGTCTGTCTGTCTGTCTGTCTGTCACCGGAGGAAGCTACTTTCCATTGTTCTTACATGCTTTTTTCCCCTTTTTGTGTAAGTTTTGTTAATATCAAATTGAAAAGTAAAAAAACACAAAACAATGTAAAACACAAGAATAATACACTACAGGGTTGCCCCGCTGCTAAAAGGATTGAAGTTAAAATAATCAAACAAAATAAAGACATAAGATCCTAAGAGTAGTAATTAAATGTTTTGTTGATTATTCCATTTAAAACTTTAATAAAAAAAGAAAAAGGAATGATAGAGAGATATCTTGGTGGGTATGTTCTTTCTTCTTGTATGGCTGGTTGGAGCAATGGGTTCATCTCAGCTCTGTTGAGGTACTTTTTCCCTAAAAGTCTTTCCTCCAATGTCATCAAGCCAGATGTCTGGGGGGTGTAATTGCAGTTTGTGTATTTAGGGAGCCTGATAACAAGATTCTGGATGATCTGAAGTTTTTTCAGCTGTGCTTTCCCTACATTACATGATGCTAAACATCACAATCAAATACACACATTTCTATAATGAAAAAAATAAAGTATCCATGGAATGTGATGGTTCAATTTAAAATAATTTAAACGTACAAAGGCAGTTTAGACTGAAATATTAATGTAATATGATTTAATTCCTACATATAAAAGTCAAAACAAACAAGTGAAAGACTGGCGGGTACAACAATTGATGGCAACCCATACTGTGGGGAAAAAAAGTCACATATATTTCAGAATATGTCAACAAACAAAACCAGATACAGAAAAGTATCTCAGTTCAGTTCCAAAAATGGAACTGAAAATGTGGGTGGCATTTGATATTTATTTCGGCAACTCACTATTTTATAATAGTATATATTTTATATTTTATACATATTGTATATTTTGAAACATATCTCTAAACCAATTCTGAAAATTAAGTTTGGAAAGTATTTTTTTGTGGTATGAGTGTAAAGATTTTGACTGACAGACAATGGCCTTACCTGAGTTGTAATCAGTCGTGTCAGTTGTCTTTCGTCGGCTCATACACCAGACATAACTTTATATCTACAGACATTATGATGTTCGCTCTCAAGTTTTTAGGTAGTCACAGTTCACACTCCAGTCCAGTAGGCGGCGGTAATGCACCAATCACGTCGATATTTCCGCCGCCAAAACACTCATTTCACAGAAGAAATATTTTTCTTTTCGGAAGGAGGTCCCGACAAAGCGGCCTTATTTCTTTTCAGCCAGAAAAAAAGTCAAACAAACCGAAAAGCAACGATGTACGCCAGGACAAATGCCGGGAGTACACATGGAGACTTTCAGGACAGAAACGGAGTGAATTATGTGACATCGGCAGAGTCTTTTGGACACTGCTCCCAATTGTTCTGGAAGAAGGATCCCAACGACTCCGGAGTAAGAAAACCTGCTGCTACTGCCGTTAGCTAGCGAGCCGAGCGAACGAAGAGCCCTCTCAAACGGCGAATATATGCGTATTTTACCTATTTATCGCTCGGTTAAATGTGTGCCTCATATCCAACTCTTAGTTTTGTGCCTGGAATAGCATGTAGTAACAATAGCTATTTTATAGCTGCAAGTTTTGTCACTCAACAATATTGTTAGCATCGTGCTAACGTACCAGTCGTCATGCTGAGCGACTCATGGCCTAGTTTAGCTGCCTAGCTAGGTGGCTAGCAATAGTTAGCCCTCTGCACCCCTATAACATTCTGTTGTTGTTACACTCGTACAGATGCATGCACGTATGCCAAGGGCTATACCGTTCCGGTTTTATAATTACATCTCTACGGATATTTAACATTTATAACTAAGCAGCATCTAGCTGGCTAATGCTAACAGTAGACAGCACCTGAACCTTTGCAAAAGACTGCATCGATTAAAAGCATTTTTTTGGTTGACCCGTGGATTAGACTTTGTTGGGAAGGGTCAAAACCAATAGTTCTAGCCGCCAGGGGGTAACTGTACTGATGAAAGCAGAAGGTAATAGTGTGAGGCCTGTGATATTGTTAGCGAATAGCGCAAAGTAAACATGACAAGCTTGTCCCACCGGAAACCAAAGCGGAAGACGCCCCGTAGGACTTTGAAAGAGCTCTTTGTGATGCTAGACTGTGTGGTTCATTCATGATTACACTTAACGACAGATTAGCTACACTGCGCGCGCACAAACACATACAACATATTTATTTGTTCACCAGCCTTTAGCATCCTTACAAGCTACCCTTTTTATGTAAACGTACACATGTGATTTAAATGTAGACAAATCTGTAGGTTTTAGTTTCTTTTTTTTTTTTTTATTATTGCAAATTTCTAATATTGCCAGTGACACTGATCTGAGTGGTCTGGGTTGCAGAATTCCCATATTTATTTTCCCCCAAATCTCCATCATGATTTTGTAGTCAGTAGTACTGTTCAGATGTCCTTCACCTCATATTTCTCTCTTCGTTCTCCCAAAGCCATCTGTAGCAATACATTGCATCTTCATAATTGGCAATTCATCTGATATTTCTGACTTCCTTTACCCAACACCATCGGTCAGAGTGATCAGTCTTGCTTTTCAGATTTAAAAAAAAAAAAAAAAATGACTGAATGTTCAAGCTCACTTCCCCCTGCGTGGTCATTTTTTCACTCATTAAGCTTCTCTGTTGGCAGAATCTTCCAAATTAGAAATGTATAGCAATAATACCCAAGAGCACATTATGTGACTAGGGTGATACGATAGCTGTTGGCAGTACCAAAATACTTACACCGGGCCGCATTCACGAAACATGCGTACAGAATGTGCAGGTGTGTTTGGAAACAAGGGGGGAGGCTCTTAAAACGTCTTATTCTTCATGAAAAATCAATTACAGTAGTGCCAAACCACAAGATGTTTCAGTGGTCTTGTAGGAAAAAAAAACCTAATAGGCTGAAATGGCGTATTTGCCAAACTGTCCTCATTCATAAAAACACAAGATGATCCAACTTGTAATGGGTTCATCACATGGACAGGACGCCTTACAAATATAATAACATAGTCCTACCATCTGATGAAGATGCAGTCTGGTCTCTCCTATTACTGATTGATCCTCTGATCATGTCGGATAGCGGCTCAGTGCTGCCGTCCTCCTGTGGATGATATTACGCGTCTACTTCTTATACCTTTTTACAATCTAGTTTCATGCCAAACCAATAGAGCCCTGTGCACTGAATGTAGAAACGGAAAAGAAGAAGAAGAAGGACTTTATTTACAACATTGAACACATGCAGGGGGGGGGAGTGGCCGCACAACACACACACATGCATTTTAGAGTGTCCAAGTTGAATGAAACAATACACAACTATCCAAAGATGCATTTCACATTATAGAAAAGATGCAAATGGAAGAGAAACTTAAACTAACACAATAGAAACACTCAACAATCGGAGCACTTGATGGTCAGACAAGACAGGAAGTGCTCTGTGGTGCCCCGGGACAGCAGTAGCCTACTGGTCACAGAAGTGCATTTGTGACCAGAAAGTCATCAGAACAAAGTCCAGACTGACTCAGATACTCTGAGAAGGGAATGTGAACGAGGAACTCATATCTTCGCTTAACAACTACTGGCAGTGTGGCCTAGTGGTTCGAGACTGTCCCATAAACAGAAGGTCACAGGTTTGAGCCCCACGGCAGCCAATGTGACCTTGAGCAAGACAGTAGACCCCTTTGTCAGCCCCTCCCTCTCATGGCTGAATTCCTAAAATGTAAAAGTTGAATTGTGGAAATGGTGTTGTGATTTTTGTACTTAAGGGTACTCTCTTTCATCTTCCACCTTCCTTTCCTCCGTGACAGCCGAGTTCGACCATCAGTTGGTGCGACCAGCTCCCCTCCTCCTCGGCCTCTCTCTCCAGCTCCAGTCTCTCCATGGACTCCCGAGCGGCGGCGGCGGCGGCGGCGGCGGCAGCAGCAGCAGCTGCAGCAGCTGCAGCTGCAGCTGACCTGGAATCAGACGAGAGGCCCTACGCCTGCGACCTCTGCAACTGCGCCTACAAACACGCCAGCTCCCTGCTCAACCACAAGCTCACCCACCGGACCGGAGACTTCAGGTGGGAACTCCCAACTTGTTTTGAACAAGGGAAAATATTAGTGTTTTGTCTGGGCTGGGTTTCAAGGGCAATGCCCCTTGATTTCATGAATGAATGCAGCATTTATTTGTTGTGTGTACCAGTGGTTTGGGACATTCTAGTTTTCATTCCAGTTGTGGTTCTAGTGGTGGTTGCAGTGTTATTTCTATACATTACTATACACTTGTTGTGTACGCTTGGCTAAATTAAACTAGTTATTTGAATTTTCCCATTTTGCTGTGGTGGTAGAGTGCTTGATTTGGTGGCGCGCCACTGCCAAATGGTATACGAGGAGACGTTATTTCACAATGAACTCCCCCGGCCAAGGGCAGGTCAGTCAGTATTCCTGTGTAGGAACACCCCATAGTAAGGAACCAGAGAATGAAGGTGATAATCTGTGATGCACCCTGGAACAGCAGTAATAAAAGTAGTCAAGGTGCCCTAATGGCCAGTCTGTGCTAGTCAGCAGCCACGCGTCATGCTAAAGTGTCTTTTGAACAAAACACCGAAGCCCTACCTGCTCACTCAGAAGTCTCTCTGGATAGAAAAATAAATAGAGGTTTTCTTCCCCCTCTAAACCTTTACGCTATTTCTGTCTCCCAAACCCAGGTGCGACTTTTGCAGCAAGCCCTACACCAACTACATGTCCCTGCGCAACCACATGCGAATCCACGGACAGAAGCGCTACATGTGTGACCTGTGTGGGAAGGCCTTCCGCCTGGCCCGGTACCTCCGCAACCACCAGAAGATCCACGATGACGGGCCCAACCGCTTCGACTGCCCCTCCTGCTGCAAGAGCTACAGGACCATGCTGGAACTGGCCCAGCACCGCTGCACTGCCGCATCCAGTCAGGTTGGTGTGTGTGTGTGTGTGTGTGTGTGTGTGTGTGCGTGTGCGTGCGTGTGTGTGTGTGCGCGTGCGCGCGGTGGGAGGGGGAATGAAGACGTGAATGAGAGTGTGTCAGGGCTGCAGGATTATGGGTAAAAGGACAATCCGATGAAGGTATTTAAAGCCAAACACCCGAGAACTCGGATGATAGGTGTGTGAATATCTGTGTGCTCACTTTGAAGTCACAGAAAAGCCTGCACTATATTCACATTCAGAATATCATTTTTGTTTTCCTACAAAAATGGCTGCATCCAAGCCATTTTGGATGAGTGTTTTGCTTCTTTTTTTTTGCTAGATCTTGTGATCAGGATTATGAATCAGTTATAAGCAGAGCACTGAGTGAAGTTCAGCAACTTGAAATTCATCTCAGCGCTCCGCCGTTCCTTATAGATGGGGCTGGGTACCAACTAGGGCCGGAGTGGGACTCATTTTCAGTCTGGGAGATTCATGAGACGTGACATTTTAAAGGAAAATTATTTTATTTCATTGACAATTAAATCCCTCAGAAAGGAGTAATTGTACCGGCAGTACGCTGGTCTTCACCATGAATACTGTCTGCGGCTGCCGGCTGTGAGCTCATTTTACAGCTGTGTTCTCTGCTGCGTTTCTTTCTTTAATCCTTGCTTTCTCTGCTCCACCTTTTTGTCTGTGTTTCCTCCCTTAGGCTGCAATGCAGCGTATCGTAATGACAAGTCTACAACTTGTCATTACATCTTTAGTTCATCTACCAATGCGGGAGGGGGGGGCTCTAATCTCCCCCATCCGGCTCCATGTATATCTGTTCGGCAGCACACTGACAGACCTGACACTCCCCTCTAGAACCAGTTTGACACAGAGGGAAGGGGAGAGAGGCCTGCGGCCCGTCCGATTGGCCACTCCGGCATTGGTAACTTGGCATTTGTGGCCAAGTTTGGTACTTTAAAGGTTAAAGATACTTTGACGTGTCCATTCGCCCTAATAAAATGATTCTCTTCCATTCCGTGAGTGCCAGTACCTTGCTTTTTCTAAATGATCTCCCTTACCAGGCACCCGTTACCAGACGTTATCTTTGGAGTTGTGCGCACTTTTTACGCTCTTCATAATCTTACATCATCTCTCCAATCCAATCGCCATACTTGTTTAAAACCATAAGTGACTCCTGGTAACTACTTGCCACAGGCAGAAAAAACAAACTCATGCTTTTCTTAAGGTAAGTACGCAGTGTAGCAAAAATGGTCCAACGTTTGGCTACATTGTACTAAGTACGTCCGCACTAAGCCGTTTAAATGTGAAAACGGCATTTCGGGTCTAACGTTTTCGGAAAGCTTGCCGTCCACACTAGACCACCAAAAACGCATACCTCCTTCCATGGGCATGCGCAGACCACTGATCCAGCTGGACAGCTTTTCTAAAGTCTACGTTTACGTGGTCCACGCGAGAACGGGGCACTGCCGTTTTCAAATGTATCCTCTTGGGAGAGCGTTTTCGGAAAGCTCCATTTTGGGGGGTTAAAAATGCCGGCGTAGTGTGGATGGGAGGACAACACGGAGAGGTAAGTATGCGTTTTCCAATTTTAAAGGGTTTAGTGTGGAGGTAGCCTGAGATTAACTTCAACTGTGGGGAAATGTCACTGCCAAGTCCTACTGAACCTAATGAAGAACGTAATGTTAACATTACATTTACATTAGTCATTTAGCAGACGCTTTTATCCAAAGCGACTTACAATAAGTGCATTCAACAAAGGTTGGTAAGAAAACTACTAGTCACCAGAAATCGTAAGTGCATTTCCTTCCTAAACAAGCAACTAAGAGCATAACTAGTGTTAATGTAAGAGTGCAATAAGTTAGCAACCTACTTATCTTAAACAAATGAGACGAATAGAGAATCGAATAAACAAGAGCTAAGACAAATAAGTGAACCCAATAAACAAGAGCTAAGACAAATAAGTGTATCCAAGAGCCAATAAACAAGAGCTCAGGCACATAAATGACGACAAATAGGCAAGGCTAGGAGGAAGGGTCAGGGTAGTGTGTCCTGAAGAGGTGGGTTTTCAGCTTGTGGTGAAAGATGGGCAGCGACTCTGCTGTCCTGACATCAGTGGGGAGTTCATTCCACCACTGCGGGGCCAGGACAGAGAAAAGCCGTGACCTGGTAGATCGGCCTCTGAGCAACGGGGCAACCAGTCGAGTGAAGTGGTCGGGCGGGGGTGTAGGGCTTGACCATAGCCTAGAGGGAGCAGTTCCTTTCACTGCCCTGCAGGCTAGCACCTGGGTCTTGAACTGGATGCGAGCTGCTACAGGGAGCCAGTGTAGAGAACGGAGAAGGGTAGTTGTATGGGAGAACTTGGGGTGGTTGAACACAAGTCGAGCTGCAGCTTTCTGAACAAGCTCCAGAGGTCTGATGGCCGACGCCGGGGCACCAGCAAGGAGGGAGTTGCAGTAGTCCAGGCGGGAGATAACGAGCCTGGATGAGCACCTGCACTGCCTTGTCAGTGAGGAAGGGGCGAATCCTCCTGATGTTGTAGAGGAGGAATCTGCAGGAGCGTTTCACTGATGCGATGTTTGCAGAGAACGACAGTTGGTCGTCCAGGGTCACACCCAGATTCCTCGCAGTCCGAGTTGATGTCGCCACAACATGATCAATGGTGATGGCCAGGTCTCGGTGCGGACAGCCCTTCCCCGGGAGGAACACCAGCTCAGTCTTGTCCAGGTTGAGCTTCAGGTGGTGCACAGGTTAACAATGTTAACCTGAGATAAACTCTACCATGTTTGAGAAAAAAAGGTGACAAATGGTGACAAAACTTTACTACAATGCATAGAACATGTATTAGCACTAGATGTTCTTGAAGTATTTCTACATGAGATGTATTGTTGACGAAGTTCAAAATATAATAAGTGTAAGATACTAAATAGTTATACGGTCTTCAATGTGATAGTCAACAAAGTGTTATTTTCTTCTATATTGTAAATTTGCACTTTGAACAAATTAAAACTTTGAGTCGATGCCCTGCACTGGAACCACCTCTCCTTAAGAACCGGCCCACGTTTCTACCAATCCGGAGTCAAACCATAATTTATGATATGGGCATCACTCAAATCACTCTAATATTTTCTTGGCTACAACTGGGGCCTTTTGGCAAAAACAGACACAGTAGGTCACAGGCCTGCAGGCTGCTTTATTTGTGACAGACATAAGGCGGCCCGATCTTGACGGCCACTTGGGGGCGGTGCTCTCTAGGAGACACCTCGTTCCTCCAATAGAGGTTGGGGGCGGTGCTCTCTAGGAGACACCTCGTTCCTCCAATAGAGCAGCTTGGGGGCGGTGCTCTCTAGGAGACACCTCGTTGCTCCAATACAGGTTGGAGGCGGTGCTCTCTAGGAGACACCTCGTCCCTCCAATAGAGGAGGTTGGGGGCGGTGCTCTCTAGGAGACACCTCGTTCCTCCAATAGAGGAGGTTGGGGGCGGTGCTCTCTAGGAGACACCTCGTCCCTCCAATAGAGGAGGTTGGGGGCGGTGCTCTCTAGGAGACACCTCGGTCCTCCAATAGAGGAGGTTGGGGGCGGTGCTCTCTAGGAGATACCTCGTTGCTCCAATACAGGTTGGAGGCGGTGCTCTCTAGGAGACACCTCGTCCCTCCAATAGAGGAGGTTGGGGGCGGTGCTCTCTAGGAGACACCTCGGTCCTCCAATAGAGGAGGTTGGGGGCGGTGCTCTCTAGGAGACACCTCGTCCCTCCAATAGAGGAGGTTGGGGGCGGTGCTCTCTAGGAGACACCTCGTTCCTCCAATAGAGTTTGGGGGCGGTGCTCTCTAGCCTGTAGGACACAGAGGGTTTGTGGTGCAAAGGCCCTGTTCATACCTGACATTAACATGCGTCTTGGTTGATCCGATCACAAGTGGACAGCTCTAAGTACGTCAGTTCACACTGCAGAATGCATCTCAGTGACCACTTGTGATCAGATCTCACTTTCCTGCTCTAATGCAAATAAACATGTACATCATTTCCATTTGCAAAGACCAAATGCGTTGTTGTGGAAGAAGAAATCAAAACAATACAGACTGGGTCCTTGGTGTGTTCCAGGCAAACCAAATCACCCAAGGTGTCTCTATGGGCTTTTTGATTTTTAGACGTGGACAAAGCCACCTTAGGCGATTTGAGAACCAACTAGAGATGAGAAAATGGAGGGAGGACGTCAGTTGAGTAGGTGGTTCTTCAATGTGGCTCAGGACACATTTGCGCACACACTAAGGCCCTGTTTATACCTGGCATTAACATGCATCTTGGGTGATCCGATCTCAAGGCAACACCTAAGTAGGTGGGGCCGCAGGTCCTGACAGCATCTCAACTGGATTCAGGTCAGGACTGAATCTACTCAATGTTGGTAGATGTTCTTGCATGTGTTGAACAGTCACTTCCAGCTTCAGCTCTGACTGACGGCCTGACGTTCTGGTCAAGACTTCTCTGGTTCCCTTACGGATGTGGAGTGATCCAGGTCCAGAGGAAGAACCTCCACCCAGACCGTGACTCCACCACCACGCTGGAAGGGAGGAGGTTATTTTGGTGATGAGACCAAACGGTTCAGTGTTGAAGTCATCTGTCCAGAGAACAGACTTCCAGAACTCTCCAGGTTTTTCCAGGTCGTCTCTGGAAAACTGGTTCTTTTTAGACAGTCAAGTTTTCTGACTGGCTACCTTCGTATGAACACCATTTCTATTATGTTCTTGTTACTGTTGATGGCTGCGGTAGGTGTTGGCTGTTCTTTGCTAGTTTTGATATTTTTCTTGTGGCTCTAGGAGATATTTTAGAAGGGCATCCACTTCTAGGCAGAGTCGCTGTTGTGTTTAATGCTCTCCATTTGTACTGTATATTATTTGTCTCACAGTGGACTGGAACCTTCCCCAGACTGATGCATACACTACACTTCCTCTAACAGCATAGTGTTTTTCGTTCACCTGCATGGTAAACACCAAACGGACCAGGTTTCTCACCACACAAGCTCCTCTACATGCCTAGCTGATTGAACTAATGCAAGAGGAGGTTCACTTATTTTTGCAACTGCACAAATTGCCCCTGCCCAAGGGATTCGCCAACTTTTAGTCATGACTGTATGTATGTTTAGGGCTATTGTGTATCAGTGTGTGCATGTAACATATTGTCATACTTGTACCACTGTCCTCTCCAAGACCAAAAAGCCCTCACAAGTACAGTTGGCCTACAAAAGACCTGCTTGTGAAAACCGAGAGTGAAAGTGCGTTGTGGAGTTAGGGTTAGCACAGGGTTAGGCTGAAGTTAGGGAAAGGGTCAGGGCTTAGAGGTTAGGGAATAAATCTAATTCGGTGGAATTTTCTCACAAGTATAGTAATCCAAATTTGTGTGTGTGTGTGTGTCTGTGTGTGTGTGTGTGTGTGTGTGTGTGTCTGTGTGGGTGTCTGTGTGCACGTGGGGTGGGTTCATAAGAACCGGTTCAACTGCCCGTCCTGCTTTAAGAGCTACCGAACCATGCTGGACCTGGCCCAGCACCGCTGCAGCGCCGCGGCCAAAAACCAGGTTGGTGTGAGCATGGGTGTGGGTGTGTGTGTGTGTGTGTGTGTGTGTGTGTCTGACTGTGTGTGTGTGTGTGTGTGTGTGAGAGAGAGAGAGAGAAAGACAGGCAGATTGAACTGTAGATGTGAGTAAGGGCCAACTTCTACAGGAGCTTTAGCTGTCATGGCGCCATTTAAGGATCAAAATACCAATTACCGGTTTACCTGCTGATGCAGGCGATCTCTGATGTAATTTCCTGGAGTTTCACAAAGTTGCCCCTTTAACAAAAACTTCCTAGGAGGCAGATCTTCTTCCTTGACGTTGTTGTTTGACAACACAACTTCTTTGTTTCTATATCTGCTTTATCATTGCTACGTTTCGTAACGGAGTTGTCGTCTACAAGCACTGGTAATCTTTGTGGATTTGAGCTGGTGCCAGTGTTGGACTGGTTTCAACGCATCAACTGACGAGGACCCTAAATTTAACTTCTAAATTAATCAGAAAAAAATTGCAATTTTACACTTTTGACACCTTACCAGTTCTTAGAAGGAATTAAAGCTCATCAGAGTTAAGGATTAAGGTTATAGATGCGATCAGTTTAAACTCAACACCGTGACGTCTATCTGTCAGCGTTACAAGTTAAGATGAGGGACAGTAGGTAGTTATGGTTCATCAGTTTCCAGGACTAGGGGTTGCGCTACGGGATGGGCTTAGTTTAAGGGTAATGTCAGAAGAACGAAGACGAGGAGGAGTAGGTTCCTGTTAGTGTGCACAGCGGTCATATAGCTGTAATGTCTAGGGTTAGGGAATGACACTCGGTAGGATAAATGTGTGTGTATGGGAGTGTGTGTGTGTGTGTGTGTGTGCTCGCGTACAACTCACCCACTCCATCCCACATGCTAGTAGGTTTTAACTAAGATAGGGTGGTTTTCAGTTTCAGCCCGACTTCAAATGTATATAAACCTTTGAAATATACACAAAAGAGCAGAAGACACTTTGAGTTGGATTCAGTTACCAAAACAAAGTTCCTCACCAGTCATCTGTCATGCCCCATCCCTCCCCTCTTTCTCTCTCCCTCTTTTTCCTGTCTCGCTCTGTCGCTCTTGGAAGTTCAACTCTGCATGCATTACTGGCATGAACGTTACGCAACATCGACAAACTGTATTGGAATGAAAATATATATATTCATATATGAAATCTCTCTTGCTCTCTTCCTCCTCTCCTGACCGCTTGCCCTCCCTTCCTCCCTCCCTTTCCTACCCTCCAGCCTCCCGGTCGCCGTTCCAATTTCGCCGCCACTCCTCGCCGGGGCCAGCAGCAGCAGCAGAACAACGCTACTCCCATGATGCAACAGCAGCATGGAGGACACACCCAGCAGGAGCCTCTGCCCTCCCACTGCGTCTCCCCCATGTCCCAGGGCGGCGTGGCTAGCCAACCTGTCTCTGACCCCCACCAGGTAGGGAAATCGGTGTTCGCTGTTGCTATTTTCTTCTGTGAGGGATAATGTGCAGCAAGCCGGTCAGTATCGCAAAATAAGCCCTGCAGAATAAACGTTCTACATTTTTTCATTTGAAAAAAGTTTATTGACACAAATTCATAAAAACATACACTGTTTGAAGTCATAAAAACATACACATCTTTGGCGAATAAAACAATCACATATATATCAACATCTGTAAAACCATATTCTTCAGTTTAAAACAATAAAAGCATTTGTTTTAAAACGGCTTACAGATAAAAGGCATTGTTTTATTAAAAGATTGTAATGGTCTTGTGTATGTCAGTGTAGGTGTATTCAAAGTGTCATTTAAAAAGTGCATTCATTTAAAACACAACAAAACACATGATAAAAGCTCTCTTCAATGCTTTGTGCAGGAGCGGGGTGAGTCCCTAACAAGGCTAAACTCATCCCGCACCTCCGAACAGATCTGGTCTCTCGGAACCTGTTCCTGGTGCTCAGAGGAGACCCTCGCCCTTCTGCTCCTTCTAACTTCTAAACGTTCTAAATAGGTCATCAGTGATTGGCTGATCAGTTTCAAGCAAAGTACGTTAGTAGTGGAAGCATGTCCTCCATCTGGCGTCAACAGTCTCAGGGTCGTGGGTTCGATCAGAAATTGAACGCCTCACGCTGTACCGACTGAGCTGTCCAGGCCATACAGGATCATGCTGAATCGGCCCCAGCTCTATATATACATCATTACATTACATTACAGTCATTTAGCAGACACTTTTATCCAAAGCGACTTACAATAAGTGCATTCAACATAGGTAGGTAGAGAACTACTAGTCACCAGAAATCATAAGTGCATTTCCTTCCTAAACAAGCAACTAAGAGCAGAACTAGTGTTGAGGTAAAACTGCAATAAGTTAACTACCTACTTTATCTTAAACAAATGAGACAAATAAGAAAATCAAATGAGCAAGAGCCAATAAACAAGAGCTCATACAAACAATTGACGACAAATAGGCAGACATCAGTTATGCAATTGTAGAAGAAGGCTGCGTGGCCTAATGGATAGAGCGTCTCACGTTGGATCAGGAGATTGCAGGTTTGATTCCCGCTGCGGTTGTATCAGATGATGGATTGATGCCCAGCATTAGCTAACTTGCTACTTAAAGGTTTCCTGGCTATTATTCTAGTTATTGCTTTGTTTGTTTTGTGAAGCAAATCTACAGCGAATAACAAATGGTTCACTTCTCAGAATTGTTTCTAACTTTGCCTTTTTTGTCAAGTTTTTGTCGGTGCAGACACACTGCGACTTGAGCGAGCCTCAACCAGCACCATGCACCAGATCATGGCTGAAATGAATTCTGGTTGTTGTAGTACACTAGTATGATTTCAGTGCTCGATAGAAGTGAGTCATTGTTTTTGTGGTGATCTACACCCACCAGAGACCCACCAGGTTTCTAGAGCACCCAACATGAAAGTGCTGAGGTTTTCTCTCTGTCATCAGGGTCGCTCCAGCTCCGCCTCCTCCCAGAGCCAGGGCAGCCAGCAGAGCATGAGGAGCTCCTCCTCCAACAAGCACACCTCCTCCTCCAACACCACCGCCTCCTCCTACTCCTTGCTTCAGCCCTTGGTGCCTGAGGTAAAGGAGATGGGCTCGGCATACACTAGGCTGAACGCCAGCAACCCCATGGTAGGAGAGAGGGCCGCCATGCGCCCGCCGTCCGCTAGCTGCCTCCTCCCTGTCTGGCTACTAACATCAGGATAGAGGGACTAATCTCTTCAGGCTTTAACTCGTACCTGTCCACCGGGAGCCTCTCAGCTGCACTGTAGAAATCACCACAACACACTCTTCAAGCATGTTTGAAGAGCAACAACCAGTGGCCCCCCCTGCTGGCTAGAGAGAGGTGCCCGGTGGACACGGGGACTGATTATTCTCACTTCAACATTTTGGATTTTAGTCTGCTGTTTTTATTTGAAAGGGACACGAGTAAAGTACTTGTTATTATTGTTAGCATAGCATACGGCTCAGCTAAAGGTAGCTTGTTGGCTCCCAGGTAGCGGCACCCATTGAGAACCGCTAACCAAACGCAGAACCTGTTTTTAGGGTAGCTTGAAGACGACGGTAGAAGCTCTTATCCAACAGTGAGAGAAGTGCCTGTCCAAGAAAAGCAACAGACTAAAGTTCAGTTCCTCGGGTTGTCTCTTTAACACCAGCTGTATACTTTTCATTTCCAAATGTTCCCTGGCAGTAGGGGAACCTTCCCACTGATAACGCTGCCGACTAGGTGCTGGCTTTCAGACTAATCAACTCACTGTGTCGCTCATCTTGGTGTCAGTAGGGCTGCACGGTAATCGGCTTTAGTCTCCATAATGAAAGTTGTCGATACGATACGTGAAGTGTTTATTCCTTATTCCTAAAATGACTTGAGTTGTCTTCGCTCGTCTCAAGGCCTTGAAAGGTCTTTAAATCAGACTCAGTGGTTTTCTAACTGAAGTATTTAGTTCAGTGATTCTCTTCGTTCCTCTTCACCGGTGGGGGTTTTAAAGTCAATGTAGTTTCACTCACTACAGTCATGCAGTCGCCCCCCCTTCCTCCCCCTTCCTCCCCCTTCCTCCCCATCCAAACACATGGAAAGCGCTAGTGCGTATTCTGAAAGGTTCTGCAGTCATTCATTTTCAGCTTCGGCGTCGGTCTGACATCACATTCTGACTGGCATTAAAAGGCCTCAGATTCAACTTGATGAACCCCGTCAGGACTAATGGTGGTTATATTACTGTGCAGCCCTCCGCTCCATCGTTCAGTCTTGTCCTCCGTCAGACTTTGTTTTGTGCTGTACTCGCTGTGCTGTTGATTCACTGCTGTCAGACGTTGTTTACTCTCATCTGATGTATCAGCGTTTTATTGTATCTGACAGAACTCACTCCTGTACTCACTCAGATGTTTTCCTCTCTTCCTGTTTTTCTCTCCCTCTTTCTCCTCTCTTCCTCTCTCTCACCATTCCCCCCCGCCCACAGCCGAAGCACCAGGACACTTTCTCTCTGGCCCCCCAGAGGCCTCTCACCACCATCAACCCCATCGGCCACGCCCTCCACCCCAACGGAGCCCCCACGCTCAAACCTTCCCCCGTGCCGCGCACCATCCAGGGCATGCCCTGGGAGCAGCGCTCCCTCTACAACCAATGAGAGCCGGGAACCGCCCTCCACGTCGCGTCCACCTAAGCCCCTCCCCCACGCCCCCGTGCCCCTCCTCCCCATACCCGATCCAGCGTCAAGGCTTCAAGGTCTTTGCCCGCCGACGTCCCCTTTTCGACGCCGGACACCCACCCGCCCCTCCACCCCCTTCGGAAGTTGTGTTTGGGATTGGGGGAGTGCACCGTTGAGAACTAGTTGAGATTGATTACTGAGTAGTTAGGTTAAAAAAATGTGTTGCCTTGACCCTCATGTATGATCTATGCCATGTACTGGATATAAGTTAAAATGTATGTCCCTAACCTGTCCTTTCACTGAGAATTTATCTCCCTGCCCCAACCCCCCCTCTAGTTAATAAACATCTATCTTTCCCATTATGAATAGTCTCTCCCCTCCCTCCCTCCCTCCCTCCCTCCCTCTTTTCTATATGTTGAAAGAAGTGAAAGGCTATTTCTCTGAGAGAGCGAGAGAGTGTCATCCAGACCGAAGTCGAGAGATTCCCAAGCTCCGAGTCGTCACAGCAAATGTAAAAGAAATTCTCCCTTCAGGTTGTTTTTATTTTTTTAGACCCCGCCCCCCCACCACCACCACCGATCCCTTTTGTTCGTCTAACGCGGCTCCTGGAAAGGAAGGGGAAATGTGAACTGTATTTTTTAGAGTTTTCTTTTTTTTTAATTGACCCCTCCGGCTCCCGAACGAACATTGTGTATATTTATCTTGTTTGTCTGGTTTGGGAGGTGTCTGTACTACTTAAGATTGCCGTTTCTGCTCTCTCACTGAACTTATAGCGCCCCCATCACCCACCCCCGGGTAACAACAGGAAAGGACCACAACGGACAATAATTCAACTTGACTGTTCTTCTCGTGACAACCGTTCTAAGTTCACGTGCAGCGTTGGCTTCGTCACGCCACGGCCGGACCGGCTCCTAGACTGAAGCCCTGCTGTTCGACCGGAGAGAGTCTGGCCAGGCTGCGCAAAAGGGTGCCATGTTACCTTTTTAACACACAACTTGAAAGCTCATTTTTTTTCTAAACCTTCATTTCACCGATGGCTCTCTGTCGCCGTCGTCATCCTGTTGTAGTTTGGATCATCTGTCTGCTGGGGCGCCGAGCGTAGACCTCCGCCGGGACAGTACGAGACCCTTCGTTACAGCTGACTGTTAACGTGTTTGTTCATTTCATTTTACAGCACTTTGTACCTTTTTGGGGTTTTTTAAGAGAAGTGCTATATAATTATTGTTGACGAGAGCGGTTTTGGCCGTGGAGACGTAACGGTGGCCTACACCACCATCTTGACACCCAGCGTTTTAACAAAGCGTCTCATGACCGCAGGTGACTTAGCAACAGCTGTGGGCCAGGTGGCGATAACATGGCTGCCTCTGAAAGCTACAATGGCCAAATTGTGTCTGCGGCTCTGGAACACCCCCCCCCCCCTCCTCCCCAACACCACCACCAACCAACCAACCAACCAACCAACCACCACGTCGCCCCGCCTTCCAGTCTTGCTTTTCCTGTAGAAACGTCATGCCTGCGTCTCACTGCTCCCAGGATGGATTTAGTTAACACCTACCTGCAGGGTGTTTCAATGAGCAGGCGAACGCCGTTGGCCTGGTAACCCAAATAAATAAATTATAAAATAAGTGAGTTGCGATCGAAGAGGGAACACGAGGACGACGTCCGTGAGAATCGACGGTCGAGTTTAAATTTGTTCAGCAGGTTAGTGAAGAATGAATGACGACTGCGTTAACGGTTGTCTCGCCAGCTGGGCGGTCCTGTTTGTTGAAATACCCACAAGTCTACTGACATTGTATTTCCTCTTTTTAAAGTTGTTTCTATTTTTATTCACATGTTTTCATTGTTGCTTTCTCTCTCCTTGTAAAGTGTCTTTGAGTATTTAGAAAAGTGCTATACAAATAAAATGTTTTATTATTATCACCATGCGTGCAGGTTTCAGTGTGTCGTCACCTGTGCTGTGTTGGTTGTGTTTATTTGAAGTGAACACCAACGTCTTGGACCTGAGGGTGACCTGCTGGCTGGCCCTCTGGAGAAACCCTCATTTAAACCACCATGGCTGCTTGTGGCTTCTCTGGTAAAAAAGCTGTGAGGAGATCCAATCTGTACCTGAAGAAGTGTTTTGGTGTTTCCTTTGTAAATGCAGCAGAAAAATGCGTATATCCGCCTTATAGCTGATGTACCGTTGACTTAGACACGTGAAACCACTGGATCTGAATAAGACACATTTTCTGCAGCCCACTACTCTGCCCTCATGAAATGCATCACCACCCTTTGGTCTAGAGCTGAGGAACCCTCTCCGCCTGACATCTCACATCCCTTAATATATGGTTTCATTACAAAATCATATCAATGTTTAGAAAAAAATCTGCATTAATGCAAACGTATTGAGCAGAAATGGTTATTTTATTTAAGGTCCTATTAGAGGCTCTGTGGTCTTACTTCCAACATTGGGAGACAAATACAACTTCAACTGCTTTTGGTCGGAAAATAACAAAATGGATGAATTCTAACTGCTGTGTGAAGCAGTCCTACTGTTTTACTACATAACTACTATTGTACTTCTACTTACTGCAGTTAGTAATTTCCTGTGTTTCCCAGACTGCCTTTCAACAAAGCCCAGAGAACAGGCATGTTGTATTCAGCAGTGGGTTATAACACATAGATGGAGAGAGCAATACTGATATCTAGTGTATTGAGTTAACCCTTACTCAAAACCCAACATGTCTTCAGGCAGCATTGCATTCTGGTCTATCTTGCTACTGCATTGCATTCTGGTCTATCTCCTGTCGGTCTCTCTCTCTCCTCTGATGGATTTCTCCTGTATGATTGTTGATCGTCCTTGCTCTTTGATTCTGATTGGCTGACACCAAAACCTGACGGTGACCGTTGATGGTTTAGATCATGAAACATTTTCTGATGTCAGACTGGAAATATCTCAACGTGACGTCACGTCGTCTACGATTAGAGGAAGAACAATACAAGCAACTAACTATTGTTAGGCAAAAAGAAAACATAAGGGAATTAGAAAAAAAATTAAAAGACAGTTTATATGTACTTTTATTCACTTATCTGCAGAAGAAGAACTGAAAGACAAAGTCTCATCACATGGCAAAAATAATTAAAAACCTACAAAATGACAGCTGATATGAAACTACTTTGAAGGTTTTGTTTGAGTCATAAAATGCAACCATTAAATACTATGTATATAGCTATTAAAACGTATAGGCTGTATTTTCCCCACATCCTCACCAGTCACATCACAATGTCTTGGATCTATATGAAGCCCTTCATGTCTATAAATCCACCCTGAATCCTGCAGAATCAAGATTGGCTGACTTTTGGCATCAAAACTGTCCTAATTTCTGCCTCTGGTTTTTGAAAAGCAGCATTTAAAAAGGATTGGATAACCAAATCCCAATCTGAAAAATCAGAATAAAATACTTTAGAGATTTAATCCAATCCGTTTACTGAAATTCTATTAGATAATTTTTGAAAAAATAGACCCAGATCCTGTTTCAGTGGGGGTGTTTGGATTGGAGACTGGACTCACTTAAAAAAAGAAATCAGAATGCGGCCAACCGAATTGACTAGTTTTAAATGATGGGAAAAAATAATGCTTTTTTTTTTAAACCGAAACATGTTGCTTTTTCCTGCTTTTCGTTCCGCTAAATCAGAGACTGTCATGTGTCAACACGGACCAAATATCGGACGGACCAGATCTAATCGATGTAATCGATCGATTCTTCATAAATCATTGAGGAAATCTCGCCAATCCAATGTTAACGATCCAATTCAGTGTTAACATGGAATCTGAACTCTTAAAGGTCTCTGTCTGTTTGCCGTGTTATAAAGGGCTTGTTGACCACAGGTTCAGAATTTACCGTCAGAACAGAAAAAGCTGCAGGAAGTTTCACTGAACTCGAGGTGAAGTTTTCTGTTAAAATTAAACATTTGAGATTTAACAATTTAATCCAGCAGCTAGGAGGCTCCAAATTATTGAAACTAAATAGAAGCAAATATGTTACGAAACAAGAAGTTATTATTATTATTATTATTATTATTATTATTATTATTATTATTATTGTTATTGTTGTTGTTGTTGTTCCAATGAGACAGAGAAAGCGGCTACAAGTCTATACATATGATGCACCTTTATGACAAGTGATTCAGAATAACAGATATACTATAACAGTCTAAGAGCCGAGAGACATCAGGTTACCATCCATTTATTCCAACAGCATCATGACATTCCCTTGAATAGTGTGCACGTAGCGTGAACGCGCATGATAATTCAACTCTTAAAGAAATGAAGGAGCCGACCTGTGCTCCGTTGTAAGGCCGATATAAACCTGTAGAGGCTTCCGCCGAGCGAAGCATCAGTCTGGATCGTAGTGAATTAATATCCACATGCCGGCGGGGGGGTTGGTTCATTAGTATCGATGCTGATTATTGATAGAAAATCGTTTGCCTTTTCGATGGCCGGGCTGTTTCGACGTTTCAGGGCCTCGATGGAAACTTAACCCGGTGTCATTGTAAGAGCAGTTGGTTCGTTCCCAAATTATATGACAAACACATGAGAAATGATGTGTCATGATTAATAACCCAAATCACGAGACAAGTTAATCGATAGCAGTTTATTAAATCGATTTGATCAGTCCAAAACGTTCAATTTCTCAAGACAGTTAAGCTGTTTCCTAACAGACTCGCAAATTTAAAAAAACAAAAACAAAGCTTGATCCAGTTGGAAATTCTTCATATGCGAAAATCACTGGTTTTAACAGTTAACTCAAATATCTATAGAGACTGAAACATAAATGTATAGCCAAGAGTGATCGATTGATTTGTCCGTCCTGTCTGTCCTGTCACTTTAGTCATTCTATTTAAACATTTGTTCAAAAACGAAAATTCATACTCAAAGTGATTGTGCCGTCCGGGATGAGGCTCCGCAGGCCCGGCAGCTATAGGACGACAGTCCCTATAGACTGGACTGGAGGCCCGGGTGTAATGTCATGTCCTGACCGCTTGGTGGCGGTAGTGGTCCAGACAGGAAAAGGGAAGGGTCCTTTAGTCCTCTTTAGGTCACCAACCAGCCAAAACCCACAATCAGGATAAATAGTGTCGCTTAAATCATTTTAGATTTTATCACTGAGGTGAAAATATGATCAAAATGAAAAAGAAGAAATGGGCTATACAAATAATTCTAGACATAATCCTGAGTTTGTAAATGGAAAACTGTATGAAAAATAAGCGGGAAGGGAAAGTCCTGTTTATTTCCTTATTTCATTTTGAAATAACGCTCTGAAATTGTTGTGTTTTGTTATTGTTTTGTTATTGGAATTGGTCGAAATAAGCTAATTGTCAAGTTGATAGCATTAGTTAACGTGTCCTGCTACACTAGTACTAACATTTGTTCAGCCTCAAAAGTCATGTTCTGGTTTCTCTCCCTGCCAAACTGGTTTAGTTTGTTTTTTACTGTTTAGTATTAAGATTAGGCAGTTGCATGTGGCTGAAACAGCGCATGCAACTGTTCATCCTTAATCCACAGTAAAGTGATTTGAGACAAATTCAACAAGGAAGGCGCTTCTCCTGGTTACAAACTAATAGGCTGTTTCTTCTCTGTGAAATTGTGCTCCATCTTTTGTCGTCGTCATTCAAGCTCATTGAAATACGAATGGCTATTTGGAGCTGTTCTGTCTTTACTGGTGGTTGACCTCCATATTCCTCCCATGAAAGTCATGATGGGGTTTGTTTGCCCCAAGTCGGCGGTTTTTCTGAAAGGAAATCCCCCCCTTCTCCATTTTGTGTGCCTTGTGAAGCCGCAGCAGCCCATATTGCTGCGGTATCTCCGGGCGCCACATGAGGGATTGGACTATTATTTTGATCGAGCCCATGCTTGGTGAGTGCGCATTAAAATAGTCCGATTCAAAACATTTAAACTCCTCGAAATTATCATTTTTTTAAACACGTCATTCAGGCCGGTTGGGCTGAATGAAGAGATCCACAGCCAGACCAAATGTCGCCTCCTCCTCCCTGCTCGGACCCAGGCTGACATTCAACGCAATGAATTCATAGTCTCAATAAAAGAATGAGATCAATCGATGAAACATAAAGAAGAAAGTAACGCGAAGCCTGATGGAAATCTGAAAACGGTGTCGGGCTTGTGGACGGGTTTCCGCGCTGGGCTCGTGTAAATCTGCCCGTTTGAATAAATTTCCTCTGCGAATGAATTACTAATAACAAACTTGTCTGATCAATCGATCCACAATCGATAGTTTATTAATTGTGAGAAGTCTAAACTTTCTGTTATGTTTTAGCTTTTCTGTAGCCTTCGAGTTGGTCTGTTTCTGCAACTTGCGCATAGCTTGTAAATGTGTATTAAATACTCGTTATCATTATAATGTAGATACAATTGTTGTAATTATATAATTATAATTTAAGATGCTGTTATTAATCTTGTTTCAGGCTGCTAATGTTAAAGGACACACTAACTTTTGTTTAAAAAAAAAATAGTGTTGTGTTTTATCGCTGATAATATGTGTTTTATGTCACTGATGGAGTGCTGTGGAAAACACTTAAAAATAAAATGTCTTTAATGAATCATTTCATATTTACTCCTGAATTCATTTGGCCTTTCAATCAGCCTACATTTCAGTTAATCGTCAGTTTTGACGGTGAGCAGTTGCATAATTGTTCATACTAAACTTTGGATGTGATAGTTGAAATTTTGTGAATTGATTTTTGAGTTCTACATCTAAAAATGTTTTTGTAATCAGGGCTTTTTGTCTTGGTCAAATTCGTCTCTTGCGGGCTGCCAGTTGTGTGAAATGTCTCAGCTCTTGACTTTCTGGTTGACTCTGCTGAAAGTGGCCCAGCCCTCTAGCAGAAACTTCCCCACTTCACCAGAATGAAAGCTTCCCCCCACCAAACCTCCCCAGGCCAACAGCCTCCACCTTTTAAGAGATGAAAAGTTTGCAACAGAAAACAAACTTTCAGGTAATTTGTAGCAACACAGTTTTCTTGTAGCATCCAATCTCCAGTCAAGTTCTGGCAACAAATGAAAGTTTGCCAGAATTTGATCACTTTAGTGTTTTGAATGTATATGCATGTGAAAATGTGTTGTTACCAAATTGTTCCAATTCCCAGAACTAAAAGGTGCAGTTGCAATTTTACCTGAGGCCACAAAACTCTTTTCAAGGCTCCAATAGGGGATCCACCATTTGAGGATAAGTGACACCTCCTCTTCCAAAATGATTGACAGAACAAAAAACAAATGAAGGCACTTGTTAAGTGATGGTAGAAAATGATACTGGATTTTTAAATGTACATTTTAAATGAATGAAGAGCTCAGAGTGGATTCATTTTGGAAAAGGACTTCATACATGCAGTGTCCATACTGACACAACGGATGAATAAAGTGAAGTAGATAAGAAATGTTGAAACTGAAACTCTTGTTTCTGTGAACAGATATTTACTCAAGTATGAATCACTTCTAGATTTGTCACTGGTCTTTTTTCATTCATTTTCATTCATAGTCACTGTAAGTTGAAGCCAGGAAGCTCCACTCTCATTCAGTCAAAGCACAACCTGCGTCAAGCTGCTTTAAGCACAGGAAGTATACATACTGTATGTACTTTAATTGTCTTTCCTGTTTGTTACTGAAAGTTTGCCCTTGTGAAAATTTGAACTGTTGCACTTGATGTGATGTATCCTGCTGGGAAACTGCAAACCTTGTCACCATACTAACAGATACTGCAGGACGAACTTAATGATCCAAAATGGTTTGGAATATGTGTCAAGGCGGCAAAGAATGGGATCCTCCAAATACAGAACAATACGAGTCCGCTTTAAGAAACTAGTGTGTTATTCCTTTGCCCTGGGACGGTTTAGTCAATATTTGTGAACATCTTTCCTAAAGAAAGAAGCTGAAGAAATAACCCTTCAATTTGTGATGTAAAATCTGGCACTGCTCCATTGACAATGAATGGGGCGCTGACTTGGCTGGCCCACAGGATTCTTGTGTTTGTGTGCATCCAAATGAGGTTTAAATTCTGGCTCATACCTGTTCGCGATGCTAGAAAACAACCTTCATTTTGGTGTGACAACTCAACTTAGCATCTTATCGTATTAAAATCAAAGCCCCATTCATGGTCTATGGAGGCCCTGATTTTACATCCCAGTGACATCACAAATTGAAGGTTTGCTTTCTGAGTGTGTGAATTGTTAAAGTATAGGATCATATAGGAGTTTTAAAAGACTACACTGACTTTTGGTACATTGGTCAACTCAACCTTTACGTGATGAGAGGACTGGCAGAACAAACACAATGCTAGTACTGTCTGCTAACAGGTTAGCATGTGACCACGGGATTACCATTTGCTCTATTTTTGAATAGTGGGTTACACCTCCAGGGATCAATCCATCGATCCATCAATCAGCCAAGCAGTCAGTCAATCCATCAATCACATCTTCGATCCTCGTAAAAAAGCCACGTAAAAGAATGGATTGGCATGTACGAATACACTGGAAGGTTTCTTCACCGTAATGGAGCATCTTGGATATTTTTTGAATTTGTTTTGTATGTGTCCCATCTTTTATCACTCACAAGAGAATACAATCAAAAATGTCAGTTCTACATATAAAAACAACAACACCTCCAAGCAATTTAATAGTGGCTTTTGTCATCTATTTCCTGAGTAGATCAGAACCCGGCCCAAATGATCCATTAAAACCATCTGAATCACGTATCAACAGTCTGATGTACTAAAACAGATCCACCGGCATTAGTGCGTCGAACAGAGCCGGGTGAAACAAGAAGCAGCGAACATCAAGCATTGCTCATCGTCCAGTTCCTTCCTTCAGATGAACCACACCGGTCACTTCTGATGGGACTTGACCGACCGACATCATTACAGTCCAGTCCAGTGTGATGGCAGCACTTTGTTATGAACAGCATCGCCCTGCTTCGCGTTTGCACCAGGGAAGGTGTGTAACTGTACACCTTTTCCAGTGTTAGAAAGTGTTTTTTTAGTGTTAGTTGGTTGGAGAGTTGCTGGTCCACCCACAGAGCTGCTGTGGTCGGGAACTATCAACAAGTGTTAAATGAACTGTGAAGGAAGTGCACTAGGAACACACACTGGCTTAGGGATGATTTTTGCTGTGCAGCCGATCCAGGGATTTCACCCAAACACTGTTTATGTCTGAAATTCAACTTGGAGGTTTTAAGAGGTTTAAACTTTAGTCCCTCTTAGACCCTAAAGGGTGATGAAACTTACTCAGCACACAAATGACCATGGAAACTTTCAATTCAAGTAAGAAATCTGCCAAAACTGCAGTTATTTCTTGTAACACACGCAGACATGCAGTTTCATAAGCATGCTAACAGAATGACACACATATTTACACATTTAACACCCATACTGCACACTGCAGCAAACATGCACACACACACCTGTTCATTTTGGAATGTACAGTAGCATTTTTTTCATTTTTCATTTCATTTTTGTCACACACACACACACACACACACACACACACACACAACGGCTCAGAGTGTCATTGAGCCGATATGATAGAGGATTAGGGAGAGAAATAACAGTCACACTATTGTATGTGTTGTGTCACGTAGGAAAGACAAAAAAAGCCCCGACTTGGTTTGCAACAAGAACCGTTTTTTTCTAAGAGTCGGTGGGTGAGGCTTTCCTGTCTCATCTAACCAGGACTGACTCTGGGTCAGCTGGTCAGCATGGTTACTGGAGGAGGAAGGCTGCATCTAGCTGAAATAGACAAAGATCCTTTCTGGTTTGGGGACTTTTCAGAGTCTGATGTGTTCACTGTTCATCACTGCTGTCACGGGAAAAAATACAATTTCAATGAATACTTGAATTGAAAGTTTATATTGTCATGTACTTTATACGATAAGGGACTTTTAGGACCCATGGGACACTGAAACCTGTTAAAAAAAAACATTGTGTAATTTCAAAACTACAGTTTCCAGTACTCTCTTTTCTTCTCATCATTACTTTAATCAGATATCGGTCCGGGTGATACAAGAACATTGTTTCACACCTGGATCTGAAAAGACAAAAGAAACAGAACGTGGTTTCAAACCTCCATCTGGACTTCAGGATCAGGTTCTGCCGGTCGAACCTTCATCTCTGTGTCTCTTTAGCTGGAAACAATATTGAAAAAACTTTGTAGCTTTTCTCCCTGGCTATTATTTCCTTACCCAGCACTTCTCCATCATACATCATCATCCACTCATTCACACGTTTACAGAGAGAGAGAGAGAGAGAGAGAGAGAGAGAGAGAGAGAGAGAGAGAGAGAGAGAGAGACTTTTAAAAACATAATAAAAAATGAATATAAAATATGAAAAAGACAAAGTAAAAGACCAAAATAAATATGAACCCCTCTGCAGTGTGTCTCCTCCTTCTGCATTCCCGCCCAATTCAACCCCCCCCCCCCCCAGCCTTTGACCTCCTTCTATCTCCCCTCCCCCAAAACACACACACACACACACACACACACAGGAGGGTTGTTGACAGGGTCTTGTGATATCATGCATGTAAGGTTGAGGAAGCGCAGTACAAAAAAAAGAAGACAAATACCTAATTTCCTCATTTGACTCCCTCCCCCCTCCCTCCCCCCCTCCTCTTCATACAAGGGCTGTGCATGTGTGTGTGTGTGTGTGTGTGTGAGAGAGAGAGCGAGGGGGGGGGGGGGTTCATTTACATATATATGGTTCTCATTATCCAGGGTCTTGATGGATTTTCAGTAGAATAGAAACCATCAATAGCTTTACGTCGCAGGTCAACGCGTGACCACGTCGCTTCGCCGCTCAGAGGAGACGCAACTTACGCCTTGGAAAAACATCAAGTGTCAGACGCTCCAAACAAACACAACATGCTTGTTTTTGTGTTTTTGTCTGTCACATTTTCCAGTCTAGTTCATGAGTTGGGTGAGAGCCTGAACTGACCAGCGCTGGACCGACACGGCTGATCAGAAAGATTGACACTTAAATGTACATCCAAGGCTGTCACTCACCAACAGTGAAATCAGCTGCAATTCCTATTCCCAACATTACAAGCAATCAATAATAAGGAATGCAAGGGTCAGAGGTCACAGCGCAACAAATCACTGTTGTCATGTGAAACTTTTGTAGAATTCTATGGCCTTGAGGTTTATGGATGAACTCAAAAAATAATACTCGTTAACGGTCTATTTTGTTTAACTTTAAAAGTTGAAATTTTGGAGATATTTTTTCACTTAAATCCCGCGGTGTCCACAGAAGGATCATGGATGAGACGGAAGCGCTCGGGAAAGAAATCAGAGAAAAGGTCGTTTTGCAGGGAGAGGCTGAAGGAAGGATGGGGAGGAAGGAATGTCCAGGCCCAAGAGGAGGAGGAGGAGGAGGAGGAGGAGGAGGAGGAGGAGGAGGAGGAGGAGGAGGAGATTTAAGGGGTAGAGGAGTTACAGCACAATATGGAGAGTGACTCTGGTGAGGGAGTCGTGCCACCACACCGACCCGTCATCCTCCACTTGTTTCTAGGTTCAGACTCGAGCTGCAACCATGAGGAAGAAATTCAGAATGGATGTAAAAAAAATAAACAGCAGAAACGCTTTGTGATAGAAAGTCTTCACCAGGGGGACATGATGAAGGTTTCTGCTTCAGTGTGTTGGTTTGGTTCCCTCTTGATTTCCGGGAAATCAAGAGATCTTTCCTGTCGGAGCTCCGAGGCGTTCGCAGGACAAAGAATCATCACAAGCTGCTGCATTCATCTCAGTTAGATGCACCGACTGATCCGGGGATACGTGATGCAACTTGTTATTTGACCCTAGCAGCCCGTGACCTCACCAGCTCCCATGTGACCAATGTGTGTGTTGCAGGGAAGGGGGGGGTGGGGTCCAAATTATCTCAGGACATGAAAAAACTCACATTACTTTATTTTTCACTGAGAGAGATGGAGGGAGAAAGAGGGTGGAAACAGAGTCTGCTGCAGAACGACTGAAGGAGAGAGAGAACGTGAGAAACAAAAGAGAGAAGCAGAGTGAGATTGACAGTCTGGATGTAATCTCTTCAGATTAAATGAAGAGGAAGTTCTGTTAAAGCATGTTGAAGCTCTGCGCTCTGATTCTTATGTCATAAGTGAGATGTGTCATTCTCACTGTTTTAATGTTGGATGTGATACTGGCATTAGTTTGTAATTCATTAATAATTAATTAATGAGCAAAGCAAAATGCTTGTTCCTATTTTATGTCACTTGATTGTCTCCTTCCTCTATAACTAGTTTATATCCACGTGCTCTACAGTTTACCTAGTTCATAGAAATCATTAGGCCAATTAAACCAAAGGTCACTTCACGCGCTGACCAAACGAGTGATAATAATACGACCGGTTGGCAGCAGGTGTTCTGATCTAACGCTCGTGCGTAACATAAACACTAAATGCTGTATTGTTGCCATGCGACACGCGCCCTCCTACAGCCAGAGCAGCGGATTTCCTCGTGAATGTAAATAAGGAAAAAAACACCACATGTAAGTTTGTGTCAGAAATGGTCTCGTGCCGCGGAGAGGAAACGGCTGATGCTTCTCAGCAGTTTCACAGTTTGGATCCATTTTGTGTGTAGGAGCCATTTTCTAACCAGGCGCGCGCACCAGAGTGCCACGTCGCCTCCAGGCGGGTACAGCGGGCCACGAGACATCTAAATACTCTCACACACCCGGGAAACGGACCGAATCTGGAATCTTCTGATTTTAAACCAAAACAGGAAAGCGGGAGATAGGCACACCTTGGCCTCTTGACGCACAGAGCGCCTGGGTGCAACAGAGCCAAACTGTGCGTGAGTGTGTGTGTGTGTGTGTGTGTGTGTGTGTGAGAGAGAGAGAGGCAGGCCCGCGCCTCGGCGTCAGTCACTGCCTCCATTTTGAGAAGCATCCACAGAAGCAGCGCGGTGTGTGTGGCGCAGTAGCCCGGAGACTGCGCCATGCTGTCATTCTCTCTGCGCCCCACACAGCAGTACGAGAAAACGGATGAAACGGTAACCCGCCCCCCCCCCCTCCCCCCCTCCCCCCTCCCCGCGGGTGGGGCCCTCGCTGCTGGGGCAGTATTCCAGCCCGGGGCGTCGCCTGCTGGAAGCCATGGCCCACTGAGCAAGAACCCAACCAGGATCACTTTAGAAAGAGTCTCCTCCACGAGCTCCTCCACGAGCTCCTCCTTGATACAATGTAACCGCCTGGATTCTGTTCCGGGTTACAATGTATCAAAGTGGATCCAGTGTGTCAGAAGGGTCCTGTAGCAGCGCCCCCGTGGCCCTCGGACCAGAACGAGGCCCCCGGACCGTCTGTCTCAGCTCTTCCCTGCCCCAGGTCCACCACGGGTCATTTATGTAACATCATGACGACTAAATTCTTTACTACGCCATGCATATTCATCTAGAGGGCGGGAACGGGGGCTTGTTATTTAAATGTGTAACGTATTTGTATCATCTCGGCCTTCCGCTATTCAGGACCGGGGAGCTCTAGTTGAGTTGAGACAATATGAACGGTATTCGGCTCGAGCTTAACTGTTAGCCTACAGTACACGCGCGCGTCTTCACACAAGGCTCCTCTTTCTATATGACTGATCTTTGCCTGCACGAGCTGAAGCGCATTCGGCGCATGTGTGGCTGCGTCGTGTTGCATAAAGCCCTGCGCGGCACACGTACAGTACAGTAGGGAGAGCATAGCACGGAATGGGGGGCTCGCCTTGCGCGTCCATGCGCGCAAACGCGCACGCACACACACACACTCATCTGGTAAATACCCTCGGATGAGAGGGGGATGCCCCCTCCCCTTTCTCCTCTCTCTAACCTACTCCAAATAGACCACGTGGTTTCCTCTTTGCAAACAAAAAAAGAAAAAAACGTGAATTGGAGGGTGGAGGGGCGGCGTCAAGCTCTGCCGGCAGCGGGCGGTTCGGTGAAAGAGGGAAGGGTAGAACTCCAGAGAGAGAGAGGGATAGAGAGAGAGAGAGATAGAGAGAGAGAGAGAGGAAAACACTTCTCCCGATCTGATCCCGCCATAGTTTCCTCACTCTTCCACCATAGACACCAGACCAGCCAGTCTCACCACCTCCTCCACAGACAGACAGGCTGCTGCTGCTCTGCTCGTCCGCCGGGTCCGGCTGCAAGTCAAAGGATTTCATTTCTCCTGCTGCTACTTAGTCGATTGGATTTGACTCTCAATTCAACGTCTCCGACAGTTTTTACACTTTTGAAATCTCATTTTTGTTTTAGAGTTAAAGAAATACCACTTTTCGTTTCGGTTTTTCGATTTCCACTTCCAGCGAGTGAGATCTCTCTTCGGGCAAGTGGAACAATATCTTGTTGCGTTATTGACAAATAGAGGAGAAAAGTTTTTGTTGGCTTCCACATCATTTCTTCCAGCTTTTTTTCGTTTTGGACTTGTACAAACAATTTCCACCATGAACAAGCTATACATTGGGAATCTGAACGAACGGGTGACTGCCGAGGATTTAGGGAAAACCTTTGACGAGCACAACATCCCATACTCCGGGCAGTTTCTAATGAAAACCGGCTATGCGTTTGTGGATTGTCCGGACGATCAATGGGCCATGAAGGCTATCGAGACGTTGTCTGGTGAGTTAAGGTGGACTACTGACCGCCACAGACCCCTTCCACCTTTACATACTTTCATTCATTCTGGTGAAGCGGTAGATGCCGGTGTAGCCTCGGCTGCATACACACCTTTAACAATGTCCCCGTTTCTGTGTCCGTCCACCTCCCAGGGATCTGTCACGCACCAGATAAAATATACATTTAAACGGGTATTTTATTGATGTGATATAATGAATGAGAGGGGGTTGGGTGGGGGGCTACACGCCCTAGAGAGCTACTCAACTTTTGCAGGGGGGAGGGACGCGTAGTGGAAACGTAAAGCCTACAGCGGGCTGAGCATGGCGAATATTACACCTCCGTATTTAAAGCTTCGTTGTTCCGTCTGTGGTGCATTTGCGATTCGACCTAAAACGTGCACGTGAGCGGTATTCGTACCTCTTGCACGCTGAGGTGGAGTGAGTGACTGGCTCCCCTCCCCCTTTAAACCGGCAGTCCACTACGACAAAGATAGAAAAAAATATCTCCCACTGACTGTTAACGAAGCAGGCCTGCAGCCCCGTGGCTCCCACCTGCTCGGTAACCGGCATCGGTACCGTTACTGTTGGGATGGTGTGTCGGTGCGGCTGTATGTTCATGGTTTCCTGTATATATGGAACATGTGAGGAGGCAAGGTCGCCATGCCAGGCAGCTCCCTCACACCAATGTGCTATCTCTGCTCAGTGTGCACGGAGGCTTAAAAACAAACACTACAAGTCAACACGCTCGATTTCATATTTCTCCAGTTTGTGTGTTGCATGGTTTGTCATATTTAGGAGGATTCCATATGAAACAGCACCGGGGGGTTCAGGAGTTGGGGCACAGCTGTGTTTCCGGGCCTCATCTTCACACAGGCCATGTCGGCTTCAGGAATAAGAAAGTTAGCCTCCAGTTCAGCAGCACAGGCCTGCAACAAGCTGCTGAACAGCTAGCATGTAGCCCGGCTGTGTTCTCAACCCCGTCTCTGTTTTTTTTTTTTTCAGGTAAAGTGGAACTTCACGGGAAACTCATTGAGGTGGAACACTCCGTCCCCAAGAAGCAAAGGTACTAAACAGTATTAAACAGCATTAGAAGCCCGTCCATGTGTTGCACCGCCCTGCAGGCCTTCATCTGAACCTCTTCCTGTGTGCTAAAGGCAGTTTGGAGGTTTTTGCGAGGCAGTAGTTGTGTTGTGTTCACGGGTCTGCTGGCTCGGCCACAACCTGCTGCCTGTCGGCCTTTGCAGGGTGTTGGATTTTCCTCTCCACGATAAAAGGCTGTTGTTGGTTGCCTGGATGTGTATGAGACCAGGAGGGATAATAATATCGTCTGCACCGTCATCACATTATTAGCTCACGTCCTATAGCCCAGCAGGCTGCAGGTCTTCTGGACTCTTACCTATTTATTATTTACTGGGTTTGAAATAATCTACATTCATGCTTCTATTTTTATTCAGCTGGTTTCGTGGTTCTGCTGAGCAGTTGTTCAACCTGAGAGTTTTGAATAGTCCTATTCATGGTATTTGCGATTACGTATTACTGCATGCATGTAGATTTAAGCAAAATCGATTTCCAGTGAGTGTCTGATAGGATTATTCACGTTTGGCTCCAAATGAATGTGGAGTATTGTAATTGAAGCTGTTTGTTGTGAGGGAGGGACGTTCAGGGGAATCTGCGTTTTGGATGCAAAACATTTCACCAAATTGTAAAATTCAAACAGTGGCGTGGTTTTTTACGGTGCCCTGCTTGTTTGAAAATGAAACAACGAGCAAATATTCCTTAAAATCTCTAAATAATTTCTTGTATGAATGCATTTGTGTATTCTGGATTTTTTTGTTCTAGAAATTATTATTTTTTGTTGTTGTTATTGTTGTGAGCATTATTTATGTTGTCTTGAGTAGCTTAATGTGGATTTAACAAATACTGTAAATATTTAGACGAGGCTGAAAAATGCCAAATGGTTTCATGTTACTCCAAAGCATTTTGATGGGATAATTGAACCTGGATTCTGGGCGTTTCTACCAAATTTAAACTGGCCTTGGAGACAAAATGGAGTCCCTGGCAGCCCAGTGCTGCTCTCTGCTAGCAGCCACACTTGACCTGCTTTAATCAGTATTAGGGGTTTCTCCTATAGACCATCATTCATGCCTGTAACCTTTGGCACACATACGAGGTGAGCAGTGCGCACACTCTTCTCCATGTTCCGCCATTTGGCCGCGTGTGTGTGTGTGTGTGTGCGCGCGCGTGCGCGCGCATCCCACGGCTGGTCAAAATGAAGGCCAGTTAATATTTCATCCAACTAGTTGAGTGACTTTGAAAATAAACGTGCACGTCTTGTGTAATACTCATTCCAAGCTAGTTGTATGATTCTGGCCACTTTTTTTCAAACTGCTGATTTCACGCGCTGCGCCAAAAGAGAAAACCAGATCTGTCGCGCGAGGCTGTAACCGGTCGCCGTGGCGCAAACATGTCCACGGTGGGCGACCTCCAGACCGATGAGGTTTCTGTCAAGTTGTGGTAGAACCGGAGGAACGGGTCGCTCGCCACGCACGGGCGACCAATATGGCAGCAGGCTGTTATTTGCTCTAATCTCCCCGCAGCTCGGTAAATTATTCTACCGGCGCTCTGTTTGTGCTAAAGTGTCCCGGGCCTTCTCCGTGATAACCTCGAGGAGCCATAATGATAAAAGTGATTTGTGAGAAGGGGCCACCACGGCGCGAGCGGAGGCCCTCCGTGGCTCCACAACACGTGGTCTCCCCCTCAGAGAGGAGTGGGGAAAATGGCGAAGCTCTCCCGGTTGGAGGGAGGCTGGAGCGAGGCTGGAGGGAGGCTGAAGCTGGAGGGAGGCTGGAGGGAGGCTGGAGCTGAAGGGAGGCTGGAGGGAGGCTGGAGCTGGAGCGTGGCTGGAGGGAGGCTGAAGCTGGAGGGAGGCTGGAGGGAGGCTGGAGGGAGGCTGAAGCTGGAGGGAGGCTGGAGCTGAAGCGAGGCTGGAGGGAGGCTGGAGGGAGGCTGGAGCTGGAGGGAGGCTGGAGCGAGGCTGGAGGGAGGCTGGAGCGAGGCTGTGTGCTCCCGTCGCCCCGTGGTAGCAGATCTGGCCTACTTTTGCTTTATAGCACTTAAAGCGTTTATGTTTAAAAATGTATGCAGCAGAAGAGGATTCATCTCACGGAAAACAATCTTTGGACGCCCCATCTTAAAATGGCGTTCATACTCAACCAGCCAAATTCTGAGAATTATGCAACAAATGACTGTTTAAATATTGATGTTATATCTGCGCTACTACAATATCCACATATTTTTCTTTGATGTTGGAATGAACCCAAATGTATTAAATTATTTTGGATTTTTTTTTTAATAAACGCCATCAGATGTGAAATAACAACATAGTTGTATTTAGAATTGAACATTTAATTGAGCGAGACAAATATGTCTGGTTTGGTTTTGATGGGAAGCTCAGGAGAAAAATAAGAAAACAATGTTCATAACAAACGGTCATTTTATAAGGTTCTTACCTTCTACCTGGTCCTGCTTCTGACCTCTGAACCCTATGGAGTGTGTGTGTGTGTGTGTGTGTGTGTGTGTGTGTGTGTGTGTGTGTGTGTGTGTTTCAGAGGGACACGTCAACAGACTGATTCCTCATTAGAGCAGATGGAAAATGGAGATGGAAAATTAACAAAATATGAAGTGGGTATTTTCTCTAAACTGATCATTTTTCTTAAGCGGAGTGAAAGGTCTAAACAAAGCTGCTGTGTGTGTGTGAGAGTGTGTGTGTGCATATTACACACATACACACGTATGGAGTGTACACAGTGTTCATGCAGGGTGGGAGCTTCCATAGAACAGAGGTTTGTGGGAGTTCAGCAGGAGTGGCGGGGGAGGAGGGGGGAGGGGGAATGTGGGTGGGGGTGGGAGAAACAATCAGAAAGGGAACAAGTCAGAGAGAGGAAAAGAATGAGAGAGACTGTGTGTGGGAGGGAGGGGGGGAGGGGGTTCAGGAGATGGGGGTGTGAGGGAGGGAGAGAGCCCTGCATTTATTGTGCACCAAGCTTTCCCCACCTCCCCTTACATAACAATACGGGCTGTATGGATGTGTGTGTGTGTGTGTGTGTGTGTGTGTGTGTGTGTGTGTGTGTGTGTGTGTGTGTGTGTGTGTGTGTGCGTGCGCGCTAAGCAAACCTTTAAAACGTTACACAACTTGCACTACTCAAGCTGACCGCGGGACAGGAAGGTCGGGACGGTGAAGACGCCTGAAATTGCTTTTTTTGATGATGAAGTTTGGATTAGAAAACCCCGTAACTACCGAGGATCTCAGACAGCGTTTTCATCTGAAGACTGAAGTTAGCTACTATCCTACTATCCTCAGCACCATGCACACTCACACTGAATGTTGTACCTTTTTTTTAATATATATATATGTTTTTATTTATTCAAACAATGTATTCACTTTTATTTTCTCGAGCATTTTGTTTGCGCACTCGTCACTTTCCTCAACTTGTAGGACTCTTATTTTGGAATGTCCTCATTTGCTTCCATTGTTGGTGTTTTTGTCCCTGTGTAGCTCGGTGGCTGGAGCATGGTGCTAATATTCCTAGAGTTACGGGTTCGATTCCCACTGGGCCTGCCGTGCTATAAATATATGGACGTGCTGTGGATAAGGAGGCGGGGGGGTGGGGGGGGTGCTGAGCAGCGGGTGCACTGCAATATAAAGCGGGGGGGGGGGGGGGGGGTTGTTGAGATGGTTGAGTTCTGTTTAGGAGGGGAGTATGGGTGCTTCTGACCCCCCCCCCCCCCCCCCCCCCCCCACACACACACACACTAATGCTGGTGATCTGGAAGCTTCTTCACCTCGTTGGAAAACACACAGATTGTCAGTTAAATAACTGAAATAAAAAAAGTGAATTCAAGTTTGTGTCGAGAGCTAAATCAGAAGTAACCTGGACAGTTTGACGGTGATCTGCGGTTCAGTTCTGGTCATTATCCTCCCTGGGTCTTCGTCATCTCTTGTATGCCCACCGTGTTAAATAATACTTCATAATTGTACTTAAAACAAATTGTTTATTATTTAAAACACAAGATGTGCTTGACCAGGCGCTCCCTGGATCCTGTCGCGTTCTCGTTGACAAAGACGCCAAATCATCTGAGTGGTGGTGGTTCTTGGTTCGGGTCCCTGTGGAGGCACAAATGTGTCAGCCTGTCTTGGTTCATTCGATCCACAGAGGGCAGGCTTCTTCTGAGTCCTCACTTCTGGGTAGGGTCTTTCTCCGTTTGCGTTCTCGTGCAAGACAGACGGCGACTCGGAAACATCGGACGGTGATTTTTACCCACGAGAACGGACGACACATCCCGTCGTAACAGCGCTGTCGCGTGCAGAGATGTTCACGCCGCTGAAAACCAACCGCTGCGCGTCTGAACCGATGACACTGCAAAGTTAATGATCACCTCGTCTGCTGTGCTGTTGAAATCAAACGTGACTGCAACTGATCAGGAGATATCTAAAGTTACATGGGTTCCAGGTACTTCGTATGCTTGCTAGCGTAAAGGAAACCAGAGCAGCTCTTGGGAATTCAGTTGATCACAATGTTGGCATTTTTTTTACCAAGGAAAGCCTCAACAATTTGTGGTACATGAAAGGACCGTAGGTAAATAAACTCAACACTTATTAGCGACATATGAAAGGGAAGGAAGCGTATTTGTGTTTGGGATCCCGGCTGATGGAGATCTGCTTGTTGCTGCCGTTGGTCTTCAACATGATGAAACATGATTAACATTGTCAGTGAACCTGAGACATCTGCTCACTAAATGGTAATATTTATGAAGATCATCCATTTTATCAAATGTTGTCTGATGAAATTCAAGTAGCAATTTTAAAATTGATGTACAGCCGTTTTGGTAAAACCACTAAACTGAACAAGGTTTCCTCTGCTGATGGCCATTTACTGTAATGGGTTTCCCCCCAAACGGTCAATTACACCACACACACACACACACACACACACACACACACACACACACACACACACACACACACACACACACACACACACACACACACACGCGCGCTACATGTAGTTGAGTGATACCTAGTTAGTGAGCGGCGGGTGGAGCGGCGGTTGCGCTAGCATGGACGGTTGCATGGTCGAGTCCAGACGGTTTCAACAAGGTTGGGGTTCGTTTGGGTTAACGGTGAACTTTGCGTGCCGCCGTGAGTGAAGTGCATGCTGGGAAGTGTTACTTGAAAAAGAAGTGGGTAGAAGTACGGAATGGTTTCGTTCCAAATGGATTCTTATAATTTTGTTCATAAAAACAAAACAAAAAAAACCAAGCTTGTAATTCAACAGGTCAACAGTGTGACTTGACTCGGTAGTGTTGACCGGTGGGAACAAAAGGAGAGACAGGTTCATCTACTGTTTGTCTTCAGAGTGGAGAGAGTTGGTCATGTAGCGACGTCTGGCAGGAACATGTGAAGTACACATCAGAGTACACATCAGAGTACACATCAGAGTACAGCAGTGAGTCAGAACCTTCCTACTGTCACATACAGTAGAGCAATCAAGGAAGACTTTAAGAGTGTGTCTGTGTGTGCGTGTGCGTGCGTGTGCGTGTGTGTGTACGTGTGTGTGTGTGTACGTGTGTGTGTGTGTGTGTGAAGCACGGCACTCGTTTGTCTTCCTCCTCTCTCCTCACGCTGGCGAGGAGGAGGTGATGGGCGGGGGGAGTGAGGGGGTGCGACCAATCGTCTCGCAGGAGCACCTGTGAGCAGCGAGGGGGGCGGTTGCTCGACACCGAGAAGAGAGCCTCTGATTGGCCCTCCCTCCCTCCCTCCCTCCCTCCCTCACTCGCCCGCACGCGTGCTCTCACTTTTTCCTTTGCTTCTCTCATCGCTTTCTCTCTCTTCCTTTCTGTTCATACTCTCCCTTCAGCTCCCTCGTTTTTCTTCTCTCTCCAGTACAGTATGTCCATTTCTCTCTCTCTCTCCCTCTCTCTCTCTTGCTCTCTCGCTCCCCCTTGGCGGGGTGCCATGTTCTCTGCACCATTCCAGCCTTGTAGCAGGTCCAGCAGAAGGAGAGAGAGAGAGAGAGGGAGAGAGAGAGGGAGAGAGAGAGGGAGAGGGAGCACAAGAGTGATGGAAATCTAGGAAGACAGACAGATGAGGAAAGATGGAGAGAGGGCATGAAAGATAGATGCTCCCTTCACCTGTTCTGTTCTGTTCTGTTCTGTTCTGTTCCGGTTCCGGTTCCCCTCCTGAATCTGGGATGAACCTGGACTAAATCTGAGATAGCTCTCTGTAATCTGATTAGAAGAAAGCCACCTGCTGGATTACATGTTAGTCTCACGGCATGTTTGTGGTGGAGGAATGATCTCTCTCTCTCAGTGATCAGCCGCTATCAGTTCATGAAGCTTCTCCATCTGCTGCTCTCAACACCCGGTAGGTCTTTACCAGGAGAAACCCTCTGGAGACAGGAAGTGATGCGTTTTACGTTTCAACAGAAGAAGAACTGGGTAGTTAGCATGAGCAGCGATAGCCACCGTGGCTGAACAGACAAAGAAAAGAGCGCCACCTACAGGAACTCAAACTCCATCAACAGGAAACCAGAGGAGGAAGACGTCACAGTACTGGACACACTGTTTGATTGACAGGTGATCTCTGGGAAGAGCAGTGAGGAACACCACAGTGAGGGACACCACAGTGAAGAACACCACAGTGAGGGACACCACAGTGAGGGACACCACAGTGAGGCTGAGAGACAAAGATGGAGACTAGATGAAAAGAAAACAGGGATGTGTGGAGTCCCCAGTTCATATTAATTAAAGATGAATTAGATGTTTCCAGCTCACATGGTCGTCCAGCAGACCTTCAGTCAGACCAGACACAGAATCTGACTGATGAGAGGGAAGGAGTTAGAAGAGGAGTTAGGAGAGGAGTTAGGAGAGGAGTTAGGAGAGGAGTGAGAGCAGCTATATGGAAGTGTTATGTAGGTGAAGGGGCAAATGAGTACTGTCTCTTTAAGAAGATACCCCCCCCCCCCCCCCCTCCCTCTCTCTCTCTCTCTGATTGTTTCTTCTCTCTGGTTCAAACCATCTGTCCTCTCTCTCTTATTCTGCCTCTCTGTCGCTCACTCATTTTCTCTCCCCCATTCTCACCGGTCCTCGCTCTTTTTCTCACTACAAAACTCTCCAGGGTTGTTGGGGCCCCGGGGTGGATGGGGCCCCTCTGTGTGTGTGTGTGTGTGTGTGTGTTCGTGTTCAGGCTTCAAGACATGGATGTGTATCTTAATGGATGTGTGTGTGGCCGTGTTGGTTTCTGCTGTGTGAAATCGTCGTAGTTTTAGATCCAGACGCTCCAGTCAGGTTGTCTGGACCCGTTATTTTATAAGAGCAAGACTTTCGGTTTTAGTCCACCGACTGGAAAAAAGATAGTCACCCCTGCACGTTTTAGATGATACAATCAGTTGACTAACATTCTTCCAAAATAGATGAAAATCGTTTTTGTAATTAATTGTATAATAATTTAAGAGGTCATTTCCAAAATGCTGTGTGAGAAAATAAAAACATGATGTCTGCCATTTGGATCCAGCTGGTTAAATATTACACATTCATTACAGTCATTTAGCAGACACTTTTATCCAAAGCAACTTACAATAAGTGCATTCAACATAGGTAGAGAACTAGTTAACTACAAGTTAACTACCTACTTTTCTTGAACAAATAAGACAAATAGGAAAATCAAATGAGTAAGAGCTAAGACAAATAAGTGTGTCAAATAAACAAGAGCCAATAAAGTGCTCTTATTTTGTAAGACGAGCACTGAGGTACCCTCTTTAAAAACTACCAGTCTGTTTTTTAGTTGCGCTGTGTTGAGCATTTTGTGAGAGTAGATTTAATTCAACTGATGCACATCTTGTTTTAAAATGAAATGTACAAGGATTGATGATGGCTTTTAAATGAAGAAAAAAAATATTATTAACAATTAAATTAATAAGTTCTGCAGATAAAATTAAATGTCAGGTTATCCATCATATCAGGTCTTAACCTGAGAAGTTTCCCATCCAGCGTTGCATTAGCTCTGGGTTCAGCGTTTTGCTCAAGGACCCTACAGCCCACTTGCGGGGATGGAACCTGCGACCTCGCCACCGGGCTGTGGTCCTGTACCAAGTCAGACTTGTATGGAGGGTAGTGAAGAGTAGAAGGGCCCTCATATCCAGTCAAACCTGCAGGAGTGGCATCATGAGCTGCTTGTGTTTTTGTTTCAACATGTTTCAACAATAAACCTTTTGATTTGTGCGGCATGTTGCGCTGCAGATGAGTTGAGGACAACTGGAGCTCACTGTCCCAGTTCTTATCCGATACGTAACCCAGATCTTTGTGTGTTATTGTTGATGAGCTTTGGACTTTTTAGTGCACAAACTACTGAATGGAGACATTTCAACAGAAATCTGCAAACGAAGGAACTTCTCAGTTTGTGTTGCAAAAACGTTTTGTAATAGTTGTTCCTGCAGTTTAGTTTTACAGGAATTAAGAAAATAACACGTTTGTTTTTGCAACGACGCCCATATAGATGTGAAATGTGGGCCTGAGGGTCATGAGACTCAACATGTCCGTTTCGTTTTTTTTAACGGCAGCAATGTGTTTTAATTTAATAAACATCTATTAACTGTCTGGAGGAACTAAATAAACCTTTTTGACACCGAACATGTTTCGTTCCTAAATGAAATGTCCTCCATTGAAAACACTGACACCTCCTAGAAAATAGATAGTTAGATACTTTATTGAATTGGGGGAATTCTGCAAATATTCCTGGCATGAAAATAAAACAGATTTTGGGAAAAAGATCTAATCCAAGATCCCTGTCCGACTAAATACCAACAGTGTTGAGGATGGGATCATCTGTTTTTGAATTAATGTGACGAGTTCAATTAATGAAATCTCAGAAAATGGTTTTCCAAAAAACTCCAAAAACTCTCCAGGGTTTTTGGAGCTAAAACGAGTTTTCGTTTTAGCTTCATTCTGCCTTAATGCCTTTTATTTAAAAACAGAATAGAAACATATTAGTGTTGTTTAATTCTTCTAATTATTTTTAATGTCATTCCAAATTAATATTTGAACATTTGAAAAAGTTACTACATAGTAGTAATAGTACAGAATGAAATAGTACTTTTTAAAGGATATTGGGTCACTAATGATTTCTACTTTTTTATTTAATGATGGACTTCAGTATTGATTTTGGATGTAGTGGATCAGTTATTCTTTAACCTGGACTTTTTTACTTTTACACATCAGGAATAATTTTTGCCTGCAGTAAAACAGTTTTTTTGGTTTGTTTTTCAGTAAAGAGGGTGTTTCACTGAGTACACCAACATATACTTATTCTTTATTGTCAAATAAAACTTTGACTCCAGTGTGACCGTTTAAATGGAGTTTGTTCAGCCTCCTGATGCTGTTTACGTTGGGCTACCTGCTCAAACCGCAAGGTGTCATTTCAAACACGCCCAGCCGTGGACGGGGGGGGGGGGGGGCAGCTCCTCCATCACTATTTTAATGTTTCACTCATTTTTATTATTATTATATTTGTCAGCCGTTCTCCATGTTTGTTTGTTCTCCGGTGTTTCTCCTCCTCGCTGTTCTCTGCTTTCGTCTTGCTAAGGAGTTCATGTTTTCTACTTTTTTTATTTTTTTTACTTGTCGTGTGTTTTGCCCCCCCCCCCTCTCTCTCTCTCTCTCTCTCTCTCTCTCTCTCTCTCTCTCTCTCTCTCTCTCTCTCTCTCTCTCTCTCTCTCTCTCTCTCTCTCTCTCTCTGACCTCTCACCCTTCGCCTCTCTCTCTCGTGAACTGAACACTCGGCACCACAACACTTCCCCCATGGGACTGGTGTGTGTGTGTGTGTGTGTGTGTGTGTGTGTGTGGGCGGGGCTTGGGCATTGGCCCTTGGACCTAAATTCTTGTCATTTTTTCAGTAGCAATGAGAAAGAAACCTGAGATTAAGGAAGCTATAGGGCATCCTGGGCTCTGATTGGCTCGGAGGCATTCCACACTGAACTCTGATTGGCTGGGAGATGTTCTATAGCTCCTCCGTTACCACATATAGAGTTTCCTGTCCCGTCTTCTTCCTGGTTTCTGTGTGTGTGTGTGTGTGTGTGTGTGTGTGTGTGTGTGTGTGTGTGTGTGTGTTGAGGGTCTAAACTGTCGGCCTCCGTAGCTGCCAGCAGTTCGTGTGTTTGACCCAGATTCTCACGTTGTTGTTCTGCGTTTTTGTCTCTTCGTTTGGCTTCCTGAGGAAACTTCGTCCTGTAGCCGCAGACGACATCAACCCAGAGAGAGACGTGCACTTGCTGCATATCTTTCTTTTTGTGTTGCGAGTGCTTAAAAAAAAAACCAACAACCTTCCGCTCTCTGCTTTGCTGTCCTGTAACTCTGAACGTGTCGATGTAGTGAAGTGAATGGCGTACCTTTTTAAAGTTAAGGGTCTGCTACTGAACTGAGTTCCTCTCCTGGCTCATGCTGAACGTTTCTCTGCAGAATGAAATTAGTTTTTAGCAGAAAGATTCACATCGGTGTCAACCATGTTTCCAGTGAGCCCTCTGCAAGCTTGACAAGCATTAAAAGTTGTATCCTTAAACTACATGGAAATAAAACTTCAGTTTTTTTTGTTTTTTTTCCAGTCTCATTTCATGAAGGTATTTAAATTACATTTTCTTTGTTGAGGGTTTGGGAGTATTTTGTAAACTTAAGAAAAAAAAATAAAACTGCAGTTTGAAGTTGTGAAAAGATAATTTATGAGGTTTTGCTTAAAAAGAAACAAAAAAAAAACATGCATATGTTGGCAGCATGATGTGCTTGAAATGCAGGAAGGGAGAGATTTACTAGGAAGCATGAAAGAGGAAAATAAAGAGAAAATGTAAACTAGACCAGTACGAGCTGCATGTCTGGTCCTGAGCTTTACGGGGCTCTGCCTTCAGGTTGCTATGGAAATTGCCAGCCGGAATAAAAAAGATCTTTGGCTTTGAAGCCTGAGATCCATCTTGAATGATCATCATCATTACAGTCTGTCAATACAGGACATAAAGAGATCCATTCACTTCTATTGAAAACATGCTGCTTCTCGTCTCCCCCTCCATCCTCCTGCACCAGGCTGCTGTGGCTCCTCCTGACTTGTTGAAACTGCACCGAAGAATAAGAATAATGTGTATTTAAAACGGTAGAAGGAGATTTGTTTCAAATTAAGACGTCCTCTCACCAAATAATTGACGGCGCATATTGAAAATAAATGTTTCTTTTAAAGGACGGTAGGCGACTGAAGTCCTGAAGCAGAGAGGGATCAAAGCGCCACTATCAAAAGTGACAAAAGGGAAATCTATAGGATCTATTTTAGTTTAAAGAGAAGAGGAAGGAATTAATAACGAGGTTTGATGAAATCATGACAGGAGGAGATGAAGGGAGTCTTGGCAATGCTTTACCTCTGTGGAACAGACGGGGAGGAAGAGCAGGAACTCTGCTGCTCACAAATCTACTTCTTGTAGATTGTGTAATTATTCTGAGGTCATTGACTTATTGTGTGTGTGTGTGTGTGTGTGTGTGTGTGTGTGTGTGTGTGTTGTGTGGTTGTCGCTCATTAGTTCATTAATCAGAATCAGTTTTATAGTAAAAGTCTGCACATACAAGAAATTTATCATAGTGATTTTTTTAAACATTAGGTCACATTAAATATAAAAACACACAATTAATATTAAAACATATTAAAAACTAAAAATATATGTTTTAGAAACAGGACTCTTATCTATCCAATCTGCTTTAATGGGAAGCTACAGAAGTCAGTAGTAGGGAAATATTATTAAAATATATACAGGTCTAGGACATATTGCATCATATACATGTTGGGTGTATATATGAGTACACGTGGGTGTATAATTAAACATGATCGAATATGTTTTATCTCTGTAATAGTTTCAGTCGATTCCTCTTACTTACTTACTCTTGAGTTCAGAAAACTATTTTGACTCTGAGATGTGAAAAGCGGCACCGACTATTAAAACTGATTCAAACAAATTAGAGTTGAGCAGGCGGATCCTCCGGCATGTTTTCAGTTTCCAAAATGGATGTGAAGCGTGTGGAATCTAACATGGAGGCCGGATCTTCAGATGACTCACCGCGTTCAAGGATCCAACATGGCTTCACCGTGACTCTGTGGCTGATCTCAGGTCTGTTTCCACTGTCTGTCGGAGCACCTTCAGGTTGCAGCTCCATTAACCTCGGCTGTAAAACGGGAATGTTCAGCCGTGTGACTTAAGAGAAATTGAGAATGAAATGAATTTCGGTTCATTGTCCTTCGCATTGTAATTTCTAACAGATGGTTTGTGGAAAGGTAGACTCACGTCACATGTGTGGTACCTGAGGGAACACACAGCACATTACACTGACTTTACATTTCAGTCATTTAACCGACTCTTGAAAAGAAAAATCCCTTAAAACACTTTAATGCTGTTAAAACAGTGAAAACGTGTACTTTGCTCTTCTGGGTGCATTTTGTGGTTTGGTGTATTTTTCTCATTCCCGTGGAGAACCGGCCAAACGTGACGTCACGCTGAGATGTTTCCAGTCTGATATCAGAAAATGTTTCATGCCTCTAAAATGTCAACGGTAAACGTCAGGTTTTGGTGTCAGCCAATCAGAATCAAAGAGCAAGGGCTTCTGGGAAATATAGGAAATCACTAAGTCGATGAGGTAGGCTGAAGGAAAGAAAAAAAAAACCTGGAATAAGTTGAACATCTCAGATTGATGATCTGTGATGTTGGAAGAGGATCCAGTGAGTTTGCAGTAGAATAAGCTTCACTCGATCACCCACATTACATCCAACCAGTAGAGTCCAGGGGTTGAGGGTTCCCCGCCCAGGACTACAGCAGTCACGTCCGGTAGTCCTGTACCGGGTCGCTCGGCGTGGAGGAGGAAGACGCCAGGAGCTGCTGCTGCAGGGTGGATGTGAGCGGCCATGTTTCCCCCCCGGTGTAAACAAACAAACAAACAAGCTCCTCTAATGGTGAAGCTTCAACCTTTCTCCTCCTCTACCCCGAGATACTCTCTCTCTCTCTCTTTCCTCTCATAAGTCTCTCTCTCTCTCTCTCTCTCTCTTGCTCTCTCTCTCTCTCTCTCTCTCTCTCATAGCTCTCTCTCTCTCTCTCTCTCTCTTTCCTCTCATAAGTCTCTCTCTCTCTCTCTCTCTCTCTCTCTCTTGCTCTCTCTCTCTCTCTCTCTCTCTCTCTCTCTCTCTCTCTCCATGTTGGGATTCTCAAAGAGTTAAAATGGAGGCTATGCCTGCTGGTCACATGTCTGACACACAGGCATGTGCTGCTGGTATGGGAGAGAGAGAGAGAGAGCGAGAGAGATTGACTCCCCCCAGCCCTGTGCTGTGTTATACCTCCCTCCCTCCCTCCCTCCCTCCCCCCCCGTGCTCCCCTCCCCCTCCCTGAAGGGGGCGTGTGCATGGCAGGGGTGTGCCGTATCACATCCCCAGCACGCGCTCACGTGGTCTGGATGTGTATCCAGTAGTTTTACATTGTGATGTCGTGCGTGTGCGTGTGTGTGCGTGCGTGTGTGTGTGTGTGTGTGTGTGTGTGTGTGTGTGTGTGTGTGTGTGTGTGTGTGTGTTATTTCTTGTGCCTCCAGTGTGAGATGGAAGTGAAACGTTCTAGTCCAAAATTGCAATCCATCATCTAGAAAAAAATGAAAAACAACACCTACCTTAACACCAATTGTTGTTGTTGTTGTGTTTTTTTTTAGTTTGTTTTTTAGGTCATTAGGGAACCACAACGACAGCAGTTGGACAGACGGGGTCCTCTGTGTTTTAGCCGTTGAAAGATGAACGTCACAGAAATATTTCTTTTTATCCCCAAAATGTTCAGGTAGCGTTTTGGTTTGAAGTGTTTACTTGTTAAGTGTTTACTTGTCTCGTACAACGAGGCGAGTAACCATGTAAAATACACTTACACACTAGTTTGGCTTTTTTCTTTTTCTTTCTGTGACTCTGAGCTGATTGGAAGTTCCCATGCTCATTTGCGTGTTGAGTTCAGTTTCATCCCCCTGCTAAAATCCCCATTGTAGAATTTCAAAAGTACATGGGTGTCGACAAGCGTGTTTTTGTTTTCCTTCTTGACAATGCAGACTTGTGTGTTTTGTGTGTCAGCAGTATGTATTTCAGTCTAAGACTGTAGGATTAGGAGTTGGGGAGAAAACTGGCCTGCTCAGGTAAATTAAGACCCTCCACAAAAGGAAATAAGAAGATTACTATTGAAATATTTCCCCCAAATCATCAGTTTCAGTTTCAGTTTTTATTAATATTAATATTATTAATATTAATATTAATATTACAGGGACTCGTGTTGATGAAGTCAGACTAGGAGAGAAGGGAATGACTCAGTCGGCCCTCTGGTGTTTGGAGTAGCAAACAAGGAGAGAATGGAATGAAATTCAAGGAGGCGAGGTCGGTGTGTGTGTGTGTGTGTGTGTGTGTGTGTGTGTGTGTGTTTACGTGTGTGTGTTTACGTGTGTGTGTGTGTGTGTGTGTGTTTACGTGTGTGTGTGTGTGTGTGTGTAGAGACGGGCCCCTTTCCTTTCCGCTTTTCTATAGGTTCTCTTTGGTCCCGCCCCGTTCCTCACTGATTCAAAACAAAGTCAAGGCTGACGTCACGACGTCACGCACACACACACACACACACACACACAAACGTACACACACACACACCAAGCAGGAACTCTCTCCCTCCTCCCCCGCCCGTCGTCTTCCTCCTTCTCCCCCATTTTGTTTTTGAAGAGGGGGGGGGGGGCCTGGCCCCAGTCCACTTTCCATTCAGTCAGTCCAGGAAGTAAACCTTCTTCAAAATTACAAAAAAAAAAAATGGAAAAGTTATTTTTTTGTCATAAGGAACTTGTCCTTTATCCAACATTTAAAAAAATGACAGAATGAATGCTTTGTCATTTGCAAATGAATGGCATCAGTGTCTGTTTACATCTTGAATTCTGTTGGGCTGAAAGAGTGGTGAGAAATCCTCCATTTGCTCTCAAAAATGATTCAGACCATAAAACTGAAATAATTGATCAAGTTCTTCTTGAAGGAACGGGAAGCTCGACTCTAAATAACGCTTCAGATTCAAACAGGAATAATGAAAATAACTTTCTGTTGCTTCAATACTGGCAACTTTAAAGTGAGAGGAATGAATAAAATGTAAATCCTAGATGACCAACATGACAAGCAGCCAATGTTAAGGAGTTCAGGGTCAGAGGTCACAGAGCCCTGATAGTATTCCTCTGACCCTATAGGATCAGGTGTTACTGAGTAACTCGTTAACGACTCGTTACTCACATCTGAGTGACGTGTTCGCCTTGCTTATGTGATGTTGGAGGGACTTTGGGTTTTATTTTATATTTTATTTTTAAGATAGATTAACATTCAATTCAAAACACAATGAGGTGAAATGATGACGTTGAGTTCTCCTGCTAGTCCGTCAGTCTGTCAGCTCTATTCTCTATGGTCTGGATCACAGAGGTAATATTCTGGTCACAGGGAGTGAACAGTATGAATTTAAATGCATCTCTACTGTACCATCCTGTGCTGATGGCTGATTGGCCCCGGATGTTTTCCTTTTTAAACAATCCCCTTTATCACTGAAGCTTAAAAATGATCTAAAATTGCATCACATTTCTAAACCCAAATCCATTACAAACACGTTTTTTTGTGGGTTACAAATGAGCTTCAGGTCTGCCACGGACTTTTACAATTTTGCACAATGAAATCCATTGGACAGAGGTGGTTGTGTTATTACAGATGGGGTATGGCCAGCTGCAGTGTTTCAAATAATCTTTGAAGATCAGGTTTTGGGTTTCTTTTTCAACTTTTTATTCCAGTTCCCTGCAACTTGTTTTACATCCCAAACTTGGAGGATTTACAGAGTCTGAATTTCTGATACTTAATAAAGCTTTTAATAAATAACAATCTAACAATTTAACAGGTTTCGTTAAAAAAATGCTGTGTGTACAGTTTGGAGAAAAAAACAAAAAACTGTTAGCTGTTCATTGCTCAATAAACAAACAAACAAAAAAAAACCCCAGATGACTACATCCTCTAAATTGTTACTATTGTGTAATTGAAAGCTTAAGACGGCTAATTCTTCAGTAATATTAAATAGTGAGTTTTAATTTGATGCCAGACATCTTTTTGTCAAAGTAGGTGTCACATTTTCCAGAGGACATTTAAAATGAAACTCATTACTTTGGATTTGGTCAGTAAGTATTTCAGTATCAGGCTTACAGTCCATTCATAAATGTCCTAATATTACTTTAATTTCACTTATCATTTACCTACTACATGCAGGCTATATTAACTTAATTATGCCAAACATATTGTCCACATTTGAAGAGTTTATTCTAAAACAAGATATGTACATGAGTCCTGATAATTCAGCATGTAACAATATTCTCCTTTTGGGACTTAAGCCACCAACTATTCTTTAAAAACTATCTTTATTTGTTTTAATTTTAGTTATTTTAGTTATTTTAGTTCAGTTATTTCATGAGAGTAGGTGTGTCATTTATTCTCTTTTTCATTTGGGAATTAAATTCTTCATTTATACTTTCCTTAATTCTGAAATAATGTTTGTGGTGTAGCAGCAGTGAATGCCATTAAAATGTGTTGTCATAACACTGTAATTCTGTTAGACTTGAACTTACTAAGATGTACTAGTAGCACACAGTTTTACAGCTTTGGCCTTTAGTCTGTGAAGCAGGACAGGATCTGAAACCTCTTCAGTAGGTTTCTGAAGACAGAAAAGCCAAGCCTTGGTTTTGCTTGTGCAGTAATGGTTGTTTTGTAAATGATTTGAGGAAGAAACTGTGTCTCTGGGTTTTGAGGCATTTCCAAGGTAGAATATAGTCAAAATGAGCCTCATAATTTCCATATTAATCAACATCTCAGCCAGTTATTATTAAGAATATTAAAAAGGTGTCAACTATTCAGCAGGTCATTTCCATAATATTATATATCCCTTTTGGTAATAATTCATGAACCAAAATTCATCATTCGATATGTCTTGAAGAGCATCCAGTCTGTAAAAGTGTTCTCTTTTTGTCAACCAAGGACTGGAGTTCCCTGCTCTCCTTTAAAGTGACACCATTTGTTTTAAAGTCGTGCTATGAATCACATTTTATCACATGGTCTAGATCTGTTCTGGCCCAGTTGCATACATTTAACACACAGAGCTAACTGTGTTTCTAACAAAGGTGCATCCACATTCTCACGTAGGCCCAATTTGTTTGATTTAATTAAAACTTTAACTTTCTCATCGATGATTTCATGATATTATTACGGCGTAGCCTGCATGGATTATTGGTCGCCAGGCCCCCAGCTTCACCTCGTTGCTTTGATTAATGTGCAGAAAATAGTTTAGATTTATATTAAGGGCAACAGTCATTTCACAGCAAGTGTCCTTTACTCGCCTTCAAATAATTGAGTCCAAAACGTTTCCTCCTGTCAAAGAAACTCAATCATTTAATTGTTACAATAGAACATAGTTGAATCTTTACAGCCCTGCTTAATTTATTTGAACCAATTTAGGCTCCCCACCTTTATCTGGCTTCTCTTTTTACTGCTCGGGCTTAATAGTTTCTGAACAAATATACGAATATACTAAGACAGATCATTGATGCCTTTATAACGTGTCATTATTGTGTAGTATCTCGTTGTAACCGGTAACCGTTCGGGTTCTCTGCCACATCACAGCCCTGCTGGTCGAGAGACGTCGACTGCAAATTGGAAACAAATGTATTTCTTCGAAAGGCTTCGGGTTTCATTCAATGGCTCATTGTTTTAAACGGTGACTCGTAAGGATTTCATAGTATCCTCACTTATTCCACGACGTTAACCTAACGAGTGCTGAGAGGGGGAACCGAAGCCAGCGCGTTCACGTGACGGTGACGGTGACGGTTCCCGTTGGTCACCGCGAGACAGAAAAATCAAATGAGTGTTTCTGTTGAAAGCAGGAGAGTAGAAGTGCTTCTTCCCTCCTCGCTGCCATTACCGCGCCAACCCCCCTGTAGTATCTCGTGCACTCATGGCACACATCCTATAGAATACTCCCCCTCCTCCTCTCTCCCCCTTTCCCCGTTACTCCTCCCCCACCCCTCTCCCTCCTACTCTCTCTCTCCCTCCCCTCGCGCCACCGTAGTACTCCCGAGTAGTTTTTTTTTTTTTTTTTTTTTTACCGACTTTATGAATGAAGACACGGGCTCCTCTCCTCCCCTACCGGCAGCGCGAGGAGAAGGCGCAGGCGGAAGGTGTATGCGTGCGCGCGGCTGAAAATGTGTGTCTAGATTGCAGAGAGAGAGAAAGAGAGAGAGAGCGCGAGATCTGTATTTAATTTGCACCGTGTTTGTGATGCTTCTCTAATTGAATCGCAGTTCAGCTGCTTTTCTCTTTCGGGCATCAAGACAAACTACGAGGCAAGAGAGACGACATGCGGAGGGAGGCGTGTCCCGGTTTTAATCGATTTATGACGTATTGGAATACTGCAGCTGTGATATCAATATTTTATCAAGCAGTTGTGTATAATCATAATAGCATTCATGGCCACGCGATACTATCTGTCTCTGGAGACGCGTGTAAAGCTCCGGGCCTGCAACCCGGTGGACGTTAAGACGGCAGCGGTGTGGAGCAGAGGAGGGTCTCCGCCCTGCCGCCCGCGGCGCCACGCGAACCCATGATCATGTAATGGTGCGCGTGGGCTGCTCGCCTCCTCCTCCTCGCTGTGCGGCGTTCTGGTGAATTCTCCCACTGCCATGTGACTGAGCTTCATTGTAGTAAATGGGCGTTGCCTGGCCAAGATGGCCGCCTACTGGCTCTCACATGTTGGGAGGGAGGGAGGGAGGGAGGGAGAGAGATGGGGGGTGGGGGGGGGTCCGCGTTATTGCACCAGAAAATCTGGCTTTCCGCACACCTGTGTTAGTGCGCGAGAGTCTTGCTTAGAAGCAGCTCGCGAGAAAGCCATAGTCACTGTGTTGACGTTCATCATCATTATAGGAAGCGTTCTTTCACCAGGGTTGTGTTGTCTGTTCTCCCGGGCTGAGCCGTGTCACCAGCCCGAACCCGGGTCCCCGGGTCCTGCGGGTCCCCGGGTCCCGCGTCCCCGGGTCCCCGGCCTACAGCGCGGACCCGCAGGTGAGGGGCGCCGCCGCAGGTCCATCTGCTCCATTAGAACCCAACGTGTGGCTCTATACGTTGTTTGGGCTGAACTGGTCTGAAACCCGCTCTGCCCAACACGCAGTCCACATAAACACATCCACACATGACGCCCGTCGGTCATGATGCTACGTGAACGTCATTCCAACCAGTTTGTGCACGCTCTGTTTTTTAAAGAACACCCAGCCTCGTGACGGCGCCTTCCTCCGGGTCTGCTGCCCTCCGCTTTAACTGACAGGCCGCACATAGCAAGACATGGCTATAGGCACCACAGAATGGTGTGTGTGTGTGTGTGTGTGTGTGTGTGTGTGTGTGTGTGTGTGTGTGTGTGTGTGTGTGTGTGTGTGTGTGTGTGTGTGTGTGTGTGTGTGTGTGTGTGTGTGTGTGTGTGTGTGTGTGTGTGTGTGTGTGTGTGTGTGTGGAGGGGGTTGAGTGGGTTGAGTGTAGTTGTGGTGAGGAAGTTGACGGAACATGGCAGAAGCGACACTCAAACAAATATTAATACCAATTTGTTTTTTCAATTTGAGTGTAGATGTTTTAGTTGTTCCCACTAACTGGTCTGATCTGGTTCTTCCTCTTGTGGTGTGATCGGCTGAGGGACTTGAATCCTCCTGATCGCGGGATAGTGCGCGCGTTATGGTCTGGCCGAATTTACACAAGCCTGTTCTCGAGGTATATGACGTCACACCACGAGCAGTAACGTGGACGCAGGCTATTTAAATTAAAAAAACAAAAAAAAAACATTGGCTGAGTCGCGCAATTGCGTAACGGCTGCTGGCCTGAGAGCTGTTCCGCCTTCTCAAAATGGAGACTCCTGCCTCTCCAAAATGGAGGCCCGCCGCACGAGCTGCACACAGGGTCAGAGTAGAGAGCAGAGCCTAAACTTTGACCCCTACTATGGCCCCCACCTACCCCACCCCCACCTTCTCTCTCTCTCTCACCATAAATGAGTTCCAGAACTGTGGTCTCTCTCTCTCTCTCTCTCTCTCTCTCTCTCTCTCTCTCTCTCAACATGGCGACCACCCTCACCGTGGAGACCTCGCCTCACTCCCCTAATTTTATTAGTTTCAGGAACTTCATTTTGACCTTACTTACTTTCACCCCCATTCCTTTTTTTTTTTTTTTTTACGCCATGTAGTCCAGAGGTGTTTACATAACGGGAGGCGGAACGGAACCGGAGTCGAGCATTATAATGAAAAAAAGCGTACAGGGAGTCAAGACTATAAAGTAATTTAAATGTGCTATTCTATTCGATTCTATTCGATTCTATTCGATTCTACTCTACACGCAGACGGGACTCATCCACGCCGTTATGAGCGTGTATTTCCCACAGAAGCCGGTTAGACGCGATGGTCTGTGTGGCGAATGAATACGAGTGAATACGGCTCAGTACCGTGAGGATAATAATAATAATAATAATAATAATAATAATAATAATAATAATATCAATTCCACGTCTCAGATGTGCGTGCCTGTGCGCCTTCATGTTTTATGGCAATATACAAATTACGATTTTAACGTAGACATCTTGTGTGAATAGCAGAGGGCCAATACGCCCCCTCCTGTCACAAGTGTATTGCGGGGCCATCGGCATGACCAACTACAGCCAATCACGATGTCTGACTGAGGCTCGAGGAAGCCAGAAAAAAAAATGACATTAAGAAGCTGAGGTTGTAAATAAATAATTTCGAATGTTAAAAAAGTACAAGTGCAGTACTCTGAGTTTTCCTCCAAAGGGAGATAGCACAGTGCATGTACAGGAGGGAAAGGGAAAAGAGGGGGAAGTATTTGTATTTTTAGCACACACACACACACACACACACACACACACACACTCACACACTCACTCACACTCACACTCACACTCACACTCACACTCACAGTCTGTATGTTTCAGCATGTTGGCAAACAGCAGTCAAGACTGCAGACAATTCTCATGATGGCATCATACATTGTTGATTGTGTGAGATTCAGCCCTCAGAAGGTTTAGTGGACCAATGGGATTGCTGTGAGTGAGTGAAATGACCTTTCCCCTATAAATCTGGACCAATCACAACTCGGAGAGCAGGAGCCCTCGGCGTGATGACAGCTCAGAGGGGTTATGACTCTCTCTCTCTCTCTCCATCACCTCCCCTCCCTCTGTAATGTCCCAGCTAGTATTGCAGGATGGTCAGAAAGACGTGGCGTTTTTTAAATAAAATATTATTGTGTCGTTTGGTTGTGGGTTTGAATCCCCGGCCTGGCTGAGAAGATGCAGGCAGGGATAGTGGCAGGGATATGGCTCTCCCCTCCTTCAGCAACGCCTGTCGAGGTGCCGTTGAGCAAGGCGCTCATCAGAGCTGTGAGTGGCCAGCGGTAGAAGACTGGTTGTACTGGGAAGGTATGGTGCTGTGAAAGTGAGGTGAGCCAAACGGGTTCCCTGCATCAAAAAGCACACGCGCTCTTTTCCATCACCAGTCCAGCTCCGCACTTCGCATTGACACCACGCAGCTGGGAGCTTCCCAGTACAACCGCAGTCCTCTACCATCTGACTGCCATGTTCTGCTCAGGTTCTCCAGTATGGGATCTGTCCCCGGGCGCTTGTGCCGCCTCCTCCTCCTCCTCCTTTGCACTTCCCTTTTCACTCTCTCTGTCCTACCTCCTCCTCTCTGCTCCCTCACCCCCAGTCCCGTCTCCTCCCCCCTCCTCCCTGCCTGTGCTGTAGCGTCTATTTAAAGCTCGGCGTACAGTGTTACATCCACCGGAACTCTCTCGCCAGCCCTCAGCGCTCGGCGAAGGCTGAAGAAGACCTCCAACAGAGGGACAGGGGAGACAGAGGGAGGGGGTGGAGAGAGCTGGACCAGGACGGACGAGAGAGAAAGAGGTAGAGAGAGATGGAGAAGCAGGGTATTTATTGGTAGCAGCATGGCCAGGGTGGTGGTTGTGAAATGAAAGGCCTCATTTGAGAGAGAGAGAGGGGCATCTGATGGAACTACCCCTTCTTGTGCTACTGGACTCTTATTTAGAAACCTGGCTTGGATGTTAGAGGGACAAGGGGTGAGAGCAGGTCATCGGGGTGATCACCTCCTGTCACTGATGTTTGGTGGAATGGACCCATGACACCTCCAGAAGGATCAACAGGAGGTTCTGGCATCCCAGAACCACCCTCTGTTTACCTGATAACCTCAAGCCATACTCATGTACGCTACACCACAGGCCTGCTCAGCAGTTCAGAAACCACATTGATGATATTTGGTGGGAATATCAATGCAGAGGGCTAGATGATGGTATTTGGGTGGTAGGCGGGGCTAGATGATGGTATTGGCTAGTACAGTGGTGTCCAATCATGTGCCATGGAGGGCCGAGAGTATGCAGGTTTTCACTCCAACCAAAGACTACAGCAGGTGATTTCCCTGATTAGTCCCTCCTCTCTGGTTGAAGGTGTGTTAATCAGGGAAATCACCTGCTGTAGTCTTTGGTTGGAGTGAAAACCTGCAGACTGTCGGCCCTCCATGGCACATGATTGGACACCACTGGGCTAGTAGGAAGACATGAAGGTAGGCCAGGTCAGTGATTCTCAATCCAGTCCTCAAGGATCTCCTGTCCTGCAGGTTTTAGCTCCAGCCTTACTCAGGCGCACCTGAACCAATTAAGGTATCATGAAAACCTGAAGCCTCTAATTGGTTCAGGTGTGCTTGAACCTGCATGTACCTCCAGGACAGGGGGTCCTTGAGGACTGGATTGAGAACCACTGGGCTAGATAATGGTGTTTGGTTGCCGCTACCCACTTGCTCTTCACCATTAGCAATGAAATATTCATCTGTGATTTTATGCTGGCTAGATGGCTCTTATAAAATATTCACCCCCTGCTCTTCTTGCCTGAACCCAGCAGCCGGTGTCTTCTTCGTTCCTGCCGTGGTTGTGTAGCGGTAGCAGGTAGCGGCTCTACTGGACCCCATGCTCTCTATATGTGTCAACAGTAATTAGGCTGATACGTTTATCCAGGGAACATTGAGGATGCAGGCTCTTTTTATAGCAACGCCCTGCTTCCCATCCACACAGTTAAACACATTTATACCTGGGAGCCGCCCAGTGCGACCACAGTCTTCTACTGTTGGACACTGGGAGCCGCCCAGTGCGACCACAGTCCTCTACTGTTGGACACTGGGAGCCGCCCAGTGCGACCACAGTCTTCTACTGTTGGACACTGGGCTACACTGGAGCGATTACGGCTCAAGTGCCTTGCTCAAGGGTGCCTTGGCAGTAGTTAAGGAGGGGGCGGAGCTACTCTATCAAGCTCTAGGCTGCTGTAAGAAATGAACTGGCAAATTAAAACTCACTTTGTTTTAACTTCTTTCCCAGGCCTTCCAGAAGGATGAGTTTTGTTTACCGTGTACGATTTGAACGGGGAATGTTTTACCCATTCTGATTCTATTCCTGACGATTTCATGCCAAACCCTTAACTCACCTAAACTGAGGGTAAAGATGTGATCATTTATTTGTGGAGGTATGGTTATTTTTGCCTGGGCCAGACATGGGGGTGGGGCCAGGCCATCTCTCAAACCAACACTGCAGCATTCTTTAACATTGTTTACGGAGTCTGTTCTGCTGGTCTGTTGGGTCTGGTTTGGTGTAGCACGGTGTCTGTCGGGTCTGGTCTGGTGTAGCAGTGTTTGTTGGGTCTGGTCTGGTCTGGTGTAGCACGGTGTTTGTTGGGTCTGGTCTGGTATAGTACAGTGTCTGTTGGGTCTGGTCTGGTGTAGCACGGTGTTTGTTGGGTCTGGTCTGGTGTAGCATGGTGTTTGTTGGGTCTGGTCTGGTGTAGCACGGTGTCTGTTGGGTCTGGTCTGGTGTAGCAGTGTTTGTTGGGTCTGGTCTGGTCTGGTGTAGCACGGTGTTTGTTGGGTCTGGTCTGGTATAGTACAGTGTCTGTTGGGTCTGGTCTGGTGTAGCACGGTGTTTGTTGGGTCTGGTCTGGTATAGTACAGTGTTTGTTGGGTCTGGTCTGGTGTAGCACAGTGTTTGTCTGGTCTGGTGTAGCACGGTGTCTGGGTCTGGTCTGGTGTAGCACGGTGTTTGTTGGGTCTGGTCTGGTGTAGCACGGTGTTTGTCTGGTCTGGTGTAGCACGGTGTCTGGGTCTGGGGTCTGGTCTGGTGTAGCACGGTGTCTGGGTCTGGTCTGGTGTAGCACAGTGTTTGTTGGGTCTGGTCTGGTGTAGCACGGTGTCTGGGTCTGGTCTGGTGTACCACGGTGTCTGGGTCTGGTCTGGTGTAGCACAGTGTTTGTTGGGTCTGGTCTGGTGTAGCACGGTGTTTGTCTGGTCTGGTGTAGCACGGTGTCTGGGTCTGGTCTGGTGTAGCACGGTGTTTGTCTGGTCTGGTGTAGCACGGTGTCTGGGTCTGGTCTGGTGTAGCACGGTGTTTGGTCTGGTCTGGTGTAGCACGGTGTCTGGGTCTGGTCTGGTGTAGCACGGTGTCTGGGTCTGGTCTGGTGTAGCACGGTGTCTGGGTCTGGTCTGGTGTAGCACGGTGTCTGGGTCTGGTCTGGTGTAGCACGGTGTCTGGGTCTGGTCTGGTGTAGCACGGTGTTTGCCGGCTGCCGATGCTTGACGTAGTGAAACCGTGGATGTAGCGTTCTGTGATGAATCGGTGAGCTGAAACCGTTTGGATGCGTAGGTTTTTCTTTGAACTGTGTGTGTTTGTCTCAGTCCTGCTGCATCATGGGAAGTCCTGCATCACTCGTATGTTGTCTGTTATCTGAAGTGTGTCTTGCACCAGACTGAATGTGGGTTCCTGTTGTTCCTCCTCCAGGTGTGTCTGTCTTTAGTTTCCAATATGCCCGAGTGGTTTTCATCATGAAAAGAATGACAGGATAGGGACAGCAGTAATATTCACAATACCAAACTCTCTTCAGTAGAAAACATATTTAGGCTACAATTATTTTAAAAAAAACATTACACATTACTCAAACAGTAGTTACAAAGTATGTAAAAGTACATACAAAAGTATGTTACAAAGTACACGTAAGAGGAGAAGAAGACAGAAGGACAGGACAAAAGACATTTGAAGGATGAGATGCTATTACAGTTAAATTGTTTATTTTGTTTTCTCATAATAATTCCAGCAGTAATGAAGATTTATCCTTCCGACATTCACAAGTTATTGATGTAACATGAGCCTGTTACATGTTACAGTCCCATGCAGCCTCATGTGGATGCATCTCTGTAAAGGTAAAAACCTACGGAAGCATGATCATAAATACATGACACACATGGTACAAGGAAAACCGAAACACCTCTAGATACACATCATCCTTATGTAGACAGTAGACTGTACATGTAGACAGTAGACTGTACATGTAGACAGTAGACTGTACACATCATCTATGTATCATTGCGTCTGTCTACCTGTTCAGGTGAGAGCTGCAGGGCCGTAGAGCAGCTGTAGTTTAACTGTTTCCTCACAGAGTGCTGCAGGCTCGGGTTAGTCCTGCGTGTGTGTGTGTGTGTGTGTGTGTGTGTGTGTGTGTGTGTGTGTGTGTGTGTGTGTGTGTGTGTGTGTGTGTGTGTGTGTGTGTGTGTGTGTGTGTGTGTGTGTGTGTGTGTGTGTGTGTGTGTGTGTGTGTGTGTGTGTGTGTGTGTGTATATATTGGTTGTTCTTGGTAAAGAAAAGTGACTCTGACGCTCCCGAGCCTTTTCAGTTCAACTCCTTAACTGAACGCATCTCGCTTAATTAATGGTTTGATAAATGTCATCATTGCTATGGCAACCACAGCAACGGAGGGACTAGGAAAAAACACCCGTCCACGGAGAAGACCATCTCTACCGCTGCGGAGTCCTGTTGAACTGCTGCACGTCGCTGCCCCGCCCCTTAATATGACAACTGACGACAGTGTCAACCAATCAGACGAGGTCAGCGTGGCAGCGCCGGGAACGTTCTCGTTGGTTGAGCGGTAGCGTGTGACAACCTACGTCTGGAGCCAATCAGAGGTGCAGGTTGCAATTAGCCTTGCTTTTCAATTAGCGGTGAGGCCTGTGTAATTAGCAATTAGCGCCGTATCGCTATGTCACGCGGCTAATGCGTCTGTCTGCCTCCCTCTGCAGATCATTAGGTAGAGCAGCCTCTCTCTCAAAAGGTGTTTGAACCTGCAGCTTGAATTTATAACCAGCCGGTCATGTACTCATTTATGACCATGACCATATCCATGAGGGTCGTTTAAACAGGGATGGAGGAGAGCAGCGCACTTTATTAACTCCTCCCTGTCAAATCTTTTTCACCTTGTTGACTGTTTTTCTACGTCCTTCCATACGTGCCAAAATTCTTCAAAATTCTTCTCATATGGTCTCGCAAGTCAAAACCCATTTATTTGTGTGGTTTCTGCATCGCGTGCCAACAATGGACCACTAATAAGATTCATGACCATCAGATTACAGGGCTAACTGTTTCAATGTTGAGGACTTCACTACCCAGAAATCCTGTGCGGCGACGTCGGTCACTTCCTGTGTGGAGGAGATTTCCCAGCAGTGACCAACCCGACACCAGGATGTGATCTGGACCAACAGGGTGAACCTGCGGGATCACTTGGTCATCTGGCCTGTATTTATTTATCCCTCCTTCTCCTTCCTTCTCCTTCCTTCTCCTTCCTTCTCCTTCCTTCTCCTTCCTTCTCTTCCTTCTCCTTCCTTCTCCTTCCTTCTCCTTCCTTCTCCTTCCTTCTCTTTCCTTCTCCCTCCTTCTCCTTCCTTCTCCTTCCTTCTCTTTCCTTCTCCTTCCTTCTCCTTCCTTCTCCTTCCTTCTCCTTCCTTCTCCTTCCTTCTCCTTCCTTCTCCTTCCTTCTCCTTCCTTCTCCTTCCTTCTCTTCCTTCTCTTCCTTCTCCTTCCTTCTCTTTCCTTCTCCTTCCTTCTCCTTCCTTCTCTTTCCTTCTCCTTCCTTCTCCTTCCTTCTCCTTCCTTCTCTTTCCTTCTCCTTCCTTCTCTTTCCTTCTCCTTCCTTCTCTTTCCTTCTCTTTCCTTCTCCTTCCTTCTCCTTCCTTCTCCTTCCTTCTCTTTCCTTCTCTTTCCTTCTCTTTCCTTCTCCCTCCTTCTCCTTCCTTCTCCTTCCTTCTCTTTCCTTCTCCTTCCTTCTCCTTCCTTCTCCTTCCTTCTCCTTCCTTATCTTTCCTTCTCTTTCCTTCTCCTTCCTTCTCCTTCCTTCTCCTTCCTTCTCCTTCTTTCTCCCCTCCCTACCTCCCCCGCGTTCCTCCCCTCCATGTGTTGAGGGGAAGTGGGGGGAGGGGCATATTGATGCCAGCCCGCCCTCACCCCCTACTCTCCCTCTTTTTCATCTCTTCCCCCCATCTCCCTGAACTCGCTCTGTGATTGGCTACACTGCACGGGAGAGCGAGCCAAACAGGAAGTGTAGGAGCAGCATAAGTGCAACTTCCTTCACATTATTTCATTTCCTGTTGACCTTTCACCTCTGCTATAGGGCCCCTACAGGATTAGAGAGCACGTGTTGGGTTGGAAGTCCTCGTCGTTTTGCCACTCCTCTTTTTCTCTCCACTTCCTCTTCTCCTCTCCTCTCTTCTCTTCTCTTTTCCTCTTCTCTTCTCCTCTTTTCTCTTTTCCTCTTCTCTCTTCTTCTCTTCTCTTGTTTTCTCTTTTCCTCTTCTCTCCTCTTCTCTTCTCCCTTCTTTTCTTCTTCTCTCTTCTTTGTTTATCCTCTATTATGTGGATTATATTACACAATTGGGTTCATGCTGCAAACGCTGCCTAGGATGGTATAGAACCACACACACACACACACACACACACACACACACAGGGACACACCTCCCCGGCCCCCCTGTGTCTGGTCTAAAGAGTTCTGACCCTTGACCTTTGACCCTTCTAGGAGCAAAGCTTTTCTCTCCTCCTGCTCCTCTCCTCCTCCTCCTCCTTTAAAGACCACACTACTTTCATTCTCTCTTTTCTTCTCTTCCTCCCTTTTCTCCTCCCTCCTTTGTTCCCCTGGAGGCCGGAGCTGAGCGAGGGTCTGAACCTCCACAACGTTTTCACATTCGACTTCACACGTTTTCAAACTCCGCTGATGTTTTGTTGCGTTCCGTCTGTGTCTCTTCACGAGGGGGTGAAGGACTCGCTCGGGACTCGCTCAAGACTCGCTCGGGACTCGCTCAAGACTCACGACTCACTCGCTCGGGACTCGCTCAAGACTCACTCGGAACTCGCTCGGGACTCGATCAAGACTTGCTCGGGACTCGAGTTGTTTAGTAAACATCGCCCATTTATCTCCAATGGAAGACTCCCAATTGGCTCCCCGGTTCATCATTACATGTTTTAGTATCTTCGTATGTTTTCATCACATATTCAAGGAATGTCCTCCGCCTTCTGTTTCATGTGTAATGATTGGAGGCGTCTGATGTGTGTATGTTGTGTTTTTATTGTTGTATTTTGCTGTTTGTATTCCCCGTCTGTGTGTTTATTTATTTTCATTTTAAACTGTAGCTGGCGAACCGTCTTGGCCAGGTCTCCCTCGGAAAAGACGTTTCAATCTCAAGGGACTTCCTGGTTAAATAAAGGTGTAATAAACAGCTGATTACATCGAGGCTCCAACCAGCTTGTAAAATGGCTTGAATTTGTCAAATTGAAAAGTTGAGAAAAGGTTGTGAGGACGAGGGAGACGGGGGGAGAGAAACGATGTAAGAAAGAACCACAGATGAGTGACCACGCGGGTAAACGTGTGTGAGCCGTGTTGTTTCGTTGTCTCCCCGTCCACCCATCCGTCTTCTGTGCCCGCCCATTCCTAACTTGTTGCCATGGCGTCTGCCAATGGGAAGGCGGCGAGTTAGCGGGTGGCGGCCGTAGGGGTCAAACGAGTTCATTGATGGTTGCATGATGGGGGGGTCGGGTGTGTGTGTGTGTGTGTGTGTGTGACCGGGGTGATGGTTTGGAATGACATTGGAGAAGATAATGGGGGTGATAAGGCTGGGGGGGCTCAAGAGGGTCTTGGTGTGTGTGTGTGTGTGTGTGTGTGTGTTGGGGGGTGGATGAGTGTTGGTTGTGTTTAGGAGGTTCAGGTTGTGTCTTCATGCTGTTGGGGGTCGAGGATCAAAGGGGTTTTCCATTTTTTGGGATGGGGGATGGCAGGTATGTTGGATACACAAAAGACTCCTTTTCATTTCTGAAGGCCTGGGGGTGTGGGGGAGGGTGTGGGTGTGGGGAGGGTGGGGCTGGGTGGGGGTGGGTGGGGCTGGGTGGGGGTGGGTGCTGGTTGGTGGTGCTGGTAAGGGCCATTGAAGCTCTTGTGGGCGGGGTGAGGAGGGGGGGGGGTGAGGGGGGGTGGGGGGATGAGGAGCCAAGATGGTGAAGACGAAGAAGAGGGTTGATGCTGCAGTTTTGAACGTTCGGCATCTGGCCGACAGTAGCAGAGGCTTTACTGGACACACACACACACACACACACACACACACACACACACACACACACACACACACACACACACACACACACTTAGCAAGCATACATGAACAAATCTACGTACACGCACACATGAAAGAAAACACACACAAATACATACACTCATACAGGCAAGCATGCATGATCGAACTCACTCACACACACACACACACACACACACACACACACACACACACACACACACACACACACACACACACACACACACACACACACACACACACACTGACTGCCGCCGACTCCATTCAGCGGTCCTCCCTTCCCCCATCTCTCTGTGTGCTTGTGTGGGCGGTTGAGCCGGACGCCATCCTGCTACTTGCTGTTGATTCAGTGGTTTTCTCCAGCAACTGGAGCTCTGGACCCAAAATGGCCGCCTGCTGTCTGACTGGATCTGACTGGATCTGACTGGATCTGACTGGATCTGTCGGGGCTTCGACAGACGTGTCGGGAAAGGACGTCCCGCCGGTCTCCTCGCCGCTCGCGTCAGAATCAGAATCGCTTCGTTCACCGACATTTGAAGCAACTGGCCTCGGTGACGTTGCCTCCTCGTGGATATCAGGACGGTGCGAGAACTCAACGTCTGCACATGTAGCGTTCAGGCAGCATGTAGCGTTCAGGCAGCATGTAGCGTTCAGGCAGCATGTAGCGTTCAGGCAGCATGTAGCGTTCAGGCAGCATGTAGCGTTCAGGCAGCGTGGTTCAAACCTTCATGTATCATGTAGAAAATACAATACGGGTGTCCACGAGGTTGGGTTTGGTTGGGTTTGGTTGGGTTTGGTTGGGTTTGGTTGGGTTTGGTTGGGTTTGGTTGGGTTTGGTGGGTTTCCTGGTTTCCTGACCGATGCCAGGGAAAGTCCATCATGTGGAGAGCAGACTGAACATATCTAGTGTGTGTGAAGCGTGGCCTCGTGGGTAGGAAGTCCATCCTGTGTGCTGTCTGAACCCCCGACCTGCCGGCTGCCAGAAAGCCATCAGATAAACGGCTGAAGTGGAAATGTCTGTTTCACATAGTCGGTTCTGTTATGTCGAGTCTAAGTGATCTATGACCTCTGCAGCAGCGTGGTGAGGGCAGCTAACGGGGAGGGCAGCTAACGGGGAGGGCAGCTAACGGGGAGGGCAGCTAACGGGGAGGGCAGCTAGGTGAGGGCAGCTAGGTCAGGGCAGCTAACGGGGAGGGCAGCTAGGTGAGGGCAGCTAGGTGAGGGCAGCTAAGTGAGGGCAGCTAACGGGGAGGGCAGCTAGGTGAGGGCAGCTAACGGGGAGGGCAGCTAACGGGGAGGGCAGCTAGGTGAGGGCAGCTAACGGGGAGGGCAGCTAACGGGGAGGGCAGCTAACGGCGAGGGCAGCTAACGGGGAGGGCAGCTAACGGCGAGGGCAGCTAACGGGGAGGGCAGCTAACGGCGAGGGCAGCTAACGGGGAGGGCAGCTAGGTGAGGGCAGCTAACGGTGAGGGCAGCTAGGTGAGGGCAGCTAACGGCTAATAAAGCCCCGTTCTCGCAGTAGAGATGCGACAGGAACGTCCGGTGAAGGAACGACAAACCGACATCGTCGTGCATTTGATGGTTTCCGAGGCGGCGTGCTCGTAGCGCCGGCCTCCATCTTTGAGCGGTTGGAGATCTGCGTCGTCGTGTTCAGGCTGGGAAGCGAGAGTGTTGAAAGCCAGAAACCTCAGCCGCTGGCCTGAGTCATCGTTGAGTCATCGGTATCGATCGACTGCCCCATCAACCCCCGCAGGTGTATGACGGTCGGTTTGTGCTAGGGGGCAGTAGAGAGCTGACCGATCGCACCTTAACAAGTACACCGCAACCCGATGCTGCTTTTGAACGCAGCCTCACTGCTGCGGTTGTGTTGGCTGTTAAAATGTCACACGGAAACACCGTTTTCAATAAACGCTCCACCATCATAAGCGGTCCTGTTGAGGTGACCTACCCGCTGACCTCTGACCCCTCTCGGTGAGCTGTGCGCCTGAGAGGGAGGGCTAGGCCGTGTGGTGTAGGGTGACCCGACGTTCTTCATCGTTATTGACTTCACCTGAGGAGGAAGGCAGGATGTTCGTCTCACCCCCGTTTGACCAAATAAGTGACCTGGAGGATGTTGGTGTTTCACATGGCCGGCACACGTGGTTCAGAGTGTTTGGTGAATCATAATGAATCGATTCACTAGTGTGAAAGAATCGAGTTAGTTTAAAGCCCCAGGGAACTTGTCTTGAAATAGTAAAAATGAATATATGATCTCAAAGTTTAGTGTCTAATTAAACATCCACAAAAATCTGAGTGAAAATAAACGTTCAGAAATATTAGAAAACCTCGTTCAAAAACATCATTTATCTGTATCATTTCTCAGGACTGTGTAGGGCGTGTCAGATCAGGATTTGATTGACATCCTGACACGATGGATAGCTCCGCCCATGTCAAACTGTCAAGCTGTTGCACCTGTTGGGGGCGGGGACAACTGACGTGCATTGTTTACTGATTGGATGAATGAATTCTCTGCGTCATAAATGTCAGAAAATACCACGCCCACTTCAACCCCCCTGTTCTGACCCCCCACTCATCTGAACCAGCTTTTCTAATATTTATCAACCTTTATTTTCACTCAGATTTTTGTAGAATTAATTAATTAATTAGACACTAAACTTTGAGATCATATATTCATTTAAAGCCCCAGTTCCCTGGGGCTTTAAAGAGTCACACCACACACACACACACACACACACACTCTTCTTCCTTTCTTTGTCCTAGCTGCTGTGTGTCTCCCTCTAGTGGCCGGGTGGTACAGCAGATATTACCACCTAAACCTGAGTGGTTATAAATAGAAAAAGGAGGATAGAGGAAGAACTGATGGACGGACGGAGAGTCAGGACTCTGCTGAGATGAGTGTCACAGGAAGTTCCTTCAAATAGTCTTCTTCTTCTCTTCCTCTCTTCCTGGCAAGCATCCCCCTGTTTCTCTCTCAAGTCACGTTCTGGCCTCTGCACTCATTCAATGTCCTCTCACCCCCCCCCCCCTCTCTCTCTCTCTCTCTCTCTCTCTCTCTCGCTCTCTCTCTCTCTCTCTCTCTCTCTCTCTCGCTCTCTCGCTCTCTCGCTCTCTGTCTCTGTCTCTCTCTCTCTCTCTCTCTCTCTCTCTCTCTCTCTCTCTCTCTCTCTCTCTCTCTCTCTCTCTCTCTCTCTCTCTCCGGGCAGCTGGCAAAGTGTTACAACTGCCATCAGTATCCAGTTTCAACACACATGTGCACTGAGCCGGCATGCTAAGACCTGAAACACAACACTGCGAGTGTGTGTGTGTGTGCGCGTGCGCGTGTGCGTGCGTGTGTGTGTGCACGTGTGTGAATCTTGACGAGCTGTCATATCTCTCAGTGCTTTGACTTACAACAGCCATGCTCGTATTCCTGGTCCTGCTGGTTGGAGGAGGTCTGGTCAGTCATGGTCCTCAGGTCTGAGAATAGTCTAATGCTGCGTTCGGGGGATGTAGGAAAGTCGGAAATGCCGTCTTCATCGTAGGAAAAATGCAATGGAACGGCTCTTTAAAGTCCTTCCAAGTAGGAAACTCCGTCCCGGCTTCTCAAACCCCGACATTTCCGAATCCTCAAAGCTCACTTTGCTTTTCATGACCTCAAAGTGATCAGAACGCCTTTGTGGTAAACGCACATGTTGCACTCACAGTTGCTGACGCTCGATCACACGGGCATCCATGACTTCAGCAACAATACGGTTCCCAAATGAAGCTGAATGATCGGGACTCACGGCCAGCAGGTCGATTCAGTTGTGGATTTAATGTCTTTCTTACTTTAAATTTTACATGCGCATTTATGTTTTACATGTTGATCCTTTTCAACGTCAGCGAAACGTCGAGGTTTATGGAACAGTGGGTTTCTCATTGGCTCCCAGAGTTGCTTTCTTTTCTATCCAGTTTTATTTGTGACTTTCTAACATGTTCTCTTCTTCTTCTTCTTCTTCTTCTTCTTCTTCTTCTCTCTCTGCAGGACCAGGAAGCTGCAGATCAGAAACATTCCACCACACCTGCAGTGGGAGGTCAGTTCCTGTTTCCTCCATTATTGTTGTGTCTGGGGTCCTTTAGGTGCTGTGTTCCTGTGTTCCTGTGTTCTGTGTTCCTACTGGTAACCTACTGATTGAAATCCAACATTAGCTAATTGTGATGTATTGATCAACGTATGGACGGACTGTTGTACGCACTAAACTATTGATTGAACTATTAATTGCTGCAGTTGTGTCACCACACTAAGTAGATACCCACGGCCTATAGGGTGTGTGTGTGTGTGTGTGTGTGTGTGTGTGTGTGTGTGTGTGTGTGTGTGTGTGTGTGTGTGTGTGTGTGTGTGTGTGTGTGTGTCTCAAAGGTTCAAAAGGTTTATTCGTCACATACACAGTGCAGTGCAGAGTCACGATGCTACAGTTGGCTAAAACTAGGAGATATACAAGAACAAAATACTACAATAAATATGTAGTATGTCTGTACATGTGTAAAAAAATGAGTCTGCAATGTTAAAAACCAGAGGACCACTTAGAGGAAGGACGGTGAGAAAATAACCAAGATACTTCCTGGTCAGTGAACGCACCGCGCACAAACCTAGAGCTGCTCATGCTGGTGTGACTTCTATTAACACACACTGGGTTTTCTGATGCGGAGGGTCTGTAGGCCTGGAGAGACAGACAGGCAGACAGACAGGCAGACCTCATCTGAACACTTCAGTTTACACATCATCCAACCAATAAACACACAGAGCCTGGTGGATTGGGCAGCAGGGACTGTGACTGAGCCCTATGCATTATGGGAAAGGTGTGTGGATCTCCCCGATAGGTCACATCACAGCCCTCAAACATTTGGACCCGGAGGGCAGCAGCTCCACGGTGCCGGTCTCCCCACCAGTATACATGTGAGTCTGTCTGATCACACCTCCCACGTCTCCGCATGAGGACAGGACGGGCATGAGAGGGGAAATACCGCGCTACTTGATGAATTACATTTTTTAAAAAGTGATTAAAATATTCCTCCTGCAGTGGTTAGTTCAAGTTCCCAAATTGTTTTATTAAAGCTCCTAATTATTGTATAAATGTTACTTTAACAGCTGCAAGAAATACCCTGACAGGCTTCATAGTCTATAGAGGACCAGTGAGGTTCCTTAAGTTTCATGAAAAAAAAAAAAAAAAAAAAAAACATCCCCACAAATCTCACCCTGGGCCAACCCACCTGAACTCAGTTCCTCCACCTGTTGTACCTGCAGAGGTTACCTGCTGTTTTAGGCTGATGTTAGTTGTCAGGCTGCGGTCGTTGAAGGGGAACAAACGCATAAATTAATGCTTCAGTGTGAAGATATAATAACTGATTCTGTCTGTATCAGGGCTCGTCGTTTGTCTCATGATGTTCACCAACTGGAGGTCATGATTTACCCACCTTGTAATTACATCCCTGATAGATCTGGTAATGCGTTGTCATGCTATCCACCGGTCAAGGAACCTTGGCCCAAAGGTTCAAAGTGCAGGTTAAACATGCATCCAGTTATTGTAGGAGTATTCAGTTCCGTCACAAAGTACTTTACAGGACATGAAGTGCTTCGCGAGCTCCAAGAAACAAACCTGCTTTTCAGGACAGGATACTGAGAAATTAGATTTTCTTACTTTTTGAAGTTGCTTCAGTGGAAAATAAGGAACATGTACGATGAGTTTTGCTCCCAAATGGGATATTGACCATGTGAAAAAGACTGGACGCAGTATGTTAGAGAGATTCAAACTCAAGGTGTTGATTTGATTTGTTTTCAATAAGAATATATAACATTTGGGGAACGCATCGCTCTGAAGTCCAGCTGGTCTGGTAACAGTACCAAGGATCCTCCATCCCGTCTGTCCAGTCAGAGCAGCTGTCTGCTGTCCGTCCTCATCCTGTCTCTCTCAACTCGCTGTCTTGGCATGTCATGTGAGTCTGTGTTGCTACGGCAATGGAGAAAATAGCAACTAGATAAAGAGAAAAAATAAAGAGACACATCTGGAAATTAAAGTTAAAAAAAAATGTTAAAGCTTAAAAAATGTGAAAATTTTTAAGCTTTAACATTTAACTTTTTTTTTTTTGCATGTCGTAGTGTTATACCATTATACACTGACACAGCAGACACAACATTTAAGTAGTGATCCATATTTGTTTTGTCTTTGTCTGTTCAGCCACGGTGGCTATCGCTGCTCATGCTAACTACCCAGTTCTTCTTCTGTTGGAACATAAAACGCATCACTTCCTGTCTCCAGAGGGTTTCTCCTGTAAAGACCTACCGGGTGTTGAGAGCAGCAGATGGAGAAGCTTCATGATGGTTGAGGTTGATGATGTTGAGTTATAGTATCTATGTGTAGTATCTGGCGCTGATCAAGTATCTAAGTACGGGTTATTGTTGGTAAGAGCATTTCCTCTTCCTATCTCCTCTTCGTTCTCTGCTGAATGGATTTAATTCAACATAATCTGTTGATTCATCAAACAAGATTGATTGATATAGATGGGAATGTGGGCGGATCAATAGGCTCCATATGTGTGTGTGTGTGTGTGTGTGGGTGTGGCACAGTGCTCACGCCTCCTCTGGCTGCTCAACGCCTGTGTGGGTGTAGTGATTACATATCTGACAGATTTTATTCTCTCGCTCTCTCTCTCTCTCTCTCTCTCTCTATCTCTCTCTCTCTCTCTCTCTCCCTCTCTCTCTCTGTGTGTGTGTGTGTGCTGACCTGCTCCTTTCATCTGTGACCACATGAGGGCGACGTCTCTCCGCAAAACTGATTGAAACGTTTCCATTTTAGGAATTTGTATTTATTTATATCCCCAGTGACGTCAACAGTACAACAAGTTAAAGCAGGTTAAGGGTCAAAGGTCACTACACCCAGACTAGTGATGGAGCAAATATCCCTGTGACCCTGGAATGATCATGTAGGAGAAAAAAAAAGAAAAGGGATGAGGGAATGCAGTCAGGGGAGAGATAGAATATATTGTTTACTTCAAAATAAAAGCATGTTAGAACAAGTAGTGGAAGGAATTAAAAAGTAGGGGAATGGGATTCAGGCTGGAGACTTTTTGAGGAGATTCATTTTCATCCATCCAGTGTCCTGGTGCCCACTGACCCCATGACGTTTAATATACGTTTAATATACCACAGCCAAATACAAACCAGGGAGACTGGCTAACCGCATCTCCATGTGCTGCACTCTCAATAAAAGCTGAACCATTTTCATGGACAACATATTTGTCACTTTCAGCATTACACAAGCTAACTAGCAGTATATTGTGTTGTATGTTGGTATTGACATTGCAAATTGAATCTTTAGATCTGCAAACATCTCTCAGAGTTGTTCTGGAGGCATTGGCATTGGTTGAGTTAAAGAACCTGTTTTTCTCAAGTAACGTTACACTGAAGCCCAGTGAAAAAGGCAAGGGCTCGGTTAGCTAGGTTAGCTGGTTAGCCTAGCTGACCTTCCATGTTCAAACTACCCTCTCGCTGTCTAGGTGAACTGGTTAGCTAGCCTGCTGACCTTGTAAGACCATGGATGAACAAGAGAAGTCACAGCCATTCATATTATTTATATTTTGATCAGCATCCATCTTTGCCAGTTGGCTAACCCTGAAAAACTGTGGTTCTTTGGCTCCGCCCCTTTTTAAACTAGTGTTTTTTGACATATTTTCCCCAGCAGTATGTTCACTTGTCAGGCCCACTACTAGTTAATACAGTCATATTAGTGTTTTGTGTTTAACTGACATTGTTATTGTTGTAACTGACTCTATTTCTTTCTCATCTTATTTCTCTCTCTCTATCTCTTTATTTCCTTCTCTTTCTTTTCCTCTGCCAGGTGCTGGATGGTCTGTTGGCCAAGTATGGGAACGTGGAGAACTGTGAGCAAGGTAACACCTCCTAGCCAACTGGCTTCATTCTTACTGGACCACGAGCCTATCAGATGGATATTAACTAGATGACCAATCAGCAAGACATATGATTTATTAGTGTCTCTCTCTCTCTCTCTCTCTCTCTCTCTCTCTCTCAGTGAACACAGAAAGCGAGACTGCAGTGGTTAATGTCACATATGGAACCCGTGAGCACGCCAGACAGTAAGTCCATCCCTTATTCCTTCTCTCCCTCCATCCCTCTTTCCCTCCTGCTGTTTCTCTCTCTCTTTCTTCTGTCCGGCAAATTTATTTCCAGTACTCTAGGGTACTTTTTTATTGCCAGAAAGAACCTGTTTTTGGTGCTTTGCAGAGCTATTTTTGGTGTCGAAGAACCAGTTTTGGTGCCACATGGACCCTAAACTGCAAACTGCAGGGTTCGACTGTTTTTCTACACGGCCCGTTTGCCATCTAGTGGCCGTTTGTAGAAACTGCAGCTGGAGTCTTGTAGCTCATGTTGGGGATAAGGTGTTCGTATCTATCCAATCAGATACCCCCGTACAGATAAATACACAGAATATAAAGAATATTATACTTGACCTCCATTGACTGTGTGTATGTCAAGTTACTACTACTATTACTACTGCTACTACAATTGCTCCCACTACTATTATATCTATTGTATCTTCTATATCCGCTCCCTCGTAGAGCCATCCAGAAGCTGAATGGATACCAGTTTGAGAACAACGCCCTGCGCGTCTCCTACATCCCCGACGAGACCTCCGAGCTGGAGGGGGGCCAGCAGGGGCCCGATAACGGCCGTCGCCCTGGTTACGGGCCCCGCGGCGGGCCCCGCGGCGGGTCCCCGGGCTCCGGGATACCTTCCAAACACCAGCACGCCGATATCCCTCTGAGGCTGCTGGTACCCACGCAGTACGTCGGAGCAATTATCGGCAAGGAGGGAGCCACCATCCGCAACATCACCAAGCAGACGCAGAGCAAGTGAGTGGCCTGTGTCTGTTGATCATATCATATCATATCATATCATATCATATCATATCATATCATATCATATCATATCATATCATATCATATCATATCATATCATATCATATCATATCATATCATATCATATCATATCATATCATATCTACAACATTTGTGTTTCCCCCCACGATTAAGGAAATAATCCCTTTACCAATTAATTCATGCATCAAGTTTTACCAAGTTTTTTCTATCAGGTTTCAAGGTTCCAACAGTCATGAAATTGCCTTAAAAGTTCTTAATGAAATGATTGTGATTCCCGCCGTCGCCGTAGGATCGACGTGCACCGGAAGGAGAATGCCGGCGCCGCCGAGAAGCCAATCAGCATCCACTCCACCCCCGAGGGCTGCTCAGCTGCCTGCCGCATGATCCTGGACATCATGCACCAGGAAGCTAAAGACACCAAGACGTGAGTGTAACACATGTAACATACATGCTGGTAGCACGATCCTGGACGTCAAGACACCTGCACACGTACGGGGTGTGGGGAGATGCTTGGTAAAGGTGGCGTGTCTCTCCTCTGCAGCGCTGACGAGGTTCCTCTGAAGATCCTGGCTCACAACAACTTTGTTGGCCGCCTGATCGGGAAGGAGGGACGCAACCTGAAGAAAGTGGAACAGGACACCGTCACCAAGATCACCATCTCGCCGTAAGACGCACACACACGGCATTCTGGGAAATGTAGGGAATCATTAAGTGAAGTAGTGAAGTAGACGAGGCACGTTGAGGGAAAGTGGGTTCAACAAAACACTCTTAACACTCACTCAACAACTCCTGGACATCATGGATATCTAACAGTGGAAGAGGATCTGGGAGGGATTTCTCTTATGTTGCCATGGGACTGTACAGAACCTGTACTTGCTGCTATACTACTACTACTACTACTACTACTACTACTACTGCTACTGCTACTGCTACTGCTACTACTACTACTACTACTACTACTACTACTACTACTGCTACTGCTACTACTGCTACTACTACTACTACTACTACTACTACTACTACTCATAGTTATCACCTCACTACTCATCCTGTCTCCTCTCCAGTCTCCAGGACCTGACGCTGTATAATCCAGAGAGAACCATCACAGTCAAAGGTCCTATTGAGGCCTGCTGTCTGGCCGAGGTGGAGATCATGAAGAAGGTCAGAGAGGCCTACGACAACGACATCGCTGCTATGAATGTGAGTCCACACACACACACACACACACACACACACACACACACACACACACACACACACACACACACACACACACACACACACACACACACACACACGTCGCCAGGTGGTTTCTAACCGGAGGTCTTCTCTGCAGCAACAGACTCACCTGATCCCCGGGCTGAACCTGGGAGCCTTGGGCCTCTTCCCCCCCTCCTCCGCCATGCCGCCACCGCCGCCTGGAAACTCCACCTCCTCCTGCGCCCCCTACGGGTCCTTCGGGGTAAGGACGCCCGCTTCGTTACCTGTAATGTGGGAGAAGTCAACATGACCGCCAAAGAGCGACAGTGACTTTCCCCTCCTCTTGCTGTTGTCATCTGGAAAAACCTTGTAACTCCATTTTTGGTGATTTGCGTGTGTGTGTGCGTGTGCGTGTGCGCGTGTGCGTGTGCGTGTGCGTGTGCGTGTGCCCGTGTGTGTGTGTGTGTGTGCAGGCTCCAGAGCAGGAGACGGTCCATGTATACATCCCAGCCCAGGCGGTCGGAGCCATCATCGGAAAGAAAGGACAACACATCAAACAGCTGAGCCGCTTCGCCGGGGCGTCCATCAAGGTCTGTCACCATGGAAACGCTTACTCCAGCCCTCAATGGGACACGGAGTACACACACGGAGTACACACACGGAGTACACACACGGAGTACACACACGGAGTACACACACGGAGTACACACACGGAGTACACACACGGCCTCGGCTTTGTTAGGAAGTTGTACAGTGTTCATTTATTAAGGAAATGTCCTATCTGTCCTCTCTCCTCCTCCTGCTGATCCTCCTCCTCCTCCTGCTCCTCCTGCTCCTCCTCCTCCTCCTCCTCCTCCTCCTCCTCCTCCTCCAGATTGCCCCAGCTGAAGCTCCAGATTCCAAAATGAGGATGGTGATCGTGACGGGACACCCTGAGGCTCAGTTTAAGGTAAACACCTGAAGAACTCCAGTCTTCAACCTCTAGTTGTTGTGTAACTGCACTGGAAAAAAACTGTATTTGTTTTACCAAAAATAGGATCGTATGACTCAATACAACATTGAATCAACTGGATATTGGATGGATATTTTTTTGCAATGAATGATCTGTAATTATATAGCGAAATAACTTTATTTTCATAAATCTTTAATATTTATCACATTTATTTAGATGATATTTTGAGTTCAGATTTGGGAAACCTTTTGGCCTGAGGAACGTTAATGTGTAATACTAATATGTATTACTCAACGCTGTGTCTCCCCATACAGGCCCAGGGCAGAATCTACGGCAAGCTGAAGGAGGAAAACTTCTTCGGACCAAAGGAAGAAGTCAAACTGGAGACTCACATCAAGGTGGCCGCCGCCGCTGCAGGGAGGGTCATTGGCAAGGGAGGCAAGACGGTGAGTCGATAACTTGAAGTCCTTTTAGTGCAGGGAGTCAAGATGGTGACGTAAAGTCCTGCAGTATGGGGGAAGTAAAGGAGTAGAATCAGACAAGCATGCTACCCGGTTCACCCTGCCCCCTCCCTGGCCAACCGTAATCTAGCCCGAACTCCAAACCTAGTACTGCAGAGTAGCCAGGGTGAGGAGTTCACCTGATCCTCAGTCCTAAAGGTCTTGACCTAACCTGGTCTTGCGCCACCAGGTGAATGAGCTGCAGAACCTGACAGCAGCTGAGGTGGTGGTCCCCAGGGAACAGACCCCCGATGAAAACGACCAGGTCATCGTCAAGATCATCGGACATTTCTACGCCAGCCAGGTACTCCTCGTACTTTCCTGCTCCATAAGTGTTGAAGAGTGTTTCACATCCACCGCTTGAAAGATGTGGCACTAACTCTTGACAAAATGACAAATCCTGGTATAAAAAACTTGCTGTGAATATACATGTTGTTTTTGTGCAATTCTGACCTGAAAATGATGAGTTCCAACACATTTCCAGACCTTCCTGTCCAATAAGCCCATATTACAGTACCATTAAAGCAAATATTGGCGGCTCCAACTAGCAGCAAGAGGTAACGGTTTGAAACATTGAACTTCAATACCCAGAAATCCTGAAAGGGACGAGGGAGGAAAAGATGTAACGTTGGTGAGTTGGGGCTTCCTCCTGGCAGAGCACTCGCTGCTGTTTAGGAGACAGTTTGGATTTCTCTTAGGTTTTGAATTGTCACTTCCTGTAGGCGGAGAAGTGTCCTTACCAGAATCTCATTTGGTTGAATGGAGTGAATCTAAGGGGTCTCACTGAGAGGCTCTCCTGTTGCAGCCCCCTGTGATTTAGACTCTGAACATGGGTGTACTTCTACTTAAAACCTTGCCTAGTGCATCTTTTAATATTCCATCAAAACATCCTCCTCTCTCTTCCATCCTCCAGCTGGCTCAGAGGAAGATCCGAGACATCCTGAACCAGGTGAAACAGCAGCAGAAAGGTGGGGTTGTAACGGGCCCTCAACCCCAGAGTCTCTCAGAGATGGGGGGCCCCCCGCAGGGACTGGCTCAGGAGAACCAGCCGCGCAGGAAGTGAGGGCCTTCGCCTCCCCAAGTGACATGGGGCCCCCCACCTGACGGACAGACGAGAGAGACAGATGGACGGACGGATAGACGGACAGACGGACGAACGAATACAGGAGAGCGACACACGGACCCAGCGACAGACAGGGAGAGATATTAAGAGGGAGGGATTACGCCCGACAGCAGGAGAGACAGATTGATGTTTAGAGAGTGAGACAGGGCATACAAACAAAAGATGAAATCAAAAAAAAGAGAAGAGGATTGAGAAAAAAAACTTGAGAACAGAGACCAGATGCCAGGCCAGAAGAGAGACTGATTGAGGATGGAGGGATGAAGGGATGGAGGGATGGAGAGAGGGAGCAGCGGTGTCCTCCCAGTGTGCCTCGGTGGGGCTCCAGCCAGCTCCTTGACCTCGTCTGCTGCAACCATTGCAGATCTGAACAGCTCTGGATAAGTGTAAACAATATGGCCGACATTATTCTCCAAGTTAGGGCGGGGCCTTACTGCTGTTGCTTACACCTGTCCAGCGCGTTCAGATCTACCGCAATGCCTAGAGGGAAGAGATCAGCCACTAGGGCCTCTGGTAAGAGACCTGCTTTCTGAGGCACACTAGCAGGGGCCTGTTTGTCCCTCTGCTGCCCCCTACAGACCTCTCCAGCCATCTGCAGTCAGTCCTATATTTTAAGGGTGGTTTTTTTAAAGATAGATATATGTATAGAAATGTTTTATTCAGAGCTATTATTGATAGTATGCAGTGAGGTGGAGCCGGGAGAGGGGGCGGGGAAACTGCTGCAGTGGCACAGGGTAGGTAAAGGGTCAGGCAATAGCCCCACCCTCCCCTAACCCCAGCCAATGAGAGTCTAGCAGAGGGGCCGCAGATGTTAACACTGCTCTTTGAAGACCTCTCCAACTAATGGAGGGGTTAGAGAAAAAAAAAAAAAAGAAATGAAAAAAGAAAGAAAATATGAGGTTGTAAATATATAATCTTCATGTAAATGTTAAGAAATGCTGCGTCTGGCCGTCTTGCCTTTTTTAAAGGGGTGTTATGTATATTTCCCAGTCCCTGGTCCATGATGTGTAGCATAATGTAGCCTACAGCGAGGCAGGGGTCTGGGGAGGCACTGAAACCTCCACGTTTAGCCGTGTGGCGGAAGACGCAGCAAGAGACAGTAAGGTCAGCGGAGGTCGTGGCTGGTCCTGCAGTTCTATTGCAGCGGCTTAGCTCCGAGATGCGGAACCAATATGAAACAAACCAACTATGTTAAACAGCCAGCAGCTATGCTAGCTGACAAGCGGCCCGCGCCTTAAACGGCATATTTTATATATATTATATATATATGATATGTGAGTTAGCCCGGCCCCTCGGGTGAATGTATGAAAGGCAGCCAGTCAGGTGTGAGCTTTTTCTGCACCTGTCAAGCTTACACAAGTCCTGCAGTGACAGACAGACTGTGCGTCTGATAGTATCTGCTCATTGCCTCTTCCAGGGCTGATTCTCAAACTTAGGCGAAGGCTCTTGGACAGGTTGGCGGTTTCGCAAAGCCATCCTTGCGTCATGGTCATCTTTGTTCCCTTGTAAACCAACAGGACAAAGGTTTCCTCAGTGCTACGTGCTTGCAGTAAAAGTTCAAGTCTGGCCTCGGCTGAGCCTGAGAAACAAAGACAAAGTCTTCCAAAGCTCCTTGCCTTGAGATCAGAGAAGGTAATATCAGAACAAAGGGGAGTGGCTTCCTCGTTCTCTCTCCCTATCTGCCGAAGGCCTGTGGGCGGAGCCTCCAGATCCCGCCTGCATATGATAATGAGGGGCGGGGTCTATGCCTGGACGCTCTTGCCAAGATTAGAACAGATTAGAGAAGAAATGAGATGAAAAAAGAAAAAAAACCTACCTCAGGGTAAAGTTACCTCAGTATTCCTAACTTTTTTTGCTTGCTGGTGTTTTATATGAGAAAAAATGAAAAGAAAAGCTGATAGTCCTGAATATTTTTTATTTTTTTAATGAAAAAAGTATTTTTTTTTTAGGTTTTGTCTTGTTGCTTTGGTTATTTTTTTCTGTTTTTTTTTCTTCTTTGTTTTTGGTGTGATGTTGGTTGAGTGAGCTCAGGATGAAAAGGAGGTTGTGTTTTTTGGCAGAGAGCTGGTCTAGAGACGAAATGGGTTGATCTTGCCTTTTTGGGTGAGGAAACCTCCTCCAGGTCTTCCTGAAGTGTGACTGGAGCAGCCGTTGTCTGAAACAGGATATTGGCCAATGGGGAGTGGTGTTACTTGAGAGGAGGGTCCTAAAGCGCACATGCTTGACCAAACGTGCCACAGGGAGGTGATTTACTGAGCTCTTGTTGTCATCGGATGGATGATACTTAATGATCATTAATGTTATGTGTTTGTCATACAAGCTGTGATTGTACTGCTAGCTGATGAACTGAAACTCAAACCGACCCACCATCAGGTCGTGGCTGGATGACGTATCAGTGAATCTTTTCTAAGACGCCGCCCCCTCTCCTCCCTGGTGTGGCTACTGGCCCGCCCTGTGCCCCGAAGGACCTTCCTCTCCTGCCTTATTGTGATGACATCATCACAAAGCGCCAAACATTATGAGAGGGCTTAAAGCGTTCAAAAACAACTCAAAGCCGCAAAGTTTCTGACCTGAGGAGTGGACGCGTGAAACCGAGGTTTGACAAGTCGGAGGTCGGAAACGTCCCGGGTCAGAGTTGTATTGGCTACTATCAACCTACGGTGGCTGTGCCAGAGAGCAATGTAACTGTATAAGGACACTGAAGGGGCATTCTACCAATACACACACCTGAACTAGCTCTGACTACTCTGAATGTGAATATTTATTACCTGTGCACTGACCACAACACCTCAGACACTCCCCGTTGGCCGTGTGTGTGCTTATGTCTGGGTGTATAACCGAATGGGTGTGTGTGTGTGTTTTGTGTTCATTGGTTCTAGGTGTTCATTTTTGTGGGGGGTGGGGGGGGGGGGTGTGGTTGGGTGAAAAAAGCAGAAAAAAGTAGGACGAGAACCTATGGCCCTCTGTCTGCGTTCCAACCGACCGAGGAGAAAAACAAAGAACCTTTAAAAAAAAAAAAAGAAATAAAAATGGTAGCAAAACAAAGCAAGAGAGTTGAAAAACAACAACACAGTAAAGTAATAGATTCAAACCTGTACATAAGATGTTATGAACACGATCACGATACTTTTGTATTTTTGAAATAACTTTGGAGAAAAAAAAAAAGAAGCATGGGAAAAGCCGGTGAGAGTATAGAAGCGCCAGGTCACTGATGGACTGCCAGATCATTCGACATCACGCGGGCTTCATCGGCTACCAAACCAGCTCAGCATCAACAGGGAAAAAAGTCTACTCTATTGTCTCTGCGCTTCCATTTTTGTCCAGAGACGGTAACTTCACAATCCAACATGGCGGGCACGTTTAGCAGATTGGATATTGCCCGTATTGAGTCACCTGGGCTAAAACCTCCCCGCTAGCTTCCTACACAGACTGGCCTAGCCGCTAGCCTAGCCGCTGGCCTAGCTAGCCTAGCCGCTAGCCTAGCCGCTGGCGTTCCCGCTAGCGCTCGACCGTCCGCCCACGGCCACGTTGCCCTGCGTGAAGTTTCCGTCTCTTTCCAACCCATAGAGCTCCGTTCACAAACACCAAGACACACTATTTAGGATTCATTATTCAGCTTGCAGCCATTTGGATTGGTTATGATCTCTTTTTTTTTTTGTTTTGTTTCATTTTGTTTTAACAATACAGCAAGCTTTATTTGGACATGACATCTGGGGACATACTGTTGCACTAATTGATGAAATATGTCGACAACGTCAAACTATCGAAACAACCGAGAACCTCCTGTAACATCTGAAACTCGATGCAATTTTAAGAAAATAGAGGGGGAAGGAAAAAAGGGGGGAAGAAGGGTGGGAGAGGGGAGATGGCCAGACTTCTGGGGCAGGCATGGTGGGAGGGAGGGGGGGGAGGGGGGGGGGGGGGGGGGGTGGGATCAGTTTTCCACCGTGTCAATGACTGACCTGTAAAAGAAACGATGAACCATGTAGAAGAAAAGCCTTTTTTTGTGTTTGATCACTTGAAGAGCAGCAGTAGAGAGGAGCACCCCCATCTCTCCTCCCTTACTCTTTCATCCCTCTCTCCATCCACTCAACACTCTCTCACTCTCTCCTTGTTTTTTCTTTTTTTTTTTACCCTTCTGTACTCCGGGAGAAGAGGACGATGTTTTATTTCTTTCATTTTATAAATCATTTCATCTTCGGAGCGGACGGGAACGTCAGGGTCCCTCGCCCTCTCTTGCGCTGGTCCATCGTGTTCGTTCTGCTCAACTTCTGTTCAAGACCTTTCTATTTCTACTTTAATCAATTGTTGCTATTGATTTTCTGACTAGTTTGGAAAATGATAATAGTTTAACTTGATCCGTTTTTGTTGGTTTCTGTTATTTTCTAATACACAGATCTCTTAAAGAAACAGTGACTAAATACCATGAACTACTAACGAGTAACTCAGTACATGACAATAACTGTGCCAAACACACACGAAGGGTTTTATTCCAAAATGCTATATATCCATTTCACCAGTACAGGTGATCCTATACTAAAGTTAATGTTAAGATAACTAACTTACATCGGTAATATTTCATAGTGACTTTCACTGGCATGCCCGATCGCATCAGCAGGTGTGACATTTTGAAACGGTGGATATCTCCTCTTGGAAGCGAACTCTTCTCAACTTTTGTATGTACGACCGAGAGAAATCATTTGTTTCAGGGTTGTTGTGTTTCCTGCTGCTGTGCAACACGACGCCCTGCCACCGCTCCTGGTCCCTGGCAATAAGAGTGGCTCACGTTTCTGTCCACAAGAAAGGAAAAACAAAACCGCCTCAAAATCGAAGCCTGCATTCACACAGGAAGTGTGGGGGGGGGGGAACAGACTTGGCATCGCTTTCTCGCCAACATCTGATCTTCTCGAGGCCGACTCCATGTGGTCGGCCCGGGTTGGCGGGCGGTGAGGAGGTCAGAGCTGTGCAGCAAAGCGATGCGAAGCAGATTGTTTGTGCCTGTGTGACTCGGGGCCCTGCTCTGTCCTTCCTTATGCAATTTGAGTGATATGTTGTTAAGTTGTATTAGCTCAGGGGTGTCCGACCACGCGCCACGGAGGGCCGAGAGCATGCGGGTTTTTGTTCCAACCGAACGTTACACCAGGTGATTCGACCGGTTATAACACCCTCAACCAGAGAGGAGGGACTAACCAGTGAAATGACCTGCTGCAGTCTTTTTGGAATGAAAACCTGCATACACTCGTTCTCCGTGGCGCGTGGTCGGACACCCCTGTTTAGCTAGTGGACGGGGTTTGGCATCGCTGGGTGACTCCGCCCTGGGCCGATATCTGACACCCCGCACTGTAACGAAAATAAAACATCAAACTTAGGGAGTTTGTCTTGTACTTAGATGCATCAAGCTCATTTCAAGATATTTTAAGTGCAGATTTGCGAAGTGAAGTCACGACTAGTTATTGGCATCGCCATGGAAGAAGTGAAAAGCAGCACCGTCTGCCGCTGAAGGAACAAGACAAATTCACACAAAAAAAAAGTCTGGGAATCGTCTTGGGTAAAATCTCTCACCCAGTTTCTGGGTTGTGGCAGCGGAGTGCAGCAGTGTAGCTCAGCCCAGACAGACAGACAGATAGACAGACAGACAGACAGACAGACAGACTCCAAGCTCTTGTGAGGACATTTGCTGTGACTGTTGAAATAAAATGGCGCAAACCCCTCCATGTCGTGCCCCCCCCACCCAGCCAGCAGAGCGGGCTCCAGGATTGTTAAAAACTAAACATGGCAGAGGGACGCCTAACAAGACGACACAAACAAACCTCTTGACACATAACTAGGAACGCTACCTCAAAACAAAAGAAAACTCAGCCAGAAGATTGTTTTTTTTGTTTTTGTTTTTTTTCCTTTATCACAGACGGACAAGAGCAAGTCAGTCGGTCTGTCGGTCAGACAAGCAGACAGAAAAGACACAGTGCATGTTACAGTCATGATTTTGATTTTCCGCTTTTACTTTAATTTATTTTATGTTTTTTTTTCAATTTTACCTCTCCAGCTTCTAGATGAGACTGTACAAAAAACAATATGGACACATTGGGCTGGGGGGGGATGTTGGTGCAGGGCGTCGTGGGGCTGGGGCAGGGAGGAAGAGGAGGAAGAGGGTTGTTCACTGGGCTGTAGTGTAGGTCTTTACTAGCCTGACTGGTCTGAGTGTTGTATTTGGCCCAAGTAATCCACCTCAGCAAGGACTGATCTCCACACACTGCTCTGAGAACAGCTAATTTAGTGTTTACATCTGGGATCAAAACTAAACAGTTTTTATTAATACTACTTTGAATCAAAAACATTTCTAAATTCCCCCCAACAGCTCCACAGATCGCTACCTCCATCAGACCACTAAACACTGCATTACCCACAATCCTCCTTCAGCTCTGCCCTGCTGCCCCACTTCCCCTACCTTGTGATCTCACTTCCTGAATCAAGGGGCTCCATACCTGTAACCATGTATTTTTTAATTTTTTTTTTGTTGATCTACCTCTTAGCAAAAATAGGAAAATGGTAAAATCTTTTTGAAAAAGGACACAAAAAATAACAAAAAAACTTTAAAATGCTCGAATGAAATATAGGTAAATGAATAACTGGGTAGCGGCATCTCCATATACTGTAGTGGATAGTCTATTAAAGGAAAACCTTTTACTTCTTCCAAAGATGATTTTGTTTTCTTTCTCCGTTGTTAGTTGCTTTTGAAAGGATTAAGAAATGGAATAATAACCTGAAAGGGGGAGAGAAGACCCCCGACGTAAATGAGATTTCATTATCCAATTTCCATTTTTTTCATTCATCTTTACTAAACTTATGCTTTTTTAACTTCAAAAATATTCTTCATGTTTTACTTTGGTTGAGTTCTATTTTTTCTCTCTCATTGCTTTTTTCAAATGACAGAGGATTGTATCTCTTGTGTTTGGGTGCATTTAGATTTTTCTCTCCCTCTCTGTGAAAAGCCTACATGAGTTAGAGCGCCCTGCGAGGACCTTCTGAACCAATCGATGATCTATTTTCACTTCTGAGTCATTTGAAAAAGGAAAAGGACCTGTTGTTTTAGCTGGCTATGGAGCTAGGGGTGGAGGGAGGGAGGAGGGAGGAGGGAGGCAGGGCGGGATGGCCCTCGAACATTTCTACAGATGTACCCTTCTCGCGCTGCCCGTCCGAGCTGGAGGCAACGAGACTGAACGGAGATCGATCAGAGCTCAAGAAGATTCTAGCACAAATGTGGTTATCTGGAAACTGTTCAGGTGTTTTCAAAAGTTTTTAGTTTGTAATACGGCTACTAGACTGGCTCTGATTGGATTGAAACCAAAACACAATCATGCATTCTTGATATATTTGTGGCAGAACATATTTGTGGTGTTTCATGCTGGTCTGAACAGAAGATCTGATCTCAGCCAGGAAGAGCCAACAGTCCAACCTGGCTTTTCCTGTGTAGTTTCAGCTGAGATGCAAGGTGCGAGAAGGGTACGTCTTGATGGTGTCTTCCTCCGTCCACCAGATGGCACTGTGGTCTTTACAGTATATGGACTTTCACCCTCTGCCTGCCTGATTCCTTTAGTCCTCATCAACACTTGTTTTAAACTCCTTGTAAACAAAACAGAGCATAGATATGAATGTGTTATTAAAAGATGAGAAAACGGATCCTGGCCTCCTTGTGGTGTGTGTGTGTGTGTGTGTGTGTGTGTATATTCTAGTCACTACTGTACTACAGGAGTCTGTCAGCTCCTGAGAGGACACTGCTCCAGTTGTCACACATCTAAACATGATACTTCACCGTCTCATCTTATCAGGCAGATGAAAGGTTTGGATATGGAGGGCCTGACTACTCGATGCTTGGCGGCTTCTCAGGTCATCAGACTACCTGAGCACGCAGACACACAGAAATACTGATTCTCAAAGACTACTTTGAAGTATTATGGTGAAAGATGGCGGTTTACAGCTGATTTCAACTCTAACACTATTCACTTGAAGTAAGGTGATAATGGATAGAGAAAATAAATGCATTCCCATGGATGCACCTGTGATCATAACAGCTGAACCACATGTGGCTCTTACTGAACTCGTCAAAAGTGCAACAAAATTAGCTTAGCAGACAAGTTCATAATATCTATCACATATATGTATATAATACCTCTTGCATTTCAATACTGAACATTACTTTTCTTTTTGGTAGGGTCTACGCTTTATTGAACACACTCATGACTGATTGACCCTAATCTTTTTTGTTTTCAGACAAATTATTACAGAATGCATTGCAACTAACTGGAACACACACACACACACACACACACATTAATATAAAATACAGATTGTTAGGAAATTATTACTGTCTTAATGTGGAGAGAAAACTAGCACGAGGACATTTCTGACTGGTCACAGGACCTCGTTCACCTTGCAGGCAGTGTTCATCAGTTCAACATTAAATTTGGGTACAAAGGTGTCATAGATTATATCTATGACATCATCACACATCACATCCTATCATCAGTAGGATCACTGTCAATGTCATACCTTTGATAAAAATAAAAAAAATACTCAACAGCAGAATAATACTGACAGCCCTCCTTAACAATACTAGAAAACGGGTTCCCCTCGTGTTTTTTCCCACCACGCGGCTCCTCCTTAGAGACACACAGCTCTCTCCCACTAACACATCTAATAGATAGTAGAGTCTCCAAAATGTTAATGTAGGCGAAATATATTTCAACAACTAAGAAACCTTTCTTGTTTTATTCATGAACTAAATCCTCAACAGAAGAAAATAAACGTCCACTTCTCATATGAAGTCTCGGTAAACAACACCACAGGCCACCGCCAACACGACTGTGTTTACTGATACCAAAGTTTCTTCTGTTTAATAGGAAACGTTTTGCAACAGATAACGGTTTTTACTTTTAGTCCCTCTATAAACACCTCGGCTCACCGGACAACCGGTTTTGGAGGCTTTCTAAAGCATTTTAAATCATTTTAGGAGAGAAATCACGGTGAAATGTCGCTCAGCATCGCTTCCCACGGCGGTGTCCTGGTGAGGTTTGGAGGCTCTCCAAACAAACAGCAGAAACCCTCAGCGCTCTACATGACTGAACCATGAAGAGACACGAGTCTGCTACCGGGTCCGTTCGCTGGTACACTTCAGTAACTCTCACAGACGAGTATTTTACACATTTATCGGTGAGGAGAAAACACAAGTGGCACGACATTCCGGCAGCACATGAGGAAGGCGGGCTGAGCTGAGTCTACACGGTTCTCATGGTGTGTTTAAGTACCGCCCCTGCTCCAGCTTCACTACCAGTCTAGTCAGACTTTCAGCTTCGTGTGTCCCGGAACAAACGACAGAGAAGAGAATGGCAGAAGTCGCCCCAGCTGCAGCAGCCCCCGCCGCCCCGGCCAAAGCAGCCAAGCCAGCCAAGAAGAAGGTCTCCAAAAGCACCAGGTCTGGCCCCAGCGTCGGCGACCTCATCGTTAAAGCTGTGTCCGCCTCCAAGGAGAGGAACGGCATGTCGCTGGCCGCCATCAAGAAGAGCCTGCTGGCCGGCGGATACGATGTGGAGAAGAACAAGACCCGCATCAAGATCGCCCTCAAGAGCCAGGTGACTAAGGAGGTCCTGGTCCAGACCAAGGGTACCGGAGCCTCTGGTTCGTTCAAGCTCAACAAGAAAGCTGAAGCAGTCAAGAAGCCCGCCAAGAAAGCAGCAACACCCAAGAAACCGGCTGCCAAGAAACCTGCTGCGAAGAAACCCGCAGCCAAGAAACCTGCAGCTAAGAAGCCTACTGCGGCCAAGAAGGTCAAGAAGCCAGCGGCCAAGAAACCTGCAGTCACTAAGAAGTCCCCCAAGAAGGCGGCCAAACCAGCAGCCAAGAAACCAGCGGTCAAGAAGGTAAAGAGCCCAAAGAAGGCGACCAAGAAGCAGTCGCCAAAAGCCGCAAAGAAGGTGGCCAAACCCAAGACAGTCAAGAAGACAGCCCCCAAGAAGAAGGCAGCTCCCAAGAAGAAGTAAACCTCCAACAATCACTTCACCACAAAAGGCTCTTTTAAGAGCCACACACACGTTTCAATGAAAGAGCACCTGACTGATGAATCTCTGCTGCATGCAACAATACGTATCCAAGTACTATATTAATACCACTGCTGTTATTCTACTACTAGTTAGGCCATGCAGTGTGGCTGAAGACTATTATAGAATACTGAACATGAATTAGTTCCAGTTCCATATTCCAGTAATCAGAAAGGAGATCTGTTGGTTTGGAGTATTTATTTAGTGTTCCAAATTATCCATTATTTGACCACAGTTCAGTTAAATAGTCAAGTTACTTACTGAACACTAATCATGGTACAGACCAACAATAATATACATATTTTCATTAACTACATAATTAACGTGGCTCCAACAACACTTACAGCCAGCCAGCAACAAGCACACCTCCACCCCAGACTTTCTGACTGTCAGATATACTGGTGTAATACACACAAACAGAATGTTTTTAATATGAATGAATCAGTTCATCAAATATTTAAATATGTGTAATCAACACAACTCTTCTAAACTGGTTTCAAGATTTTTTCAGATCAGCCAAAATAAGGAAGTAGTAGAGTGAGAGAGACATGGTGATTGTTAACTAGACATTTCTTCAGTATTTTAATATATTTCAAAATGTTCTTGTTTAGTATTATATGTGTTTTGGGGAACGTGATAAAATAGTAAATGTTTCATTTTCAAAAGAGCGTTGACATGAGCGAGTGTAGTCCACATTTCGGTCCAGCAGGTGGCGGTAATACACCTTAACGTTGGTTACCAACCACAGTTAACAAAGAGAAGAACGCCCACTATAGCGCGCCAACTGTCTTCTACTACGTCCTCAGAGACGAAATAAGTGTATTGGACTGAAGACACTGAGATAGTTCACGTAAAGATTAACAATCAGTGAAAATGAGTGGAAGAGGCAAGGGAGGAAAGGGACTCGGTAAAGGAGGCGCCAAGCGTCACCGTAAAGTTCTCCGTGACAACATCCAGGGAATCACCAAGCCCGCCATCCGCCGTCTGGCTCGCCGCGGTGGTGTGAAGCGTATCTCCGGTCTGATCTACGAGGAGACCCGTGGTGTGCTGAAGGTCTTCCTGGAGAACGTGATCCGTGATGCCGTCACCTACACCGAGCACGCCAAGAGGAAGACCGTGACCTGCCATGGATGTGGTCTATGCTCTGAAGCGGCAGGGACGCACCCTGTACGGCTTCGGCGGTTAACTTGTTGGACCCCGACCATCAAAACCAAAGGCTCTTTTAAGAGCCGCCCACGTTTTCAATTGAATGAGTTGATTTCTTTTACGTAATATACAGATTGATGTCTTTCTCACTATGTGATCGTTGACTCTTTTATATCCATTTTATAGCTAAAACCGTAGTCCTTGCTACTGCGATTCATATGTTAGTGATGGGCGGACAGAATCTTTTCAAATAATCGATTCCTTCGAGTTGATACATGTAAATGAATCGAACCTTTCGAGTTTTGATTCTTTTTTTTCCCCCGTTCGTTTTTAGTTTCGACCACTACAACTTGGTTTGTTTCTTTTGTTTTATATTAAGGCCCTTGTCACTGTGACATTGTTATATTTGGTCATGCCCTGCAGTGAGCACACATGCTTATATTTATTTCATTGTTTTTATGTTTATGTTTGCCATTTTAATAAAGACGTTTGCAACTGTATAACGTTACATTGTTTTCTTTAATTCCTCCAATCGGAGGATTGAACTAGAATGGCTTGCAATGAACTTTCTGCATCTGCAGAGAAAAAAAGGCAAATCGCCGGTGAAGTCGCTGTTATTTCTCCGGCAGGTACGCGGAATGAACGAGAGAGCAGATGAACGAGAGAGCACACATTGACAACAGTTTTTGATGTTTGTGCTACTTTAATTTAACAACCAATTCTCTGACTGAAACTCAGACTCCACAACATATAAAAGCAGATAACCTACATCAATCTATGCCATTGCCATGTCGACGTCTTCAGTGGGCCTAATAAGAAGTCACTTTTATATTTTAGACACGACATATTTTTCTCAAACTGGTCACAAGTCTGAGCAATGAACCAGCAAAAAGGAAATATAAATATCAGTACATATCAGTTTAAAACATTAATACTGAGGGAGAAATATAGCAGCAGCGAGGTTTTTCATTCGTGACTGCACTTTATTAATCCTCATTCCCACATTCACCCATTCATTGTTACTTATTAACTTTGTATATTTTTACCATCGACCCACACGCTGCTCTCTCAGTCCTTATACTTTTTATAACTTTATATTTATATTATTACTTGTATATATGTGAGTATGCCATCCACCCGCTGTACATCTTGTTTCTACTTCATGTTTATTGTGTATTGTATTGTATTAAGGCCTTGTATTTTATATTTTTATATGTACTTTTTTGTGATAGTGTACCCAAAATTCCACCCGGGATCAATCAAGTTCTTAATTCTAAATTCTAAGTTCTTATAAATATATATATTAATTGCTACTCTACATGTTCATGTTTTCGTTTAGTTTCTGAAGATTAAAGTAATGGAGGAGAGGGAACAATAGACGGGAGTCCGCGCGTGGGAAAGAGGAAACCTCCCGCTGTAACACATCCCGCCTTCTGGAGATCAACCAATCATTTACGAGGAGCTCCTCAGTAATATTTGCATCAATGTCCTATATGAGGCAGCAACGCCTCTTCGTGTTATTCCTTACTGAAACCGACTCAGTACTGATTATGCCTGAACCCGCCAAGTCAGCGCCCAAGAAGGGCTCCAAGAAAGCCGTGACCAAGACCACCGCAAAGGGCGGCAAGAAGCGCAGAAAGACCAGGAAGGAGAGCTACGCCATCTACGTGTACAAGGTCCTGAAGCAGGTCCATCCCGATACCGGGATCTCCTCCAAGGCCATGGGCATCATGAACTCTTTCGTCAACGACATCTTCGAGCGCATCGCCGGTGAGTCGTCTCGTCTGGCTCACTACAACAAGCGCTCCACCATCACCTCCAGGGAGATCCAGACCGCCGTCCGCCTGCTGCTCCCCGGTGAGCTGGCCAAGCACGCCGTGTCCGAGGGCACCAAGGCCGTGACCAAGTACACCAGCTCCAAGTAGTCATCTGCCTTCCTTCAACATCAACCCAACGGCTCTTTTAAGAGCCACCCACTTAGTATGAAAAGAGAAATTCTCTGATGTCCCTAATGTGTATGTTTTTAGTTTTTTTTTTTTTTTTAATAAATACCAGATCTTGTCTATTGCAGTCACATACCAAGGACACTAAATTTGTAGTTGAAATATTTGCTAAATGCCTAGAACAAGGAAGACACCAGAATGAACACTGAAACTATTAAATGTGGATATTGGAAAATTGGATGGCTAAAATGCATATTAATACTCAATCTCTATATAATTGTATAACAATCAACAGCAAACTGAAAATATCTTTACGCTGACAGTGCGCGTGTGTTAATGGGCACATAGTGTTCTGGATAGCTGTTCTGTGATAAGGTAATGGGATCTGGTAAGATTGTGTTTCTAGTGGAGTGAGGTCGCCCTCATGTGGACCGTTATGGCTACAGCATGAGGCAAGTTGGCTGGCTTTATGTAGCTTCATATTTTTTATTATATTCTGTTTCTTCTCTAAAATTGAAAAAATTACAGCTCCAAGTAGTCATCTGCCTTCCTTCAACATCAACCCAACGGCTCTTTTAAGAGCCACCCACTTAGTATGAAAAGAGAAATTCTGATGTCTGTTTCTTAGCAGATCTTGTTCAGTGCAGTCACGTACCAAGGACATACCAATTTGGAGTTTCAATATTTGCTAAATGCCTAGAACAAGGAATGCACCAGAATGAACAGTGAAACTATTACATGTGGATATTGGAAAAACGTAATATAAGCTAAGGTGATGGAATGTGGTAAGATTGAGTTTCTACTGGAGTGAGGTCGCCCTCATGTGGACCGTTATGGCTACAGCATGCGGCAGGTTGGCTGGCTTTACGTAGCTTCATATTGTTGCTTTGAATTCTGTTCTCTAAAATTGAAAAAGCGGTATGAGCTGTAATGTTTTTCTCCTCATGCAGCAGTGGTATGATATTTATATGTGCTAGGCATGTAGATAGTATGTAGAAGATACTATTGCAGATTCAGGTTTCAGGAAACATCCATTGTCAAAGATCAGTCCCTTCTGGACCCACAGGGAAAGGACACACACACACACAGTAACCTGAGGCTCTGTGCATTCTAACAGCACATGGACACTATTGTATTACCCTGAAAATTTAACAAGGACATGGATGGATAGATATGTGGCCACACACACACACGTTAAATGACTGGTATGAAGTATTCTGGATGGTAGTTTGTATCCCTGTTAGAGTCAAACTGGGAATGAATTGTGTAAGCATTTTCAACCTGAGAATACCGCACGCGAATAAATACTTATATCTCGTAACGTTGAGCTCAAATCAACCGAATTACATTACAAATGTAAACTACATGTTTTCATAACAAAAACGACATATGAAGTCAAAATTGATGCAAAGGCAATTGTGTTTACTGTTCACGGTGTGCGCCGCTATATTGCTGTGACGTCAGGTGTTGTTTTTATCGGTGAACTCGGGCCAGTTGGATCTTGCCCGAGCGCCCGACTGGGAATTCCGACTCGAATGACTGTTCTATTGCACTTTTCACCTTTTAAATAAACTTTATTCAGTCGGAGGTCGTTTTTTCCGAGTTCCGGAAAAATTGATGGATTGCATCACTACTGACGTGGTAAAAGACGGTTCAGTGAGAAGCGAGGTGAACATTTCATTTCCTGAAGTGGTTTTCTCGCCCTCTGGGTTGTTTCCTTGTTAAACATAGTCTATTTTCAGTTTCACCTCTGGTTGTGGCGCGGAATATTTTCAACACAAAAGGTATTGTAACCAACACTTAACATGTTCCGTTAGACAGCGACGCAACGAACGACTACTACTACTTCCGTTTACAGTGTATTTACCGTTACTTTATTTAGTTTATAATGAATTAAAGGTGTGTTCGCATGAAAACCTGTTCAGGTGCAAACCACAACTCAACAATCTTATAACAATGTTCTAACATACGAGTGGAAAAGATTGAATTAATCAGCGTTAAGAAGTAGCAAAATAAGTAACATCAGTTCCTCACTCCTCCCACAGGCCGGGTTTGATGGCATGCTCATGTTTCTAGACGTTGATAGTGAAAAGTGCTATACCAAATATGGCAGTAGGGTCCGCACGCAAGTATAATTCATCTGCAGTTGTGTAATGAAAAATGCCAGTTCAGGGGGTATTGCCTAATTTCATTGTCCTACTGTGCTAACGCAAATGTATGTTGACGCGTGTGAGCTCGTTCTTCGATGTCCGAAAAAAGCTGTTAACGCTTTGCCTGTGTTATTGTCGCATTGAATTGAAGACGTGCAATGCAATTCAGCCCGCCAAAGCGTCACCTTGTTCCATTATCCAACTTGTACAATGAAAATTGAACAAGGAAGTCGAGAGCTGCAACCAGAGACAACTTGCCTTCAAAGTAAAAGTTGCGCGTTTTGGATGCAGCAGCGGTCAATTTAAAAAGAGCCAAAGCATCACCTTGTTCTATTATCCGACCATTTGCCTACTCTTTTGGTGAAGGAAGGTATATAGTGGACTAGCATATAGTGTTTTCAATACGACAGTCTCTTCCATGGTGTTCATGTGTAATCTGCTCACAACACGGGTCTGTATTACAATGGTTGTTAACAATAGTAATAACATACAAAAGAATGTTTTCACTTTTCAAAATGCTTTACTTTTTAAGAAATTACAGATTTTTCTACCCGCGCCTGCTGCCCGTTGGCATTGTGGGTAACGTGATTACTAGTAGTTGTAGCTGTGTTGTTGCTTCAGTCAGAGCAAAAATTAATTATTTTAATGATTCATGTGACTGAATGTCAGAGCACAAGGGATTTACATTATCTATACATAACTTATCAAGGTATTCAAATGGACATGACCCTTTTTTTTTCATTGACCACTTCAGAGAGCATAAAACATTATTTCAGACTCATTTGTCATGTATTAAGTAGTACTAATAATCATTATTATTGCTGCTGCTTTGTTAAATGACATGTAATTGATTCATTGTAGGCTACACAGATACACGGCACACATGAAAAGCAAAATTAAATTGTGCAATAATTTTATGAGGGCAAAATTAGATCTGCTGGCTTTATGACCTCAGTCTTTGCCCCCAAATGCATGACTCACGCTCACCCAAAAGGCCTAGCAACTTATTATTGAAATCCATGCCCACTTAGTAGGTAGTAGTTTGACTTGTCAAAGCACAGCAAGTTTCATGCTATATAGTCATTTAAAATTGTCAATACATTGTAGGTAATGAACAGATCAGAAACTCACCTTTTAACATTACGAACAACAAAACAAAACCAACCAACCAAACAACCAAAAAAAAAAACTATGACTGCTCAAGGCCTCTCACAGTCTCTAGGACCTCCAACAGGCCAGCCACAGCAACAGTACTGTCCTGCGTAAGCGGAGTCCTGCACTTTGGACAGGCTTCACTCCCGGTCAGTTAGGTCAAGATAAGAACAATGTTTTCACATTGTAAAGAAGGCACTGGCACAAGTGATCTCCTCAAATTGATTCCTCCTATATTTGTTCCCTTTATTGCCGGTAGGGCATCCAAGATGGACCCCCCAGGGAGACACATGCACAGTAGTTCAACTAGTTCACTTAACTAGTTCAACTAGTTAAGTGCTGCAACTGTCATACATACATGTTAACTATTGAAATTTTATCACATCACTAGTAGTACTAGTTGCGCCCAAATGTCGACTAGTAAGCAGTTTTGTCGAACTAGTAAGATGAAAAAGTGAACTAGTGAGCCGAAAATAGCAACTAGTGCGACAAAAAGCCCAACATGTTAAACAAATGTCTCACTAGTTGTGCACAGTCCCTCACTAGTGCTGAGCGAGGCTCAACTAGTTAAAGAAAACGGTACAGAGTCTGACTAGTGAGACAAAATGTCTTCCGCTAGTTACACTTGTAACGTCAAAAAGACAGCAACTAGTGTAACTACTGGCATTTTGAGCCTCACTAGTTACACTGGGATTTGTAACATGAAACTCTATGTAGGTCTTCACCCCGCCCATCCAGTTACACCACAAGGTGTAAATTCATCCATACAAATGTCATATTTAGTCCCATCATTTGAATTGTATAAATCTCTATTAAAATATCTGGTGTGCTGTCTGAATGTTCTGTGGTTCAAGCTGGTTAATGACGAGCTGGAATCAGAGCATATTACTGCATAGCTCTCACATCTTCAACCCATTGCAAATGCTAACAGAATTTCCAGAATCTCCCCAGTATACACTGATAATCCATCACTGATTTGTCCACGAAATTTAGTGTTGAAATCTGGAACTATGAATGACTTACCAATTTTGTTAGCTGAGTTATTTGAAGCATCTGTATAAATTTGAACATAGCCGTAATATTTATTTTCTATATAAGTCTTTATTATCTGTGGATGTAAAATAAACTCCTTATCTTTGTTCTTTTTGCCAATCAATGTAAGATCTGCAATAGGGTCAGGAATTATCCAAGGATGTATTACTGAGAGTGGTACCGTTGGACTAATGTTTATTTCAGTTATTTTAAGTTTTGGTTTCTTTTGTTTTCTGCTCAATTGTCCATCCAAAACTTTTTGTTTCTCTCCTCTCCTTTTCCCAACAGGGTTTTAGTGTATCTTGTGTTGGATGATCTTCATTATGTCCTTTTAAATTAACCCAGTAACTAGTAGTACTAGTAGCACTAGTGAAGTTAAAAAATGAATTAGTGAGCACAAAATGTCGACTAGTTACACTAGTGGAATACATTTCGTCTCACTAGTCAGGCTCTGTACCGAAAGACTTTGACCGAACATGTTGGACATTTTTCTTACATGGCCTTATCTTTAACTAGTTGAGCCTCGCTCAGCACTAGTGAGGGACTGTGCGCAACTAGTGAGGCATTTGTTTAACCGTGGCTGCGATCCAAATGGCCTCAGCGGCGATGCAAGCGGCCGTCGCTGCAGGCAGCAGGCCTAGGATGCAGCCACAAAGAAGAATCACCTCTGTGCCCATTCGGACGAGGGAGTTGGAGTCCACACACAAAGGGTCAAACGGCCTGGCTGTCCGGGTGAGGCAGGTGGGAAGGAGCAGAAGGGCGAGGGTCTCCTCTGAGCACCAGGAACAGGTTCCGAGAGACCAAATCTGTTCGGGAGAGCGGGATGAGTTTATCCTTGCTAGGGACTCACCCCGCTCCTGCACAAAGATAAGCGACAAAGAGAACTTTTATCATGATGTTATTTATGCTTTTAAATCATGCACTCCTTTTTAAATGACACTGAAAACACTTACACTGACATACACAAGACCATTACAATATTTTAATAAAACAATGTATTTTATCTGTAAGCTGTTTTAAAACAAATGCTTTAGTGTTTTAAACAGAAGAACATGGTTTTAGATAGCCTATTTATTTGACTGTTCTATTTATTTGATTGTTTTATTTACCAAATATGTGTATGTTTTTTATGACTTTAAACAGTGTATGTATTTTATGAATGTGTGTCAATAAAACTTTTTCGAAAGAAAGAAAAAAATGTTTAACATGTTGGGCTTTTTGTCGCACTAGTTGATATTTTCGGCGCACTAGTTGGCGTTTTCATCTTACTAGTTCGACAAAACTGCTTACTAGTCGACATTAGTCGACAACTAGTACTACTAGTGATGTGATACAATTCCACTAGGTAACATGTATGACAGTTGCAGCACTTAACTAGTTGAACTAGTTTCGTGCAAATGTAATTTCTTAAAAATTAAAGCAGTTTGAAAAGTGAAAACATTATTTTATATGTTATTACTATTGTTAACAACCATTGTAATACAGACCCGTGTTGTGAGCAGATTACACAGTATTTTTACATCGGATTGCTTAGTGGCGTTATTGTCATGACAACAGAGCCAGAAATAAAGTCATAGTTCAAGGTAAATCAAGTCTTTCTACCAGTCAGACTCATAACTGGTCGCAACACTTGATATAGCCTTTAACGTTCACCCAAAGTAACAGATTAAATAGCCTTAATCAAATAAATACGTTGATGAATACATACACATGAATCATTACATACATACATGAATCACAGCACTCTATAATAATTTCAGTGTTCGCGCCCATTGGCATTTTTTTCACAATCAGTTGTGGGAAAGTGTCAGACATATGACTGTATAACAGTTATGAATTAGGTTCACTCTTTAGGTTTTATTTTTTGTTTAGCTTCTTTAATTAGTTTTAGCTTTCTTTAAAATTGTACGGTTGCGCTCCGACACCTGTTCAATTCAACGTCAAGTTGTATGAACTTTGAAGGGCAGAGATTGCACTCTACTTGCGCTCTCGAAAACGTCCTTGTTCCAATTTTTGTTAAAGTTGGTACAATAGTAGAAACAAAGGTGACACTTTGGCAGGGCTGAATTGCAATTGAGACGTCTAAACATTCAATAAATTAAAAAGTGCAACGGTTTACAGTGTTTCGGTTTGCCAAGTTTCTTTTAAAAGCATGGTGTTGGTGCCACATCTAGGGAAAATAAAACTACTAGAATACTACTATCTAGTGGTTTATGATTACAGTGTACATAGTGAAATTTTGAAATAGAGAAAGAATCTAAAATAAAAAACTACAAAAATAAACCCTTTAAATGAACTCTTGTTGTTTTATATAGAAATGTTGCAGGTATCTGACTCTTTAGTGCACTTTTGCAAAATACACACAACTTGATGTGCCCCTGGGTAACTCTCTGAAACTACTGGGAATACCATCAACCTGTGTGTGGTTTCTGATTCCAGCTGACCCTTACTATTAATCTGTCTAAGAGAAACTAACATCAAGACAACCTCTCTGTCTGGAACATTAGAACCCCATTGATGACCAGTCCATGGTCTCCATTAGTTCAGCAATTTGTAAATATAATAGAGTTAAAAGGCGTGTCCTAGTATTTTGTGCGCCACCAGGAGAAATACACACTAAACCATGTGTGAACCATGAAGAGTCTTCTTTTCCTGAACCCTTAATTGTGGTAGGAATCCAGTCAACAGCATGTTGGTGTGATTTTCTGTTCCAGCTGACCCAACTACAAATCATTTATTTTAAGAGGTGGGATCCTTATTCTACAAGTCTCTGTCTGGGGACCAGACCGCCAGACCTAAGCTGTGGTAAGATGAGGTCTATCTAAACCCTTAACCTTTGGAGTGTCCTCACTGACAGAGTTTTTCAAGCATGATGTCAGAGTGAACCCATCCAAAAACATACACCATTAATAAAAGGTTGTCTAGTTGTTTTAAGTCCACCAGGAGAGACCAGACTCCCCTGTACCTAGCTGTGTGTCCATGAAGAGTGACTGGTCTATGTCTGAACCCTTAACCTTTGGAGGTGGAAATCCTTCGACTGAGCAGAGGTGTGCATTTTTCAAAATAATGAAAATGAAATGACAGCAGCTGAACATACACAAAACATACACAAAACATTAATTTTAAAATGGTGGTGATCCTATATTTCTACTAGAGTCCAGCAGGAGAGACCAGACTCCCCTGTACCTAACTGTGTGTCCATGAAGAGTGACCAGTCTATGTCTGAACCCTTAACCTTTGGAGATGGAAATCCCTTGACTGAGCAGAGGTGTGAGCCTTTCAAAATAATGAAAATAAAACAACAGCAGCTAAACATACACAAAACATTAATTTTAAAATGGTGATCCCATATTTCTACTAGAGTCCAGCGGGTGGGGCCCGACTCCCCAGACTCCCCTGTACCCAGCTGTGTGTCCATGAAGAGTGCCAAGTCTATCGAACGCTTTGATGTCTTCAAAGGTGGACACCACTCTACTGAGCAAAGGTAAGTATTTAAATCAGTTGAGTTTGTTATTATCTGACTCATGATTTATAGAATTGGTCTGGTCCTTCAGACTCTATTGATTCAGTTTCTTCTCTCAAGACATCACGTCCAATAATCTGAGCAGTTTTTACAGTGGTGTTCACCTTGTGTTTCTACCAGGATCCATCATGAAAGAACACCGTCACTGAGGTCAGAGGTTCCCAGTGGTCAGTCTGCCAGGGAGCATCAAACAGACCTGGACTCCATATTTATGGTGTGTAAATGTACAACCACACCTTTTACTTAATTCACAAATGAAATCAAAAACAACCATTCTGGTCATAATCGTCTCCACGCTGCATCTTTAGACCAGTGGACTTTCAATCTGTGATGGATTTGATGTTGTGGTCCACACCTTTAGTATGAAAGGTTCATTTCTATATCATTCTGTTCCAGCTGCTGGAGGAGAACATTGTCACTTTTGTGAAGAACGAGCTGAAGAGGTTCCAGATGGTTCTGAGTCCAGATTACCCAGAATGCTTAGAGAAGCGGGGGGAGGAAGAGAAGGAAGTGTGCGGTGAGGAGGAAGAGCAGAGGAGGAGCAACAGAGAGGCACTTCTGAAGATCACACTGCACTTCCTGAGGAGAATGAAGCAGGAGGAGCTGGCAGACTCTCTGCAGAGCAGTAAGACGCTTTTTACAGGTTTAACTTCATGTAAAGGGTAAATGGTGGAATATGGAGATGAAGACATTTAAAAATCTGCTGTAAATACAGACATTGCTCAAATGAGATCAATTTAATTACAGACTTGAAGATAAATGAAAACAATTCCAAAGGATAATCTGGTGAAATTATTGATTTGTTAAAGTGGGTGTAAAACGCTCAACATGGTTAAATAAAAAACAAACAAAACCCCTACCACAGTTGCCGTTCACATTGGGCTGCTAGTTGATGTTCACATTTCTTATATTTACCGTAACATCCACTCATTGATGTTTTTTTTGTTTTTTGCTCATTCAGAAACTCCTGCAGGGTGCCAACGTAAACTGAAATCTAGTCTGAAGGAGAAGTTTCAGTGTTTGTTTGAGGGGATCGCTAAAGCAGGAAACCCAACACTTCTGAATCAGATCTACACAGAGCTCTACATCACAGAGGGAGGGAGTGGAGAGGTCAATGATGAACATGAGATCAGACAGATTGAAAGAACATCCAGGAAACCAGCGACACCAGAAACAGTCATCAAATGTGAAGACATCTTTAAACCCTTACCTGGAAGAGAGAAACCAATCAGGACATTGATGACAAAGGGAGTGGCTGGCATTGGTAAAACGATCTTAACACAGAAGTTCACTCTGGACTGGGCTGAAGACAAAGCCAACCACAATGTACACTTCACATTTCCATTCACTTTCAGAGAGCTGAACTTGCTGAAAGAGAAAAAGTTCAGCTTGGTGGAACTTCTTCATCACTTCTTCATTGAGACCAAAGAAGCAGAAATCTGCAGCTTTGACAAGTTCCAGGTTGTGTTGATCTTTGACGGTCTGGATGAGTGTCGACTTCCTCTAGACTTCCAGAACAACCAGATCTGGACTGATGTTACAGAGTCAACCTCAGTGGATGTGCTGCTGACAAACCTCATCAAAGGGAAACTCCTTCCCTCTGCTCGCCTCTGGATAACCACACGACCTGCAGCAGCCAATGAGATCCCTCCTGAGTGTGTTGACATGGTGACAGAGGTGAGAGGGTTCACTGACCCACAGAAGGAGGACTACTTCATGAAGAGATTCAAAAATAAGAGGCTTTCCAGCAGAATCATCTCCCACATCAATGCATCACGAAGCCTCCACATCATGTGCCACATCCCAGTCTTCTGCTGGATCACTTCTACAGTTCTGGATCATGTGTTGACAACCGATCAGACAGGAGAGATACCCAATACCCTGACTGACATGTACATCCACTTCCTGGTGGTTCAGTCCAAACAGGGGAATGTCAAGTATCATGGGAAAGCTGGAACAGATCCACACTGGAATACAGAGACCAGCAAGATGATTGTGTCTCTGGGAAAACTGGCTTTTGAGCAGCTGGAGAAAGGCAACCTGATCTTCTATGAAGCAGACCTGACCGAGTGTGGCATTGATATCAGAGCAGCCTCAGTGTACTCAGGAGTGTTCACACAGATCTTTAAAGAGGAGCGTGGGCTGTACCAGGACCAGGTGTTCTGCTTTGTCCATCTGAGCATTCAGGAGTTTCTGGCTGCTGTTTATGTCTTTCTGTCATTCATCACCACTGGTGGAAATCTGCTCTCAGAAACTCAATCAACATCCAGGTGTTCGACAGACAAATCTGCAGTAAAACACCTCCACCAGAGAGCTGTGGACAAGGCCTTACAGAGTCCAAATGGACACCTGGACTTGTTCCTCCGCTTCCTCCTGGGTCTTTCATTGGACACCAATCAGACTCTCCTACGAGGCCTGGTGAAACAGACAGGAGGAAGTAGCTCACAGACCAACCAGGAAACAATCCAGTACATCAAGGACAAGATCAGGGAGAATCCCTCTCCAGAGAAAAGCATCAATCTGTTCCACTGTCTGAATGAGCTGAATGACCATTCTCTAGTAGAGGAGATCCAACAGTACCTGAGATCAGGAAGTCTCTCCACAGAGAAACTCTCTCCTGCTCAGTGGTCAGCTCTGGTCTTCATCTTACTGTCATCGGAAAAAGACCTGGAGGTGTTTGACCTGAAGAAATACTCTGCTTCAGAGGAGGGTCTTCTGAGGCTGCTGCCAGTGGTCAAAGCATCCAATAAAGCTCTGTAGGTGATTCGATAACTGGACATATTAAATATATCAAACATAAATATATTCAATATTTTTACATGTGCTCAAATAAAAACACGTCAAGGTTATTTTTGTCTTCATCACTTCTTCATATTCAGGCTGAGTGGCTGTCAGCTGTCAGAGAGAAGCTGTGAAGCTCTGGCCTCAGTTCTCAGCTCCAAGTCCTCCAGTCTGAGAGACCTGGACCTGAGTATCAACAATCTGCAAGATTCAGGAGTGAAGCTGCTCTCTGCTGGACTGGGGAGTCCAGATTGTAGACTGGAAACTCTCAGGTTAGTGTTCCTCAACCTGGTCAACACATGACCATTTAAATCCTGCTTTACCTGCAGGTTAATGTCAGTGAATAAACACTTGTAGGATTCTCTCTACTTCAGGGGTGCCCAACCTTTTTTGAACCAAGATCTACTTTTAAAGTTGCCAATCTGCCAAGATCTACCAGTCCAAATAGGGAGCCGTAGCCATTACTGATAGCCTACCTACATATTTAATATGCACACTACAAACAGAAAATAATCCAGATATAATAAAAGGTGGGAATAAATGTATTAGTGGGACTGCTGGCACTGGGAGGAGGCAGCTAGTTCCTCGTACTCAGGGCACTAGGAGCTGGTTGCAAGCCTTAGGCAGGCCACAAGGTGGTCATCTGTGATTGTGGATCTGTACTTTGACATGATGATTTTCATGTGAGAGAAAGTAGACTCGTACAAACAGGTTGATCCAAAAAGTACTGTCAAGTTCAAGGCGCATCTTCTGAGGTTTGTTGCCCTGGATTTGATCTCAATGTCATTTTGCAGGGTGAGAATCTCATTCTCAACAGCAGAGCTATCCAGGTGGAACAGTGATACTACTTTGGAGCCAATGCAATCCACATCAAATGTACCTCTGCTTAGCCATCTAACATCTGTGTGCAGCAGCAGGTTCTGTGCTTGTCCCCTCCAAGGGAGCAGAAATAAACTTCTCTGTAGACTCCTGGCCCGAACGGAACACACAATCTTCATCGCAACATCCATCACTTCTTTCATGTTTAAAATCTTCCCACAAAATGCTTGATGGTGAATTATACAATGATAATTAAGGAAGTCCAGGAGAGATTCACTTTGTTTGCACAATGCAATGAACCCACTATTGCAGCCTACCATCGCGGGAGCACCATCAGTTGTGATGGAGATGAGCTTAAATTGGGTCTTGTTAACAAATTCCATGAAAGCGTGGAAAATATCTTCGCCTCTAGTGTGTCCTTTTCTTTTGCACTCATGTCTCCAAAAAACATTCTGATGAAAACACATAACTGTGCCACATCCACCATATCAGTCGACTCTTCGAACTGGGAGAAAAACACTCACGTGTCAATGTCCTTCTTCAGTTGCTCCTTGACATCCTCTGCCATGTAAGGGTATTCCGGGATAATTGCACATGCTTAATACCACATTCTTAAAGTCTGCAGCCTCGACAAATGTTTCTTTAACAACTTCGCCAACCTTGAAAGATTTCTTGTGTTTATCAAGAACATGACTGACACGATAAGATGCTGTCGTTGCAGCCTTACCTTTAGTGTTGGGCCTGGTACAAATTGACTGCTGTGCTGCTAACTGACCCTTCAATTCCTGCACTTTTCAGGTGCGTAGAGCTGTTTTAGCAGGGAAATCCATCTCGTAGCTTTTGTGCACCGTTTTGAAATGCCGCTCCAAATTGCCCTTCTTTGGTAAGGTCACGCTCGAATTGCAGATAAGACAGATGGACTTCGAATTTGAGTAAATAAAAAAATAATCCTCCTCCCAGTCTGAATGAAAATGATATGTTTTCAATTTTTTGGCTTCTGCCATATTTGTATTTTGCTAACTTAGCTAGCTACCTAGTCATCACGATCATGGACAGCTGTCAACTTCTCCAGTTTGACACTGACAGTGATTAGTGACAGCGAGTCCCTAGCAACGAAACATGCCTAGCGACAACTGGCCATTGACTGGTAGCCTAGTGTACCTAGCATGCACAGCCAAGACAAGTGATTTGTTATTGATTGGTTGTTCAAGCAGTTCCAAGTCTTATTTATAGTACATGTAAAAGTGCTTGTGTGTTAACTTATACATTTGATAAATCTGATGATTTTAGCCTTCTTAATGTATGTGCAATTTGATGTGTTGTCACCCTCGTGATAAAGTGTATCTGGCAGGATAGGACACAAGAGGTTGCACGGTGAAAAAGGAGAGTGCACGCAGGAAAACGCTGATACACCTATCTATTTTACAATTCTATTTTATATTGACTACACTTCTCGCGATCACAACTGGTTGGGCACCCTTGCTCTACTTATTTGATTTTCAGACCAGTTGTCGTACCAACAGTTACCACTACTTTCTATCCACAGTGATTTACTTTCCATGAGGATATTTCATTTTTTACTCGCTTTACTGGCTCTGTTAGATCTAAGACTCAGCAGCAAATTTATCAGATAACTTTAAAACTGGTCCAAATGAAAACACTAACCAGACCATGGGATTTACTGTTTGTATTTGAGACTGTGTGTGTGTGTGTGTGTGTGTGTGTGTGTGTGTGTGTGTGTGTGTGTGTGTGTGTGTGTGTGTGTGTGTGTGTTTCCAGGCTGTCCGGCTGTCTGGTCTCAGAGGAAGGCTGTGCTTCTCTGACCTCAGCTCTGAGCTCCAACCCCTCCCATCTGAGAGAGCTGGACCTGAGCTACAATCACCCAGGAGGCTCAGGATTGAAGCTGCTCTCTGCTGGACTGGATGATCCACTCTGGGGACTGGAGACTCTCAGGTATGGAGAGGCTAGTTGCCATACAGTATGTGCCATACACATTTGATACTACAATGTCTTCTAGAGGGGTGCAGTTGGCAGCCATGATGTTCTCAGTCAGACTGTGAAGCTGGATCATGTTGTTTAATGGTGGATATCTGTGATGTTGTATGGAAGGTCATTCATAGGGAAGGTTAATATATGACCATGTTTCCATAATAAAAGAGAATGATATGCTGGTCTGACTTTGTTTATCCCCTAAGTGTCGACCATGGTGGAGTTCGCTGGTTGAAATCAGGTCTGAGGAAGTGTAAGTGTGAATTTAGTTTTATTCATGAAAACAAAGCAGCACTCATTCTTCTATTGAGATGGAAAGCCCATCAACACACCAATATGTGACATATGTTCTTTCAAATCCTACTGTGAATTAAGATAACTTATTAATAAATAATGTGTCATCATGAAGGCATTAATAGTCAAGCTATAAATAAATAAAATAATAATAATTTAAATAAACAAATAAAATAAAATAATGAATAATAATAAAATAATAATTACTAAAATCGACAAATAATGAACTGAAAGGTCTATTTTATTTAAATTGGCTACTGTATTGTGTCCCATCAGATGCCTGTGAACTCACACTGGACCCAAACACAGCAAACAGAAACTTCTCTCTGTCTGAGGGCAACAGGAAGGCGACACTGGTGGAAGAGAAGCAGTCATATCCTGATCACCCAGAGAGATTTGACTACTGGGAACAGGTGCTGTGTAGAGAAGGTCTGACTGAGCGCTGTTACTGGGAGGTGGAGAGGGAAGGAAGAATTAATATAGGAGTGGCATACAGAGGAATTGGTAGGATAGGAGAGGGTGTTGACTGCAGGCTTGGAGGGAATGAAAATTCCTGGTGTGTATTCTGCTCCGATGATAGTTATGTTGCCTGTCACAATAACAAAGCAACAGACATGCGTATCCCCTCCTCCTCTGACTCCAACACAATCGGAGTGTATCTGGACTGGCCTGCTGGCACTCTGTCCTTCTACAGAGTCTCCTCTGACTCTCTGATCCACCTCCACACCTTCACCTCCACCTTCACTGAACCCCTCTACCCTGGGTTTAGGTTTGGGTTTGGAAGGTTTGGTTCCTCAGTGTCTCTGGGTCAGATAGAGGAGGAAGAGTCACCTCCTGTGTAGAGAAACACTCAACACTGCTGACCAAAGATAGCTGCTGAAATGATAGTTCACTCTGTACAGGATCTCACATGTACAAGAATGTGGACATTCATTTCATTTGGAAAATTAAATCTGTGATGTTAAATAAAATAATAGAAAAGCTATATAATGATAATAATAAATGACTAGAAAAGGTTATTTTTTCTGAAGTAGTTGAAGTATTAGCAGCAGTAGATGTGGTAGAAGTAGTAGTAGCTGTAGTAACCGGAGTAGTAGTCACAGAAGTAGTAGCATTTACAGCTATAGTAGTGGTAATATTATTGAAAAGTGTAATATAAGTATTAAACATATTCAAAGTATTAAAAGTATAAACAGTGGTAATTTATATGGAAACTTTCTCCATCAAATCACAATGTAGACATATTTGATGTCCAGCTATGTGTTTTCTATTCACTCATGATTGAACCACAACCTGAGTTTCTGGTTTCTGGACATTGTGATTGATGACCAGGGTCACATTTGACAGTCTCTGTCTCTAGTGGCTTGTACAGAGAGTATCCCATTGTGAAAATGAAACGTAACTCTTCATAATGCATACCTATAGGGCCAAAGAATGCAAATATATATTTATTTATTTTTAAAGTAAAAGTCATGAAAAATTTGAATGGAGGATAACGATTCCCGAATATGCTGATTTTTTTTAAAAGTTTGAATGATGTTGACAGCTTAAACAGTGTTAAAGTAGTTGAAGTCTAAAAATGTGTGTGTGTGTGTGTGTGTGTGTGTGTGTGTGTGTGTGTGTGTGTGTGTGAGAGAGAGAGAGAGAGAGAGAATTGGTTTAATGCAAGTTCAAGAGAGCAAGTAGTTGAAGTATTAACAGAAATAGTGGTAGTATTTACAGCTGTAGTAATATGATTGAAGAATGTAATAGAAATCATACTATTACACATAGTATTAAAAGTATAGTTGTAATAATTATTTGGATGGATACTTCCATCAAATCAAAATGTAGACATATTTCATGTCCAGCTTTGTATTTTCTATTTATTCATCCATCTGTAAACCACAAACAGAGTCTCTGGTCTGTGGAAGACAGCCAGGGTCACATTTGACAGTCTCTGTCTCCCTCTAGTGGCTTGTAGCTCTAGTGGCTTGTGATTTCACAATTAATTTACCCATTTATATACATTCATGTATTTATTCTATGATTATTTATTTCATAAACATTTATTTATTTAATTGTGGCACAATTGGTATAACCATGAGATTGATTTTGGAAGTATAATAAGTACATTTATTTGGATATGTATTTGGAATTTTATTTTTGGCTCCAAAAACATTTAGCTTTGAGTTTATACTATTTTCTTAAGTTTGTACTGTTTGTTTAATGCCTATAATATTGATATAGTTCGAAGTGTAGATTTTTGGAACATTTTTAGAAAAGCTAAAGGTTTTGTGCACCATAAGCTCATGTATTCTACTGCCCTAACCATTTATGACAATACGCTTTGTTATTTTTTGTTTTTCTGTTTGTTTATTTTTTACTGTAAATGACATGTAGAACGGAATTTGTACAGTTATTATTATTGTTTTTTTGTTACCTGTGAACTAGTAGAAACCACAGGTTAACTCAGGTAGTAGACTGAATGCTGGTGAATATAATAACACACTGAATTAAGTATTAGTCTAATGGCAAATATAGGCATAGAAAATATGTTTATTTCAAGAAAAGTGATTGGGCCTCATTCAAAAAACGTAAATAAGATCAGATTTGACCTTAAAGCGTTCGTACGAACATTTCCACAAAGATAGTCTGATTCATAATTTTGTTTGAATCTGAATTTGTTTGTTGTTGCGTTTGGAAACATGCGGGAAGGCTCTTAGAATGGCTTATTATTTATGAAAAATCCATTACAGTAGAGCTAAACCTCATCCTCATTTCCCACATGTTTCATGAATTCCATGTTGGTATTTTCTTACTCGCATAAATATGACAAATTTACAAATAAATTAAGAACAGTTTTGTGACTGTATTTTTGTTTTTGATATGTATCTGTATCTTGATGGAAATCTGAGTGTGGAATGAGAGAGAGTGGAATGATAAGTCCTGAAGTTTGTACTGCTCTGATGATGGGTACTGTGCTTGGCAGAAGAACAGCCCTACGTATCTCCTCCTCCTCCACATCCTCCTCGTCCTCCTCCTCTGACAGGGTATCTGGACTGGCCTGCTGGCACTCTGTCCTTCTACAGTGTCTCCTCTGACTCTCTGATCCACTTCCACACCTTCACCTCCTCCTTCACTGAACCCCTCTACCCTGGGTTTGGGTTGGGGTCGTCTGGTTCCTCAGTGTCTCTGTGTCAGATGTATATGTAGGTATATGAGATATGATATATTTAACCAGAATTAATCAAGTTATTTAATTAGTCATCTAGTCATCTCAGAGTGTGTTGTTGATGATTGACAGGTTATAACATATTTCCTTTGGCTTTGGTATTTTATTATCAATATCACTATATATATAATGACCATCTTATTTTCTACAATTGTTTCCCAGAATTAAGCTTCAAATGAACATTGTTTGAGCTCATTTCTAAACAGAATTTGTTTTTGTTTTTTAATGCAATTACAATTGCCATTAAGTAAAGCAATATACTCTTTTGTTTCATACGTTGTGACAAAATATTAATGTGTGATATAGGTGCAGGAACATAACTATCAATAAAAAATGTCTTTGTCAAGGGAGATGTGGTGAAGAAAGCAGCATCATGACAAATGTAAAAGTCACATACAAACATACAACATGTAATTAGAAAAATACAATCAAAGTCACATTAAAGAAAGAGCAGTCAACTTTCCTGTCAGTGGTCTATAGGCAGTAGAGCAACAAACAGATTTAAATGTTGACTAAACAAAACAAAGACAGATCCTAATTGTGTCTGCCCCAAGATCAATCATGTCAAAGGATGGAATCCTAAACTCATGACTAAAAACTCACAAAACAATTAAAAGATTATAGATTATAGAATTATATATATATATATAGAGAGAGAGAGATTATAGAAAATTAATTGATTTGAAAAGACAGGACACTGAGCATGCACTTTCACTTTTGTTACTTAGTGTATTTAATGATAACTTAATAATTTTACTCAAGATTAATGTAGAACTGGGTACACTGTCAAAAACGGTTTATTAGGGTTCTATATAACATATCAAGGTTCTATATAGAAACCTAAAGTTCTATATCCTCTACCAAAGAACCATTTGTCTAAAAAGGCTCTATTAAAATTCAGTAAAACAACAAAGAACCTTTTTTTTAAAAGCACAAACCACAAACTTGCGGTCTTTTTACTGTGAATGCGAGTCACTGTCTTCACAGAATGTCCACGAGCAAGGACAGTTCAGTGTCAACTGTCAAATATCAACTGTAAAACTGACCGCAATAGTTTCCAACAAACTAAAGGTGGGTACAACATCTGACAGACTTTTTTAAATGGAAATAATATTTGTTGAGATATGCTATCTGTTTTCATTATGGTGTTTTAACTAGCGGCAAGTGTTGATAATGTTACATGTAACGTTACCTTGGCTTATTGTAAACTAACGTTACCGTTAGCTGTTAGTTAACCTAGCTAACCTAGTTATCAGCATTGTCAGTTAACCTACTGTTAATTCCCAACTAAGTTAACTAGTTAGCTTGGTGATAGAACGTGTGGTTACAGATATCTCATTTCTCAAACATAGCATTAAGATATCTAGTTTTTAGCACTCTATTCAGGGGGTTGATTTTAATTTCCAATTAATTTGGTTTATATACAACTACACTTGTATTTTACTTATTTATAAGTAGCCTATACTTCATGTTTTTATCACAGTTTACCAAAATGCATTATCATGCTTAGCTTTAGTCTAATTTTGGTTCATTACATTACATTACAGTCATTTAGCGGACACTTTTATCCAAAGCGACTTACAATAAGTGTATTCAACATAGGTAGGCAAGAAAACTACTAGTCACTAGAAATCGTAAGTGCATTTCCTTCCTAAACAAGCAACTAAGAGCATAACTAGTGTTAAGGTAAGAGTGCAATAAGTTAACTTAAGGTTCACTTGAAATAACCTTGGTAACCACAATTTTTTAATGTTGTACTTATTGTTTGTGTTTGTTGCAGATGCATCATGAAATAAGGTTGCGTTTTGGCCAGGACTTGGAGGTAAATCTTCAAGATGTTCTCAATGTGATGACACCCAACATCATAAGGGTGGCTCGAAGTGGGAGTGAGAGGGGCCTCCTGTCAAGCCTGCTGGGAACTCAGGCTAACAAAGATGGTATGTTAAATCTTATCATACATCATACACTTGCACTCTCACATACACAATTGTATTCATAAAACTACATGGTTTTATGCAGAGATCATTTATTTTTTCTGAAATTTCAGACCTGCAAAGGAGCGCAGCAATCCTGATTCTGCCTGCCCTATTCAAGGAGAGCTCCAAGTTTCTTTACTGTTTAGATGAGGTATATGTTGAATCTTCACATTGTCATTGACATTTTGTTGTATTGTCAATTACCTATAGCTTGAATTATATCAGGAGGTTCCTTAGATATGTTTATTTTCCATAGGAACCAACAAGTTCATTCCCAACCATCATCTTCTCTATAATGCAGGGAATCCCCTCCTTGCTTTGAAAGCATCCATAAAGATGGATGGAGTTGCCAAGTGGAGAAATGGATGTGCCACAGGCTCTGCAGTGTCTGCTTGAGGTGTATTTCCTGTTTCGTATGGAGTACCCAGATGAAATGTCATTTATAGAACATTATTTTTTCAAACTAGGAAATGGTAAGAAAAGATTGTCTATTCCGGTGCTCAAAATGTACAATCATCTTTCACAGTGAATGATGGAATTGATGTAAATAGTAATTTTCAAGAAAGTGTTTGCCAAGATTAAAAAACTTTAGCCTACTGTTGTTTTGTTTTTGATGGTTGATTTCAATCTGTCGCTCTATTCACTAACATTTATTGGTAATTTAAAATGTTGAGGATTGCCCAGTGATATTTAAAAAAATCTTCACTGAAATTTAAATTGTATTTTTATTTTATATGTGGTGCTGATATACTGTATTTTAATAACTGTGCAGGGAATGTTTTGTTCACTGTAATATTTTATATTGTGTAATGTAGCCTACTATTTGTGCATAGTAATGTTTTAGGTGCAACTACTTTTTGATGATCAGTACAGCCAATTTGAAACCACCTCTCTTCTCTTTTTCTTCAATCTATAATAGGTTGGTAGTGGCAAAGGGCGTACTGTATGTTATTGAAGTTTTAAATATTATAGGTTATTGGTTAGTAGTTAGTAAATTAGTAGTAGTAGTTAAATTAACTTCATATCAGGTAATTCTGTAGAATTATTAAAAATATGTGGCCAACCAAGGCAATAAGGCAATACAAGGTTTGGGATATTGATTGAACCTTTACAAGGTTCTATATAGAACCATTTTGTTTAGCATCAAAGAACCCCAAGGGTTCTTTTAAATGAACCCTCTGAAATGGTTTTATATTGAACCTTTTGAGGGTGCCAAATATGTACCAAGCTATAGAACCCTTAAAGGTTCTATATAGAACCACTTATTGTTTGTGTGTAGTATTGTATCAGAGTTGTTCAGATTTTATTTAATTAAAAATTTTAAGTGTGAATCACTACATATTGTTTCTTTCTGAGGCCATCAGACTATCTGAACACTCAGGCACATACAGAAATAAATTATGTTGTCACTTGTGGGGGAGAAATGTTGATTTTCATCACTATAACTCTCTTTATATACGTTTGCAAAGATGGCAGTCTAGGGCAATTACACAACGTAACTCAACACTGTTAGTTATAGTTACCTGATAATGTGAAGAGAAAATAAACGCGTTCACACGACTAAAACTCGGATTAAACGATTGGACTATAATTAAACCATGTGTTCAATACATTTAACATTTGCGGTTTAAAAAGTGCAACAATAAACAAAAATGTTACTAACGAGTGGAATAAAAGCTGAAGTACAATGTTTGTCCTATAGATGAACGCATGTAGGGAGACATTACTTTCATCACAGCATTTCCTTTAACTTATTAAAGTTGAATGTGTGATAAGACAATGTGTGGTAAAGATGGAAACGACTATATCTTAGCGCGCAATAAACCTTTTCCTCTCTGTGTGTGCAAATTCCTAACAAAATAATATAGTCAATAATCTCATTGTTAGTAACAATAAAAATAAACGGTGCCCAACTGCAATATTTAATGGATAATACATATTCAAAATCATCCATTAAATATTGCAGTTGGGCACCGTTTATTTTTATTGTTACTAACAATGAGATTCTCAAATTTGTTTAGTAGAATAAGAGCAGTGGTATTAATATAGTACTTGGATACGTATTGTTGCATGCAGCAGAGATTCATCAGTCAGGTGCTCTTTCATTGAAACGTGTGTGTGGCTCTTAAAAGAGCCTTTTGTGGTGAAGTGATTGTTGGAGGTTTACTTCTTCTTGGGAGCTGCCTTCTTCTTGGGGGCTGTCTTCTTGACTGTCTTGGGTTTGGCCACCTTCTTTGCGGCTTTTTTGGGCGTAACTGGCTTCTTGGTCGCCTTCTTTGGGCTCTTTGCCTTCTTGACCGCTGGTTTCTTGGGTGCTGGTTTGGCCGCCTTCTTGGGGGACTTCTTACTGGCTGTAGATTTCTTGGCCGCTGGCTTCTTGACCTTCTTGGCCGCAGTAGGCTTCTTAGCTGCAGGTTTCTTGGCTGCGGGTTTCTTCGCAGCAGGTTTCTTGGCAGCCGGTTTCTTGGGTGTTGCTGCTTTCTTGGCGGGCTTCTTGGCTGCTTCAGCTTTCTTGTTGAGCTTGAACGAACCAGAGGCTCCGGTACCCTTGGTCTGGACCAGGACCTCCTTAGTCACCTGGCTCTTGAGGGCGATCTTGATGCGGGTCTTGTTCTTCTCCACATCGTATCCGCCGGCTAGCAGGCTCTTCTTGATGGCGGCCAGCGACATGCCGTTCCTCTCCTTGGAGGCGGACACAGCTTTAACGATGAGGTCGCCGACGCTGGGGCCAGACCTGGTGCTTTTGGAGACCTTCTTCTTGGCTGGCTTGGCTGCTTTGGCCGGGGCGGCGGGGGCTGCTGCAGCTGGGGCGACTTCTGCCATTCTCTTCTCTGTCGTTTGTTCCGGGACACACGAAGCTGAAAGTCTGACTAGACTGGTAGTGAAGCTGGAGCAGGGGCGGTACTTAAACACACCATGAGAACCGTGTAGACTCAGCTCAGCCCGCCTTCCTCATGTGCTGCCGGAATGTCGTGCCACTTGTGTTTTCTCCTCACCGATAAATGTGTAAAATACTCGTCTGTGAGAGTTACTGAAGTGTACCAGCGAACGGACCCGGTAGCAGACTCGTGTCTCTTCATGGTTCAGTCATGTAGAGCGCTGAGGGTTTCTGCTGTTTGTTTGGAGAGCCTCCAAACCTCACCAGGACACCGCCGTGGGAAGCGATGCTGAGCGACATTTCACCGTGATTTCTCTCCTAAAATGATTTAAAATGCTTTAGAAAGCCTCCAAAACCGGTTGTCCGGTGAGCCGAGGTGTTTATAGAGGGACTAAAAGTAAAAACCGTTATCTGTTGCAAAACGTTTCCTATTAAACAGAAGAAACTTTGGTATCAGTAAACACAGTCGTGTTGGCGGTGGCCTGTGGTGTTGTTTACCGAGACTTCATATGAGAAGTGGACGTTTATTTTCTTCTGTTGAGGATTTAGTTCATGAATAAAACAAGAAAGGTTTCTTAGTTGTTGAAATATATTTCGCCACGAGGGGAACCCGTTTTCTAGTATTGTTAAGGAGGGCTGTCAGTATTATTCTGCTATTGAGTTTCTTAAAGTTTATATTATTATCAAAGGTATGACATTAACAGTGATCCTACTGATGACAGGATGTGATGTGTGATGATGTCATAGATAGGATATATGATTTATCTCTCTATATACCGCTATAATTTATTTCAACATTAGATAATATCTATGTTTCCTATATTTTTAACAATCTGTTTTCTGTGTGTGCGCGTATGTAAAATTGTCATAAATATAGGAAAATATATATAGGATATATAGGAAACATAGATATTATCTAATGTTGAAAGTACTATACATATATATACTATATATAATATAGTAATTTTCACACATTTTAATAAATTAATGAATAAATTATTGCTCACATGTGGACCTGAGTTCATAAAATACATAATACATAAAACACAAAAAGTGGTCAGTAATTTTTTGTCACGTGAGGAAGACAGAAAGACATTGACCTACTAAACTAAAGTTGGACAGCTTATGAAGCACATTACTGTGTGGTTTGATTTCACTTGGGCAGTGGATAAAATCCAGGGAAATCCAATCCAAGGGAAATAATTTGCACTGATGAAGATAAATGCAAAAAAAACAAATTAACAACAGGACAATGGAATAAAAGCTCAAAGTCACATTTGAGTGGCTCCAATAAGGTTTAAGAGTATCTTTACAATTACAATTGCTTTATTTGTAAACAATTAATGTATTGCAATTTTACATTAGCCCTTGTTCTGCTCTTAAATGCTTGTTTGGGGGAAATTGCAGTTATGCAGCTGAGGGTGTACAAAGCCAGATAGAAGCACACAGCACTATACATTAATCAATTTCAGGAAATAAAGGTTATATAAAGAATACAAATAATATACATATAGAGTATATATAGAGAGAATCTGGTAGAACCAGTGGAGCAACTTGTTGCTCACATTGAATGATCTGATCTCAGGACGTACAGTCTGCTCTGACCTTTCCTGTAGAGGGCATCAGTGTTGTCTGACCAGTCCAGTTTATTGTTGAGGTGCCAGAAACTTGTAAGATTCCACGATCTCCACCTCCTTAACCTGGAGGATGACAGGTGGTGGTGGTCGCCTCTTGTTCTGGAAGTCCACCACAAGCTCCTTGGTCTTGCTGACATTGAGCTGTAGGTGGTTGTCATCGTACCATCCGACAAACCTCTCCACCAGACTCCTCTACTCATCCTCATTGTCCTTGTTGATGCAACCCACAATGGATGAATCATCAGAGAACTGGGGATGAGTAGACCCACAGTTGAATCGAAAGAATGGTGACAGTACCATTCCCTGGAGTACACCCATGTTGCTCACCAACATATGCGACATGCTGCCCTGTAGACGAACAAACTGTGGCCTGCTGGTGAGGTAGTCCATGATCCAATGTGCCATGGCGTGGTCTACATGCATGGCTGCAAGCTTCTCTGCAAGCAGGAGTGGCTGGATGGTGTTGAATACACTGGAGAAGTCAAAAACCACGATTCTCACGGTGCTCCCAGGCCTCTCCAGGTGAGAGTACGCCTTATGCAGCATGTAGGCGATGTAAGTCACTTTGAATAAAAGCATCTGCTAAATGATTTTCAACTCAGTCATGTTTTTGTAATAATGTGGAAAAAAGTTAAATAAATTCCCTTCAAATTAGTTGTCTGAAAACAATCAGTCATGAGTGTGTTCATAAAGAATAGACGCTACCAAAAAGAAGGTATTATGTGTAAATTGTGTCTCGAAGATCATTTTAACCATCTACATTATTATAACTATTATTTAGCTCACACACTACCCTCTTATTCCATGATATGCACTTAGTCTTGATAAATAAGATCATGGACATTTATACATTTTATAAATGTTGACTACATGCCAGAATGTGAATACAGATTTGTAAGAGTACAATAAAAGGTTTTAAATGGATGAATCCACAAGTAGATAGTTTTCTCTGATTTGAAAACTCTGAATTAATAACAGTGATGATAAATTCACGTCAGCATTATTTGGCCTTAGACAGCTAAATTTCTGTGCTCGGATTTGATTTGGGAAGTGGATAAAATCCACAGGGAAACCCTTTGCACTGATGTAGACACTACCATCTCAAGAAAGGCTATATCCAGTCTTGAAATCAAGATTATGTATCTCCTAAACTCATTTTGTCAACCATCTTTCACTTCAACGTCCTGTACTGCCTCTTAACATATACCCCCATTTGGATTAGTCAGACAGAAAAATGTCAATAGACATGTGTAAACGTTGCACTTTTGATGAGATCAGTGTGTGGCTCTTAAAAGAGCCTTTTTGGGTTCGGTTTAACCGGATCACGGTGTCTGCAGGTCTACTTGGCCTTGCCGGGCTTCTCGGTCTTCTTGGGCAGCAGAACCGCCTGGATGTTGGGCAGCACTCCGCCCTGAGCGATGGTCACTCCGCCCAGCAGCTTGTTGAGCTCCTCGTCGTTGCGGACGGCCAGCTGCAGGTGACGGGGGATGATACGGGTCTTCTTGTTGTCGCGGGCAGCGTTTCCCGCCAGCTCCAGGATCTCAGCGGTCAGGTACTCGAGCACAGCCGCCAGGTAGACGGGGGCGCCGGCACCGACACGTACGGCATAGTTGCCCTTCCTCAGAAGCCTGTGGACACGGCCAACCGGGAACTGGAGCCCGGCACGGGAGGAACGGGTCTTGGCCTTAGCCCGAGCTTTGCCACCGGTTTTGCCTCTTCCACTCATGCTTACGTGTTGTTTCTTTCAGTCGGGACGAAAAGATTATACAATGGCACCGGGAAACCCACGGTTATATGTCTGGGGAGCACGCAGGGACGGGCTATGGGCGACCAATCAGAAACGAGGTTGCGAGCGGAGGCGCGGGGCGCGCTTGAATTTGAATTTTTAGCGGTCATTTCGAAGGGACTTTTCTCCAATAGTCGTCGGAGATTTAGGCGGAGTTACACTCCAGGGCGTGCGCCTTGGGTGCAGACCAATCAGAAACCGGTGGCGTGCTGCTAGCGTCACCGTCACCGCCCCAACCCGGTAATTTAAGAGCAGCGTCTCGTTTCAACCAACTTCACTTTTCTCTTTTGACAAAGAAGAAGAAACAATGGCAAGAACCAAGCAGACCGCTCGCAAATCTACCGGTGGCAAAGCCCCCAGGAAGCAGCTGGCCACCAAGGCTGCCCGTAAGAGCGCCCCGGCCACCGGCGGCGTGAAGAAGCCTCACCGTTACAGGCCCGGTACCGTGGCTCTGAGAGAGATCCGTCGCTACCAGAAGTCCACCGAGCTGCTGATCCGCAAGCTGCCCTTCCAGCGCCTGGTCAGAGAAATCGCACAGGACTTCAAGACCGACCTGCGCTTCCAGAGCTCCGCTGTCATGGCTCTCCAGGAGGCCAGCGAGGCTTACCTGGTCGGCCTGTTCGAGGACACCAACCTGTGCGCCATCCACGCCAAGAGGGTCACCATCATGCCCAAGGACATCCAGCTGGCCCGTCGCATCCGCGGAGAGCGAGCTTAAACCATCGCCTGGTCACACAACCCCAAAACGGCTCTTTTAAGAGCCACACAATTTTTCATACAAGAGCTACTCCTTAATGTTAATGTATAGATATTACCATGTGCTCTATTTGTAGTTCAGCCATTATAACCTAAAATTTAGTAGCGTTAGTTGGGGGGAAAGAACATAAACTAACATATAAAACCTGTGATAAATTGCTTCTGTGCTACACAGAATAAGTCCAAAGTGAACGGTTTAGTGTGTCCTGTTGGATCAGCCATAGACCGAATTTCAGTGTTTCTGCCTGTTCAGTTAATCTGAACGGCAACAGAGAGAGTACTGCATATGCTCCCCTAGTGGTCAGCTGGGTTTACAGCTGCTAGGCCAAGTTTCAAACACCATGTATTTCAAATAAAATATGGATTTATTTATTTTTTTTAAATGTTGTACTCCACTCCACCATGTGTAGGATATAACGTGTACTTTTACTTTGATAGTTTCAGTGGCTATAATGTAAACTTGTAATGTAAACACAATTTAGAACTTAGTATTTTCATTTTCTGACTACTATTGTATCAGGGCAGTTCAGCTTTTAGTTGAAGTAAAAGCTGAACTGCGTTCGGCAAACACGTGTGGACAGAGATCAACAAGACAAAGCATGAGTCTGTTTAACAAGGGAACCGCATTTCTCCACACAGCCCTGCTAATACCAGTTATTTCTTCCTCCAGTATCCCAGAGACCCTGTGGACCCTGAGAGTCCTCTCTAAGAGTTAACCTAGACAGTGTACATACTTAAACCATTTATAAATGCTCAAAAGATATATAATGGGTATAAATGATACAAAGTTGATATGAATGAGTTAATCTACCATGATACAATCAGACACAGCACACTAATCATATGTGATTATCATGTCTCAGTCAATAAATCCACCTATCAATGATCCATCATGATTATTTTTAGCTATACAATTATATTTCTGAAATTAATTTAATCACATAGAGTGATTGCAAAGAGGCAGTCACTTACAGTAATGTATACAGTTAAGTATTCACATGAATTAATTTGCTTTTATTCCATGATTCATTTATTTGTTTGTTTTTTTATTGATTTATTTGGTGTCCAACTGTAGTAATCCAAAAACACATATCACCCAGTTCGTTTTTTTCATCTATACATTTATTAATTGTGCCTGCATCTCAAGATAAATTGGGTGTTACCTTGAGTGTGTGTGGGAGATCATTACTATAGATTCCTTCAGCCCATATTAATCCCCTTGAAACCAAATTTAGTATTGAAGAGTCACATTCTCGCCAGATATGGATGGTGGAGCTACATTTGTATAGCTGATCATATTTGACCAGGAACACCACTGGAAGTTGAATATAATCACCTACACGGATGTTTAGTACTAAATGAAAAAAAATGAAATGTTTCAATCCCTGAACAGGAGTGACTGCCCTGGTATATAAACTCTTTCTAGGCGTTAAACAAATGTTCAGGTTGTGTCCTGAATGCGCGTAAAATATATGGGTGATTGACTACAGAAGTAAAGGACTGGAAGGAATCAGGAAAGATGAGAAATTGTAATTTTTTCAATTTTAGAGAAGAAACAGAATATAATAAAAAATATGAAGCTACATAAAGCCAGCCAACTTGCCTCATGCTGTAGCCATAACGGTCCACATGAGGGCGACCTCACTCCACTAGAAACACAATCTTACCAGATCCCATTACCTTATCACAGAACAGCTATCCAGAACACTATGTGCCCATTAACACACGCGCACTGTCAGTGTAAAGATATTTTCAGTTTGATGTTGATTGTTATACAATTATATAGAGATTAAGAGTATTAAAATGCATTTTAGCCATCCAATTTTCCAATATCCACATTTAATAGTTTCAGTGTTCATTCTGGTGTCTTCCTTGTTCTAGGCATTTAGCAAATATTTCAACTACAAATTTAGTGTCCTTGGTATGTGACTGCAATAGACAAGATCTGGTATTTATAAAAAAAAAAAAACAAAAAACATACACATTAGGGACATCAGAGAATTTCTCTTTTCATACTAAGTGGGTGGCTCTTAAAAGAGCCGTTGAGTTGATGTTGAAGGAAGGCAGATGACTACTTGGAGCTGGTGTACTTGGTCACGGCCTTGGTGCCCTCGGACACGGCGTGCTTGGCCAGCTCACCGGGGAGCAGCAGGCGGACGGCGGTCTGGATCTCCCTGGAGGTGATGGTGGAGCGCTTGTTGTAGTGAGCCAGACGAGACGACTCACCGGCGATGCGCTCGAAGATGTCGTTGACGAAGGAGTTCATGATGCCCATGGCCTTGGAGGAGATCCCGGTATCGGGATGGACCTGCTTCAGGACCTTGTACACGTAGATGGCGTAGCTCTCCTTCCTGGTCTTTCTGCGCTTCTTGCCGCCCTTTGCGGTGGTCTTGGTCACGGCTTTCTTGGAGCCCTTCTTGGGCGCTGACTTGGCGGGTTCAGGCATATTCTTTGTTGGCCAACGAATGAACTCTGTGCTTAGTTGCTGCCTATTATATAGGAAGTTGATGGCCAGTTTACTGAGCAGGTCCTCCTATATGATTGGTTGAGATGCAGTAGGCGCGTGAATGTCAAGTCTTTTGTCCCCCCTCCTTTATTAACAATTATAAGATAAGATAAAATAAGATAGACTTTATTAATCCCGCCGTGGGGAAATTCACATGTTATGGCAGCTCACAACAATAGAAAACAGAATAGAATAGACAATATAGTGCAAAGACAATATAGTGCAAAAAACAAGTGTGCAAACAATAGAGTGCCGTAAGAAAAAGCAAAAATTATTTAATCTTCAGAAACTAAATTATATTAACATGTAGAATAGGAATAAAAACCCCACCATCACTACATTCCGCCACATTGTTTACCCACATGTATATATGTTTATTTGTATATTTCAGAATCAATTATTAGCCAAGTACATTCGCACATACAAGGAATTTGACTAGGTGACGTTGAATTAAAAAACAGGCACAGCAATCACATTTTGTTGATTCATTCCTCAGTCTGGCAGTGTTAAAAATATATATCGAAATCTCGAAAACGTAAACATGAAAACGGGCAATAAAGACGTCGACAATGTGGCTATAGATGCCTTCCTTTTAAATGTTGTACATGTGGGGGCGAATTCATGGCAAATTTATATAGTAATTGCAAGAAAATCACTGTTGATGACGTGAAGTGTACAGAAACACGTCGAAAATGAGCAGTGCCTCAGTCATGCAGGCAGCCGCCAGTTCGATCTCCACTAGTAACCCGGAATTACAGCAATACGGTTGATCGTAGTATCTAAAGTGAGTGACACTAGAACAGCAGAACAGAAATTAATAGAGGCCGTGTGTCTTATGTAAGACCAAAAGGAATCAACTCATTCAATTGAAAACGTGGGCGGCTCTTAAAAGAGCCTTTGGTTTTGATGGTCGGTGTCCAACAAGTTAACCGCCGAAGCCGTACAGGGTGCGTCCCTGCCGCTTCAGAGCATAGACCACATCCATGGCGGTCACGGTCTTCCTCTTGGCGTGCTCGGTGTAGGTGACGGCATCACGGATCACGTTCTCCAGGAAGACCTTCAGCACACCACGGGTCTCCTCGTAGATCAGACCGGAGATACGCTTCACCCCACCGCGGCGAGCCAGACGGCGGATGGCGGGCTTGGTGATTCCCTGGATGTTGTCACGGAGAACTTTACGGTGACGCTTGGCGCCTCCTTTACCGAGTCCCTTTCCTCCCTTGCCTCTTCCACTCATTGTCTCTGGTAGTTATTCTTGATGTGAACTATCTCAGTGTCTTCAGTCCAGTTTACTTATGGCGTCTCTGAGGACGTAGTAGAAGACAGTTGGCGCGCAACGGTGGGCGTTATTTTTCTTCATCCTTGTTTATTTCGGGTGGTTAGTAACCAACGTTAACGCATATTACCGCCACCTGCTGGACGGGAGTGTGGGCCGCAGACAGGAATAGACCACATCCTACCGTGCAACCCTGTTTCTCCATTTTGAAATGACAACGTCAACAAATGTCTAGTGAACGATCACCCTGTCTCTCTCACTATGTACTTAATAATTTGGCGTATCTGAAAGACTCTTGAAACTATTGTGCTTAAAAAAGGTGTTGACCGCAAATATTTAAATATTGATAATAAACACTGATCCATTCAAACTAATATTTTGTGTATACAAGTGTGTATACCAGTGTGTCTGGTGTTTACAATCTTCTATGGGGAAGTTGAGCCCCATGCTACTCCCTGTACACGCACGACTGCATTGCTACACTCGACCCCAATACCATTGTCAAGTTTGCTGACGACACTGCTGTGGTAGGCCTGATCACCAACAACCACATGTAGGAGGTGGAGAGCCTGTCTCGCTGGTGCCAGGACAACAACCACCTCCTGAATGTCAGCAAGACAAAGGATATGCTAGTGGATGTCCCACCAAAATGAACTTTCATATATTGTGTTTACTCTGCTTGCCCAAACTCGCATCTATTGCAGCCCAACCGTCCTGGTAGGGGGATCCCTCTCTGAGTAGCCCCTCCCTCTCTGAGTAGCCCCTCCCAAGGTTTCTCCCAATTTTCCCAATAAGGTTTTGTGGGAGTTTTTCCTTGTCCTCTGTGAGGGTCTAAGGCTGGTACTTTGGTACACTGTCATGTACTAATCATTTATTATTTTCACATGTTGTGCACTGTGAAGCCCTTAGAGACTGTAACGGTGATTAAGGGCAGTACAAATAAATGTGATTTGATTTGATTTGAGTGGAGATGCTAGTGGACTATGGGAGGAAGCAGGCCGACAACGGCTGTGCCATCTCAGACGTCTGAAGAGATTCAGAGCGTCTCCACAGATACTACTTTCTAGTTATGCACCAAGTGAGCATCCTGACAGGGCGCTCGGTATTGGAGCAGTACCATGCAGGACCAAAAGGCCCTCCAAGACATTTACACCAGGCAGTGCAGGAGAAAGGCAAGGACAATCATTAATGCTGCCAGCCGCCCAGATGGCGGACTCGTCTCTCTGTTGCGGTCGGGGAGGAGGTTCCATATCCACAAGGCCAACTCAAGGCCACCCTGCCGCTCTAGTTACTCTGACACAAAAACACCTTTCACTTTGGACTTATAAGTAGCACCTTAGATTGCATTTTGCATTATACATTTATATATACATATGAAAAAATTACAATTACATAGTTACATACAATTACTTAGAACAAACAAATAACATTATTTGTAATTGTATACGTTTGTTCTATTAAACTAACTGTACAGCACAAACCCATCATGTATATATTCTTGGCCCATTCCATTCTTGTATATAATATGTCCACTATTTAGTACCACTACTATTTTGTCCAGAGTTTATTTCTATAAAGAAATATTTTTGGATCGGCGCAATTCTGTTGTTGTGACTGTTGTGCTATTAATCAGTCAGGTGCTCTTTCATTGAAACGTGTGTGTGGCTCTTAAAAGAGCCTTTTGTGGTGAAGTGATTGTTGGAGGTTTACTTCTTCTTGGGAGCTGCCTTCTTCTTGGGGGCTGTCTTCTTGACTGTCTTGGGTTTGGCCACCTTCTTTGCGGCTTTTTTGGGCGTAACTGGCTTCTTGGTCGCCTTCTTTGGGCTCTTTGCCTTCTTGACCGCTGGTTTCTTGGCTGCTGTGGGTTTCGCCGCCTTCTTGGGGGACTTCTTAGCGGCTACCGGTTTCTTGGCCGCAGCAGGTTTCTTGGCAGCCGGTTTCTTGGGTGTTGCTGCTTTCTTGGCGGGCTTCTTGGCTGTTTCAGCTTTTTTGTTGACCTTAAACGAACCAGAGGCTCCGGTACCCTTGGTCTGGACCAGGACCCCCTTAGTCACCTGGTTCCTGACGGCTATCTTGATGCGGGACTTATTCTTCTCCACATCGTATCCGCCGGCTAGCAGGCTCTTCTTGATGGCGGCCAGCGACATGCCGTTCCTCTCCTTGGAGGCGGACACAGCTTTAACGATGAGGTCGCCGACGCTGGGGCCAGACCTGGTGCTTTTGGAGACCTTCTTCTTGGCTGGCTTGGCTGCTTTGGCCGGGGCGGCGGGGGCTGCTGCAGCTGGGGCGACTTCTGCCATTCTCTTCTCTGTCGTTTGTTCCGGGACACACGAAGCTGAAAGTCTGACTAGACTGGTAGTGAAGCTGGAGCAGGGGCGGTACTTAAACACACCATGAGAACCGTGTAGACTCAGCTCAGCCCGCCTTCCTCATGTGCTGCCGGAATGTCGTGCCACTTGTGTTTTCTCCTCACCGATAAATGTGTAAAATACTCGTCTGTGAGAGTTACTGAAGTGTACCAGCGAACGGACCCGGTAGCAGACTCGTGTCTCTTCATGGTTCAGTCATGTAGAGCGCTGAGGGTTTCTGCTGTTTGTTTGGAGAGCCTCCAAACCTCACCAGGACACCGCCGTGGGAAGCGATGCTGAGCGACATTTCACCGTGATTTCTCTCCTAAAATGATTTAAAATGCTTTAGAAAGCCTCCAAAACCGGTTGTCCGGTGAGCCGAGGTGTTTATAGAGGGACTAAAAGTAAAAACCGTTATCTGTTGCAAAACGTTTTCTATTAAACAGAAGAAACTTTGGTATCAGTAAACACAGTCGTGTTGGCGGTGGCCTGTGGTGTTGTTTACCGAGACTTCATATGAGAGAAGGAGCTAGGGGCGATTACCATTGATTTTATTTTGTTATGGACTTATTTTATGATTAATAAAACAAGAAATTATTTTTTAGTCGTTAAAACATTTAGCCCAAACTAACGTTGTGTTTCCGTGTTTTGAGAGTCTGTCGAATCAACGCACTCAGTGGGAGAGATCTGTGTCCGTACGGAGCATCTGGTGTTTTAGTTCTCTGACGTGACTGACAAACTGCTTTTATTCATTCTCCAATGTATTCAATTACTGTGTTAACAGGGAGGGCTTTAGGTAGTATTTTACTGAAAATCCTCATTAAACAGCTGCTGACTGCCAAGAGAAAGATGATGTATGTACCAGGACAGTCATTCATAACTAAAACTTTATTTTTCTTATTGATTTGTTGGGTTTACTTGTTTTCACATGCGTTTTATCGGAAACTATTTTAGTATTTCTGCACCTATCCTCTCACAAAATGAAGGTCTGTTTACTCCTTACTACTCCAGTCAGAAGATGGAAAACTTCCTGGTTGTGGACCACAAACACAGGACTCTGAACGTGTACTTTGACTTTTGATACTGACAGTGAACTGAATTGCTAAACTTCTCAACCAGTGTCTTTAAACATGTTTTGATCCGGACAGGAAGGCTGCTCTTTAGTTTTGTAGATGATTTGGTTCAATTACACTGTTTGATAGACGCATCATAAAACTACATGTGATCTATCTGCCACAGACTTTGGATTGGCCTCTGATACTGGATATCGTTTTGATATCTGATACTGGATATCGTTTTGATATCTGATACTGGATATCGGTTGAATATCTGATACTGGATATTGGTTTGGACTTTGACACTGAAGTAACTTTATACAGTCTGTTTATTCGTGTTCAATCAGGTCAAGACCTCTATGTATCCAAATTGTTTTATGGGATTATCTGATCATCTTTAATTCCACTTATAGATACTTCATTGATCCCGGGGGGGATTCTGGGGTTGCAGTAGCATAACATTATTAACAAGAAACAGGATGTACAAAAAACAAAGTCCCACCCCATTCAGAGTTAGTTACATTACATTTGGTTTGATTTAATCTGTGAACACACCACCTGCCTGACAACGACAGAGGTTTACATTCAAATCACCGGATTGAGGACAAATCTGCAGAAATCTGTCAGATTGTGGGAGCTAAGAGTGGAATAAACTTTAGTTTATTAAGGATCAGAGGTCACAGCACTTACAAAACATTCATGTGATCATAGCTGCTTTCAAGTACTGGTGGGAAGTTAAGGTTAAAATTGTGTCATAATTCAGAAACTCGGGCGGCAAAACATTCCAACTTTGAATGGTATCCAAAAGTAAAGTAGGAAATATGTTTTCCTGATGTATCCAAGAGAACATTCATGCAGTGTGTGTGTGTGTGTGTGTGTGTGTGTGTGTGTGTGTGTGTGTGTGTGTGTGTCCGTCCAGGCTGTCATACTGTCTGGTCTCAGAGGAAGGCTGTGCTTCTCTGGCCTCAGCTCTGAGCTCCAACCCCTCCCACCTGAGAGAGCTGGACCTGAGCTACAATCACCCAGGAGTCCTTCAGCATAAAACATGTTGGTTAGCAAACAACAACAAACACTCAATATTCAGTGAAAAATAAATAATAAGTAAAAGCACTAAATAGACCAAATAGAATAAAAAGACCAAATGATCAGAAAATGAAGCATAAAAAACCAACCATGACTCTTAGAGAAATTCTTAAATCCTTAGGCTTCAGCTCTTGGGCTCATAAGGGGTTTAAAGCTGTGAGATAGAGCCTGATGCTTGTCCAACATTGCCTTAAAAAATAAAAATGAAAAAAACCTAAATTGTGTTTACTGTACAATAAGATGATTTATGCTGCAGGGTTCCCGTTGCAGCATGCTGGTCTAACTGTAATCTGACCATTTGTGAACTTTTTGAACCTTCCTTAACTGTAGAAAACACAACTGTCCTAACATTTTTGTCCACGTAGGACAAGCTGGAGATTGGAGTTAAAGATGTAGCTGCAGTTTCTTTGCAGATGATTCAGCATTTAATTTCAGTTATTCCTTACTAGATTGGATAGGACAACCTTCTCATGCCACTGGTTTTTCAATATCTTGATTAAAAACAATCACTTCAACTGGTTCATTTGAAAAGAACATGGACCCCTGGTGTCAAGAATTCAGTCAAATTAATACCAGAGAAAAACTTTTTTTTTTGTAAAATCAAATATATTTTATTTATAAAATAATCAATTCAGTCAGTATTTTACAAAACATATTTACAATATACATCCCAATGTTTTCAATACCAAACATACCAAGATGAAATGATGGTAGTATATAACAGTGGTAGCTGTTTGATAATATTACATCCATCCCAGCCAGAATCTAACAGTTAAAGTGATTCACTTTGGTCTAATATTGATGGACTTCTATTACACATGTCAAGTCATGCTTCAATTTCCCCACCAACAGACTATAAACTGGACATATAGGACTACAAATTAAAGATACAGGTTGGGTGTATTTAATCATTTAGTGTTGGGTATATTTGCAGGAGTTCTAATGGAGATTCAGTTAGCTGGAAAATAAAATTATGGAAGTTTCCAAACCTATTCTATTCAAAATACAGGTTGGCTTTATTCCAAATACTCCAAGAATCAAAATACATGTAAACTTTAGCTTCCAGTTGTTGTCAGTCCTTGGATCAAAAGCTCAGACATAAAATACCAGATTGCTTTTTAAATGTATTCAGTACAACACGAGTTTTCTGGACAGCAGGTCATTACTGTGTTCACATCAAATGGAGGTAATGCAGCTGGTCAGGATAAGTTTCTAGTGGAGTGAGGTCGCCCTCTAGTGGATCATACTGGCTACAGCATGATGCAGGTTGGCTGCTTTGATGTATGCTGGTATGCTGCAGTGCGTCTTTGCAGTCAAAGCAGGTTAGTAGCGCCCCCTTCTGGACTGGTCAGGAAAGCACCGCTATCAAACTCGTAATTTCACACAGATTTATTATCAGCTATTTTTCCCTGTTAAAATTAAGTTAATGATGATCTGTTCATATGGATCTTCATAGCCCTATAACAGCCTATATAAATATTCTGAACATTATAACACAATATGACACAATAAAAAAATCAACAGTTAATAGTGAAGCAGCTCATATTCCAGCTAGAATATTAGGCTTTCTAACAATCAGGAAATGTGTTTATCATGGTTATTTTACAAGCTCTTAAACTGAATCATCTTTATTGTCAGAAATAGTGGAATATTAATGTTCAATACTTTTTTTGTTAAAAAATAAATCATCCTGTTTTCAATTATGGAGTAAGAATCACACACAAAAACAAACAGACTCAGAAAAAGTGAATCCACTCTTCAGTGGCAACAAATGCCAGAGGTTCACCGCCCACAAAGTCCTAGCAGGGAGCGTTTTTAAAAGTTTAAACGATGAAGATATGAAATATCACTTCAGCAAGACTGTGTGCACCCTTCTGGGACAACTACTGTTTTGGGTGCAACGGTGAGAGAAGCAGGTTTGAACATCTCGGTTGGGAAAGTCGATGAGCAATGCACTGCCCTGCCTCAGCCCTGGAGCAAGGCAGCTCACTACCAGCTGCTCCACTGAATGTGTGGAAATGAATATACTTTCATAAAAACACACCTGTCTGTGTGTCCCTATCAGCCTCAACTCATGGGAGAATTCCATCCACTAAAACTGAGGATTTTCTCTGTTCACCCAATTTGCGTATGGTCACAGGTGGGAAATCTCAGCACACAGGAAATGAGGTGTGTGTGTGTGTGTGTGTGTGTGTGTGTGTGTGTGTGTGTGTGTGTGTGTGTGTGTGTGTGTGTGTGTGTGTGTGTGTGTGTGTGTGTGTGTGTGTGTGTGTGTGTGTGTGTGTGTGTGTGTTGATGTGTGCGTCACTTCCCAGCTCTCTGGTTCTCGTCTCTCTTGGCGTCGCCTCCATGAAACATCTCCGGGTTCTCCGCCAGCGTGGATCTCACTCTCTTCTTCTCCTTAAACCTCCCGGAGTTAGACACGTTGACGTGGCGCCCCCTGGTGGCCGTCGTTTTATCCACGATCCTCTCCAGCCGGGCGTCCAGCTGCGAGTCGCGGACGGCGTCCTCCGGCGGGGCGGGGGCGGCGGCGGCGGACGGAGCTCCGTTCTGGCCAGCGGAGGCGTTGGAGACGAACTCCGCAGGGATTTCATACAGAACCTTGGGCTGGGATTTTTTCCTCCGCAGGAAAGTCAGTTTCCACCAGCCTGGAGACGGTTCCGCCATGGTGGAAGGAGGGATAAAGGAGGGATGGAGGAAAGGATGGAGGGATAGGTGATGGAGGTGGCGTGGAAAAAAAGAAAAGAAGAAGAAGCCTGGAGACAGAAATATAGAGAACTGATGAATTTCTGGTGCAACAAGAATCCAATAATCCACAAAAAACACACACTGAGTGTTTATGTGTGTGTGTGTGTGTGTGTGTGTGTGTGTGTGTGTGTGTGTGTGTGTGTGTGTGTGTGTGTGATGCATCTGGCGACCTATCTATCCATCCATGTCCTTGTTAATATTTCAGGGTAATACAATAGTGTCCATATGCTGTGCTGTTAGGATGCACAGAGCCTCAGGTTACTGTCTGTGTGTGTGTGTGTGTGTGTGTGTGTGTGTGTGTGTGTGTGTGTGTGTGTGTATGCATGCACTCTGCGAGTCAGAGTGTGTATTTGCGTGCAAAAGAGATAGCGATAGAAAGACATATGAATGAAAATGTAATGTACGCTACAAAATCAATAAACAGGATAAATGAATGGGATACACAGGTGTGTGTGTGTGTGTGTGTGTGTGTGTGTGTGTGTGTGTGAGAGAGAGAGATCACGTTTCCACAGAACTGGTTAGCAGCTAAATGTTCCTGGCCACTAATTCATCCTCTCGAGTTTCTAGTTTGACAAAGCGAGTCCCTCTGAGACACGATGAGCCAAAAAATAAAAGCCTTTTACGTTTGAGTTATTTACCCAGAGCAGCTTACAACGAGAGGAACGGCAGCTCCAGGATCAGCAACACTACAAGTAGCCAACGGTCATAAGGTCAAGGGTCAGAGGTCACGCAAAAGATGGAGCAAATATCCTAAAATGAAACTATAAGAGGAGCTAGAGAACTACATTTCAAAATAAGATATGAGAGAGGAGATCTGATTCTGTGAGGAGGAGTGAGGTGAAGGTGAACTTAGCTAGCTGTCTCACTATTGGCTGTACTGGCTGGACCAGGTCCTCATAGCGTACTAGCCCAGGGTTTTTACAGCAGCTGAGCAAACAGAAACTAAACCAGATTGTTGTTTTTTTTTGGTTTCTTTTCTTCTCTCTCTCTCTCACGTGGAGCCGATATGTTCAGCTAACAGAACCTTGTTTGTCTGCCTTTGTCCCCTTGGATGTCGATTCTATACAAGTTCAAAGCGACGGGGAGTATCGGCTTGCCAGCGTCTCTGTGTTTGACTTGCTTTGACTGTAGTTTAAGGACTAGTCAATAGTTTAAAGGGCCTCGCCGTAGCTTCTGTATGGCGCCCCCTGTTGAAACATCTTCCTTCCACTTATGACTGTGATTTATTGTCTTTATCGCTCAGTCAGTACGGGGACAGTTGTCAGATTGACCACCGTGCAACGTCCACTGCGTTTTAAAACTGTCATGTGGCCCAGGGACTGCTGGAGTGACCGTCCCGTCACAGAAAGATCACCGGTTTGATCCCCAACATGTCCTTGAGCAACACATCGAACCCCAACCTGTCCAGTCGACGGGCTCCGGAGCTGAATGACTGAAATGTAAAAAATCGAATGAGGGAAAAGGTCCGTGGTTTGGGGGGGAAATGGAGACCTCACCGCAGATACAATCGCCTGGGTGCAGTCGGAGTGTGTTAACAACCACACTGTTTACTGTGTGTGTGTGTGTGTGTGTGTGTGTGTGTGTGTGTGTGTGTGAGAGAGAGAGAGAGATCAAACAGAGGAGTGTTCAAAGGTTTTTATGCCTTTGAACACGAGGGCGTCGGACCAAACTGCCTCGCTGTAGCTGAAGTTACAAACTTCAGACATCGTGACCTTCCAACAATTTCAACTTAAATAAAAAAAACATCCATTCATGTTCAAGTCACTGACGGATGGAAAAGGAATGTTCTCCACAGTATCCGTTTGTTTGGGGCACCTGGTGGATTAAAGTTAAAAAGACCAAATTCATTTATTTACTTTTAATCGAAGGTCAAAGGTCAGGGTTAGCCAGCAATGGAGTTTGTAGGGATTCAGTGGCTTGCTCAAGGACACTTCAGCAGGATGGGGTCACTTGGGGTCATGGGGATCTGACCTGGGACCCTTTGCTGCCCCATTTATAAGATAAGATGAAACTTTATTGATCCCTGTGGGGAAATTGGATTGGATCGATTGATTGTCGACAAATAGAATATAAAGAAATAAGAACAAAAAAAGCGTAAAATATAGGAAAGAAATATAATGTAAATAATTGCAGGGTTATAAAAGCAGGGTTGGGATGTAACGGGGCCTCGGGGCTAAAAATAGGTTAAAAATGAGGGGGGGAATGCCTCTGATTCATGTGTGAATGCGACTACTGTGATTAGTGGGAACAGATTCTTCCCAGTGCATTCTGGGTGAGCAAAATGGAGAGGTTCATGATCATAAAACAAGTGAGTACGCAGGTTGGCACCACGCAGCCAGCAGGTGGAGAAATACCGACACAAACCACTGAAATAACAAAAACTAAAACAACCTGCATGATAAAAAAAACTCAGCGGTTCAGGGTGGAAGATGGACTGGTTGGGACAGGACCCCACGGGACCCCACGGGACCCCACGGGACCCCACGGGACCCCACGGGACCCCACGGGGCCCCTGAGGCCCCCGAGGCAAAAACATTCTGAAAAATCCAAAGTTGAGCACGAGAGAGTTTTTTTGTGTGCACAAGAAACGGAACTGTGATCCGTTCTAACCGGATCTTGATCGACGCGATAAATCCGCTTCATGCCGCTCAGGGAAAACGTACCGGTGCAACCAACTCATCTCTACGCAGAACGAGAAAGTAGAAAACTATAGAAATGGTGCGCACGAGAAACTTTGGATTTTTCTTGCCACGTCACTTCTTCTTTAAGGTTTGCCGCTAATTTCCAGCTGTAGGAAAAAAAGTTAAAACACGTTTTTAACGGCCAACATGCACGTTTAAAGAAAAACGTAAAAATCACATAAAAAGCAGCTTTTCTCCCTATTCTTACTTTAATATGGATTGCTAAATATGTTTGTTTTCGTGTTCGTATTGTGTCGGCTAGCTGCTAGCTAGCTTGTACAACCAATGTGTTCATGTGCGTCTCACCTAGGTCAAAGGGCTGCGGTCTTCCTCCAGCTGTCCAGCCTGTTCACTCAACACTCAACAACTTCAACCCTCCAGTCCGGAAAGTATCGCATACAATGATATTAAACCTCCGCGGTTGGCCTCCGTTTGCGTGAGGAAAACGGTTCATATATTAAAGTTGCATGAAGCACAAAGGCTCCTTAATATGAGGCCACTGGTGAAACAGGTTAGCGGCGTGTTGAGTGTTAAGTCAGGGCGTTGAAATAGGTTCACCAGATATTCTTCTCATCAACAACTCGGCTGAAATCAGAACTGAAGTCACGTCCGTCACTTCCAGAGGGCTGTGAGGTTGAGCCTCAGGTTGAGCATCAGGTTGAGCACCAGGTTGAGCACCAGGTTACCAGAAACTGATCCACAATGGAAAACTGTTTCCGACAGCATAACGATAATTCAGTTTCCTGGACTAAGAAACGTCCAGGTTGGTCTGGTGTCGCTCCTGAAGCTGCCAGTCAACACATCCTCCTGTCCTCCTGTCCTCCTGTCCACTCTGCTGTCTGTCCTTCCTCTCGCCTCACCTGTCGGCTCTGCTGTGTTGACGGCTTGGTGCCGAGTTACAGGTGGTGTAGTTGGCCCCTCCCACTGACACACACACACACTCACAGGTGTGTTTTACCACACCTGTGAGGACCTCGACCACATTCGTTACCTGAGCCTGTACTAACCCTTAACCGGAACCCTTACCTAGACCAAAACTTAAACTAATCTCAGCCCAAGCCAACGTCCTAAACAGACCAAAGCCCTGACCGGACCCTCATCCTGTTTCTAATCTGAAGCATAAACCCGAGATGAAAGCTGGCTCTCACAAGGATAGCAAAACAAGAACACACACACACACACACACACACACACAGAATTAGCTGTGCATGTGTGTGGGTGCTTTGTGAATGTTTTCCTACCTGTGATATCTGACTTCCTAACTCCTGCTGAACTCTGCAGTGAAATCACAAACTTAATCTTCTCTCTGTGTTCATCGTCTCACTTTCCCAATCACATCAACAGAAATCAGAAAGCGTCCCAGATTCTGTTTGATTTAAAGCTTCACACGGTTTAAACAGTGAGTTTTGTGGGTTGTGGTACTTCATAGAGCAAACTTTGACCCTTGGCGTCAGAGTGATTGTCAGCAGGTTCACTGCCAAGACTAAAAGAACTTCCTGAAAATGGAAAATACAATACTATAAACTATGGGAAGTCTACAGGTTTGCAGGCTTGATAAACGTCTGCATGGTAGGCTCGAAAAGTTCACATCAGAGGGATTTGAACCCCCAACCCTGGCAGCGCTGTGAGACCACGGGGCCATACCTTCCTGCAAGAAGTCGTGTTGTCATGGCAGAGTAGCGGACTGCTCACTAAGAAAGACATGAACGTCCAAAAGCACCTGGATGATCATCAGGCCTGTTGTATGGACACTCAACATACCAGAGGTCAACACTCCTGGTGGGAGGAGCCTCGTTGTTCCTGTCTGCTGTCATTGAAGGAACCGGTTGTTGGCCGTCCGTCCTGTGAGATGAAGCTGAATCACAGTTTGGTCACGGAACAAGAAAATGATCCGAAACAGGAATCGTAAAGTCAGAGAGCAAAGCAAAGCGTTGAGCAAAGCGTTGAGCAAAGCGTTGAGCAAAGCGTTGAGCAAACCCAACGCGCTCTCAGACCCGTTGCCGTCCTTTCCTTTCTGACGCCACGACGAAGAGCAGCTGCTAATTTTAGATGTTCACTGGTTATATCCAAAATTAAAACTGCCCGGCTGTTTTTTTTTCCTGTTTATTAAGAAATCTGAAGCGTCAAATTACACGTGGAACTGCAGAGAGGTGAATTTGCACGTGAATTACACTTGATTATTTTCTTTAATAACTAAAGGAATAAAATCTCTCCGCAATCATAACCACCCACGTCACGTTGCCAGGTAAGATTAGTCTCAGTAAGTATCTCATGATCGGTACTGGTTGATGATCTGACAACAACTACGGAAACATGGTGAAAATCGGTGGATGATGGAAGATATTTCACGCCGCTGTATGCCATCTGTCTTTCTCTCTATGAGACTCATGGAACAATCTGAGGGAAGAAGGAAGTGTGACGAAACTCTTTCTTTTGCAGGGATCGTGGTTTTGAAAGACGAGATGTTTCCTGTTGTAAATGGAGGTCGAAGTGTTTCGGTCGACTATCCTGAACCAACGGCTCTCTGCACGTCTTCATATCTGGTGGAACTGTTGTTTCAGGAAGTAGGTCAGGAGTTAATCAGTAACCCAGCTGTAATCTTCAGGATGTTCAAGGAAGACACACACACACACACACACACACACACACACACACACACACACACACACACACACACACACACACACACACACACACACACACACCCTGTTTAATATAAAACAAACTCACATCCATGCATCTGATGTAGAAGATTTAGGGACGTAATTGATGGTTGTTAGCCGATGCAGCATCTTCACCCACCTGGTTCCATAGTGTAGTGGTTATCACGTCTGCTTTACACGCAGAAGGTCCTGGGTTCAAAACCCAGTGGAACCACAGCTTTAGCGCTGCCTGGCGTTTGGGGAGACTGTCCCGTAACTAGAGTGCCACATGTTTGATACCCGTGAAACAAGGAGCTCAATCCCGGCGTCTGAGCGACATCATCAACACGTCCTTGAAATGATGACATCACACGTTGCCCTGGATACAGCCTCACCTCTGTCCCAGGTGTACCGTCTATTTCATCTGTCAGATGAAAAACGGAAACTGGAAATTGTTTTCAAAAGGCGTTTGTGTGAGGAAACAATCGAGCAAATCCACGAGGGCAATAAAACGCTACTAGCAAGACAAATATTTACATTTACTGATAAGGAAGGAGCGTTTATTCTTGCCAACACCTCCCTTGTTTGGTGCGGTCACATTTTTTGGACGCTTCCCCAGTATCCTCGTTTATGGATGTTATCGATACTATGAATGTTTACAGGCTTGATAAACCTCTGCATGGTAGGCTCCAAAAGTTCACATCAGAGGGATTTGAACCCCCAACCCTGGCAGCGCCGTGAGACCACGTGGCCACACCTTCCTGCAACAAGTTGTGTTGCTGCTCGAGGGGTCGGGTCGCTGCAGCAGCAAAAGGAGAAAATAAAAATATAAATATAAGCAAAAAAACAACAACAGAAAAGAAGCAATGAAAATCCTGGTTAAATACACAAATGCAGTATGAGTGGCAAGTATAGGGAAGTTGTTGTAATACCAACAGGAGTTCGTGTTCAGTCTCACCGCCAGCAGGGAGACGATGAAAGAGCTGATAGAAAAATAAGAGGAAATTGTCTCCTGTGTTCTGGTCACATGCAAATAAAGAACAATACTTTATCTCTCTCCCTCTCTATCTCTCCATCCAGATCAGTATTTCCCTCTCTCTCTACAGCAGTCAGAAGGGCGTTTTCTGTCAGTTGTTCTTTCCCCTTGTGTGTTTGATTCCCTTCACCCCTCCGTCTGGACCTGCAGCACCAGAGTGAGGTGACCTTTGACCTTCGTCTCCACAGTAGCCAGATCAACACTCGGCTTCCTCTGCTAGTGCCGACACAAAGAGAGAGAGGTTCAATATCTAATGGACTGAGGAAGAGGAAGAGAGTGCTGTCTTTTTGTTAACACATCAGATTAGCACACTAGCTAACGTATCTAGTAGAAGCTAGCGTTAGCAGTGGCTAGTAGTCCCATGTTAACAGTAACTAGTTAGCTAGCTAGCAGTGAGTTCAGGTGAACTAGCTGACTCTTCTCCAGCTCCAACTCAGAGTGTTTTGGAGTAGAGACTAGGGCTAAAGACAAGACAGTTTACTGAGTCACAGTAACCTACATTTGGAGACAAATCTACCTGATCACACTGATCACTTTTACTGAGAACGTTACTGGAGGATCTACAGACACACCACAACAACCTGGTTCAGACAGTCAACTGGTTCTACTGACACATTACTGACTAACATCATCACCCTCTTAAAATAATGGCCTCAGTCACTTTTTGAGGAAAATTATGTGTTTGCTTAAGTCATCTCTTCATGATGCTGCCACCTCTGGTAAAATTGCCAACATCCTTAATTGAAGAGATCAGCTGTTCCTACCCCGCTAGTATAACGGCCTACGTCAAGAGTGTGACTTAGGCTATTTTAATCCTGATTTAGGCCAAATGACTTCTGGAGTAAGTGACTTAGGCAAACATTTTACAAGCTTTCAAGATGGCGGCTGCTTCAAGAAGAAAGAAATACTACCAGATAAATGAAGTTATTTCCATGATTCAGGGCTCGTCCCCTATTGGTCAGTGATCAGGTTTACTAGAATATCGGCTCGGCTATAAATGTTGCGTAGTTATTTAGTCTTTTACTTTCACAATTTATAGTTTAATTACGAAGCCTCCCAGTGGGTTACAGACACCAAATAGCTCTGTGAAGTACTGTACTGGTTACTACTACAGTTGCTGGTTACTGGTTAAAGTTACTGCTGGTGACTAGTAGTTACTAGTAACTGGTAGTAACTAGTTTCTACTACAGTTACTACTACAGCCTAAGTAATCTAATCCTCTCATGTTACATAATTGACAGACAGCGTTATTTGTATGTCAATAGTCATATATTGTCATAACCTTTTTGTGTGAAATGATTAAGAAATATCATATAGTTTATATTTGGTTCAGTTTATTCTGTTTTTTGAAAAACTTGAAAATATGACATAGGCCATTATTTTAAGAGGGTGACGACATGATGGATCAGATGGTTGGTAGCGGTTTGGTGAAAAAACAGTAAATCCTCTATATGGAGAAAGACGAGAGACAATAAAAATAAAAACACTAAAAGATGTGAGAAATCTTTTAGTGTTTTTATAGGGATAAAGAAGGAGATAGCCATCTTTTATTTGTATATATTTATATTAAAAATATATGATATAGAATGTGAGTGAACACAAAAGGTTAATATTGTGTGTATTGTACATTGTATGATACACATTGTTATATCCAAAATTAGATAATTTTTAAAAAATCACACCCTTTAATAAAATGTTCAATAGTGTATGAATGAAATGTGTGTGTGTGTGTGTGTGTGTGTGTGTGTGTGTGTGTGCGTGTGTGTGTGTGTGTGTGTGTGTGTGTGTGTGTGTGTGTGTGTGCGCGCGTGTGAGCATAAATATACAGTCTGTCTTCCCTTAAAGTAAACAGACAGCAAGGTCAATAAAGGCTCCAGTACAGGGCTGTGGTCAGGCATCGCCCTCTTGTGGTGAATATGGTGAAATGCATCTACACACTTTCCTGTTGAACTGTTGTTGCTTGTACCTTGTAAAATACGTGTATGTGCATAGGTGTCATTTACGCTGGGGACGCTGGGGACATGTCAACACCACTGTTTGAAACGGACGATTTTGTCCCCATCACTTTTTAAAAGCATAATTTGTTAAAAATGTTCTGAAAAATATCTTGCACCCAGAAATGTAGGGGTGGAATCTGGTGCTTTCTACAGTAGATGTGATATTGGATGTGGTGTTTTATACAGTAGGTATTGTGATATTGGCACCGTTGGACTGACATGGTGTTGCAGCTGTGGGTGTGATGCAAATGGTTGCTGTTATTTGTGCGTTGTTGTGCGTTTTACGAGTATTTCCGTGTTGTCGACTCTCATGTCCCCACCACTTTTCAACACAAAGTGACGCCCTTGTGTTTGTGTGTGTAACATAACAATAGAAATACAGTGCAACAACTTTCAGCTTCCACGATGACTGAAACGTGCAGCCATATTTATTTTTCTTCTACTTATTCAACTATTTTTTTAGTCCACTCAACTAATAGTGTAACCAGAGACTACATATATTGTATATCTATCTCTCTCTCTATCTATCTCTTTATCTCTCTCTCTATCTATCTATCTACCTGACTGTGAGAGAGGACACGGTGATGCCCTCCTGTGGTGGAACCTCGTCATTGCAGCTTGGGACCTAGAGCTATATTTCATCCTTTCATCACTGACAGTATTTGACACTCTGGGGATGAAGAACTGTTCTTTACGTTCATTGTTTACAGCGTAGCTCCTGTGGTATTTCATGTGTTGGATGAACGTCTCCACCCATGTCCTTGAAACCCGTGAAAACCCCCTTGGTATACCGTTTCCCTTTTCCCCTCCTGAGAACCTTCCCTTGTGGAGCGAGGTGGTTTCCAGCAGCAGGGGGTATCACTGTCTCTGTGACGGTGGGAGAGCATATGAGGATGGCGCCCTCTGGTGGTGCAATGTGGGACTGTTTCAGCATGAAGAGCCAGGAGAATAATAATGACAATACTACTACTACTATTACTACTACTATTACTATTACTACCTGTTCTTGTCCCCCCCACAGGAAAGGATCAGGGGGCGGGGTCTCGACTAGATACAGGAAGTAGTTTGACAGTGGGTGTGTAGGTCGGTAGGCAGATGGGCGGAGACATTTACCTTCAACTCCAACGACCCTTTCCTTTCCTGTCCTTTCCTTTCCTTTCCTTTCTTTCCCTTTCCTTTCCTGTCCTTTCCTTTCCTTTCTTTCCCTTTCCTTTCCTTTCCTGTCCTTTCCTTCCTTTCCTTTCCCTTTCCTTTCCTGTCCTTTCCTTTCCTTTCTTTCCCTTTCCTTTCCTTTCCTGTCCTTTCCTTTCCTTTCCTTTCTTTCCCTTTCCTTTCCTTTCTTTCCCTTTCCTTTCCTTTCCTGTCCTTTCCTTTCCTTTCCTTTCTTTCCCTTTCCTTTCCTGTCCTTTCCTTTCCTTTCTTTCCCTTTCCTTTCCTTTCCTTTCCTGTCCTTTCCTTTCCTTTCCTCCACCCGTCTCCTCCCCAATCCCCCACTCTCCCCTTTTATATCTTTCTTCATATCCTCCTTTCCTTTCCTTCTCTCAATTCCCTCTCTTTCCATGCTCCTCCCTCCTACTCTCCTTTCCTCACTGGCTCTTCTCCTCTCCTCTCCTCTCTCCTTTCCTTCGCTTCCACCTTCCCTTAACTTTCTTTCTCCATACATCACCCTTACCTATCCCTCCCTCTGTCTTCACCCCTCCCTCCTTCCCTCCCTCCCTCATTCCCTCCTTCCTTCCCTCTCTGTCATATTTCTCCATTAGGCAGGTTTTTTTTAACCACCTCTTGTATCTCCTATTAAAGAAAGTTCTGCACCGCTTACCACGACTGGCTATCAGTCACTGTCACAGAGCTACAGCCCTCACACACACACACACACACACACACACACACACACACACACACACACACAGAGACATGCACACGCATGATGCATACATGTACACACACAAACACACACACACACACCAAGATAGATATATGGACTTACACAGACTTAGACAAACAAATAGATACCTACACCCACACACACTTAGATACATGCTACATGCATGCACACACAGTGTCTCTCTCTCTCTCTCTCTCTCTCTCTCTCTCTCTCTCACACACACACACACACACACACACACACAAGGCAGCAGTGCGGAGGGCACCAGTGGTGTGAGGATCCATTTGTCACCGTGGTAACGCCTGGCTGTATCCGAGGAGAGGAGGAGGGGGAAATGGAAATGCAAAGATGGAGAGAGGAGAGAGAAAATACAGAGAGCAGTGAGGCAAAGATAAAAGGGTGGAGGGAGGAAGGAGAGAGGGAGGGATGGAGGGAGGAAAGGAGGGAGTGGAGGAAGGGAGAAATCGAGGGAGGTAAAGGAATTGTGATGACGGAAGGGATGAGGGGGAGGAGGTTAAGGATGGAAGTGAGGAAATAAGGAAGGATGGGAGGAGGGAATGAGGAGGAGGAGGAGGAGAGAGGGAGCGACGGTGTCATTAGTCCTCTTTAGCTTCCATTATGAAGATTAAAGTGAAGACTGCCTGTTTGTCTTAACCCTTCCCACTCCGTCCTAGTTTAGTTCAAACACTCGTTCTGCACCTCGGGGCGAACGAGGGAAAAGGTCCGGGATGAACTCAACACTTTCATCCCGTTCTGCCAATCAGAAATGTAAGCAGTTGTCACGATAACTGAAATTTCAATACAACTTTGGTAACGCTGCAGAAGTTTGAATCAATGTCAATCAACATTTGATATTTTCAATGTGCTCTGCAAGCTGAAATTACATAGATATGACCACTAGAGGGCGTAGACCTGCAGACACAAACATAAGCATGGTGTTGCAAAATGAGCTGTTTGAAATGCCAGAAAACTGTAAACCTTGACCTCCCTCCAGGGGAAATACACAGAGTAAAAGCATATCAACTGGAAAATAGATGAGCATAAAGGATGTAAAAATTCCCTTTCAACATTTTCCTTTTTCTCTTTTTCTCTTCCCAAGTTGTTTTGTGGGGAACAAACAAAGGGAAGCGCCCTGGACTGTGTGGCCTGACGTGATCAATGACGTGATCAATGACGTGATCAATGACATGATCAATGACGTGGTCAATGACGTGGTGCAGCAGTTGATTTTCCCAGCGGTTTCTGTTGCGTCGGTACATCAGACTGTTTGAGTGATGCATCATGAATCTCAACCGTCCTCCATCTTTGCATTCTTTACTTTTGGAACCGTACTTGAGATATTATGTCAAACATGGAGGACACAAGGATGTAGATTCAGAACGCCTCAGTCTGGTTCTTGACGGTGGACTGCAGTCATACTTCAACTGGTTCCCAGTCCACCTGAACCCAGTCCACCTGAACCCAGTCCACCTGAACCCAGTCCACCTGAACTGGTCGACAAACTGAAATAGGAAACTATTTCGAAGACGGACACCCAACTGACATCAAACCAAGTCTGGTAATGCATCGCTTGATGGTTTCTCCTGGTTGCCATGGCATTGTAATAGTATTGAACTTTTAGATATTACACTTAAGTCAAACGTCTTGTATGATGACAACAGTGAGCAGTGATGTGGTGGTAAATAATATGGTGGAAAACCATGATGATAAAGTGTCATGGCCACCAATACGAACAAAAATCAATGTGAATGTATGATTGTTTTTTCCCCTCCTATCCTCATATAACCTCATCAGTTTGATATTACTTACTATTAGAGATACTATGAACTTATGTAATAAAGATTCATGTCTAAATAAAGGCGGTAATTCTCATTCGGGCGTATAAAGAGGTGGGTAGCTTTCGCTAGGTGTTCCCTCCAACACATCCCTGATCGTTCACTTACAATTACTTAGAATTTGCTATTATAATGAGCAAAACATCATAATTGTAAAAGAAAAGGTTTTGCTGTGGTGTCTGTAGATCCTCCAGTAACGTTCTCAGTAAAAGTGATCAGTGTGATCAGGTAGATTTGTCTCCAAATGTAGGTTACTGTGACTCAGTAAACTGTCTTGTCTTTAGCCCTAGTCTCTACTCCAAAACACTCTGAGTTGGAGCTGGAGAAGAGTCAGCTAGTTCACCTGAACTCACTGGTAGCTAGCTAACTAGTTACTGTTAACATGGGACTACTAGCCACTGCTAACGCTAGCTTCTACTAGATACGTTAGCTAGTGTGCTAACCAGATGTGTTAACAACAAGACAGTGATGGTTAGCTGACCAGATACTATGGTTAGCTAGCTAACAAGCTACATGATCTAAACACTAAATCAATCAGATGATCAGTGATGAAATGATCAGTTCAGTAGAAACAGACAGAAATTAACCATGAAGATTCAATTCTGTTGAGATGGACAGAAACCAGCTGTTCACAGAGCTGAGGACCTCCAAGATGGCTGCCAAAGGGGGGGGGGGGTGAAAGCCTCTATACACAGTACATATCATCGACATGCATACATTTAACATTTGGTTGAGGTCATTTAATTTTTTTTTAGGTGTTAAATCTTATTTTGAAAATCTACTGAGGTGACATCATTTCACATGGCATTCCAGATCCATGCCTCTGAATCTGCTTTCTAGCTATATGCATCCACACACATTCATTAGTATAGACACACACACACACACACACACACACACACACACAAGCATAATAGACAGGCTCATCTACGTACAAGGAAAAACAGCAGATTTACATCTTCCCTCTTTCTCTCTCTCTCATTCTTGAGGACACACACACACACACACACACACACACACACACACACACACAAGCATAATATATCTTAAGGAAGTCGACCAGATTTAGATCTCTCTCTGTCTCTTGCTTTCTTTCTCACATTCACACACGTACTCAAGCATGCATGCATAAATCCTGCAAGCAAACACACACACACACACACACACACACACACACACACAGCGACACACACACACACACACACACAGACTCTCGAGGTCCTCTCCCTCTGTCGGCTGCCCAGCTTTGTCTTTGTAGCTTTATGCAAATGAGCAGTTAATAAAGGCTGGCTAATGAATTCATTACATGCTATCTGACACACACACACACACACACACACACACCTGACGTGATTACCATAACAATAGACTAGCTATGGTTACTTTGCATTTAACAAGGAGTAATATGACTATAACATGGATTTGATTGTAATAATATATACAATATAATATCATATCATATCATATCCTATAATAAAAATATCATATAATATCAAAATAAGTTTTAATTATTTTGGGCTGAAATACAAATGTAAAAGTTTAATTTAATTTGTGTGTATGTGTGTGTGTGTGTGTGTGTGTGTGTGTGTGTGTGTGTGTGTGTTTGATTTCAAAGCAACCACAGAATTTAGTTGTCTTTTTAAATATAGTTTAATGTATTGTTATAGTTATAGTTAATTATAATGATGATTAATTTAATTCAATATACTACAAAATATATATTGTAACATTTAAAAAAAACTATCAGGCCCACAAATCACGTCAGATAAAAATAAAATGTTAAGATAAAATGTATTTATAACAAATTAACTATGATACATATTTGTTCTTCTGTTCTACGATAAAATGTTTAATTCTTGCGGAGGAAGTTTGTTTGCAGGCTGAGAGGAAAGATCAGACACAAAAATATAATATTCATATTACAGTAATAAATAAATGTTACTGTTTTTATTTTTTTACTCCATGGCTTATTCTTATTATTCTTATTATTCTTATTATTCTTATTACATGAATTATTTGTAATTCAAGATCTAAACTTCAAGCACTAAACTTATTTGGTTTCATTTTGCAGAGTTTGTTAGTATTTTTTGAAGCAAAAAAATGGAATTTCATATTTGAACTGGAAACTGTTTTTCAGACTTACAGCAGGCAAGGTTTAAAATTTAAACCATTTAGCAAAATAAATTCTACTCAGAATTTACATTTCACATTTTGGTAATTTAGCTGAGGCTAATGATTGCAGTAGAATAAGCTTCAATTCCTGGAACACCAATATTATAAGGAGGTTAAAGGTCAGTCCCTGACCCTAAGAATGACCATACAGGAGAGAAGTGTCGAAAGAAAGAAAAATAAAAACTGAGGCAGCTACAGTTTTTTCTGTTTTTTGTCTTGCAGAACGCCGACGGCCGAACCGCTGTGATGAATCATGATGTTAATGATGATCGCTTTAGGCTACAGAATGAAATAATAAATTAATATCGTATAAGCAATATAGCAGGGGTCACTGTGTGTGTGTGTGTGTGTGTGTGTGTGTGTGTGTGTGTGGTAGTTTATTATGTATCTGGTTTTTAATTCTGTTCTACCTTTTTCACTCTTTGTTTCCATCTCTTCCTCTAGGTTTACTTTCTTATCCTTCTTCCTTCCTTCCCTCATCCCTCCCTTTTGTGTCTTGGTCTATTTTCTCTTCTCTCTCTAGGCTCCTATATCCCTCGTTGTACTGAGGAGGGATACTTCAAGCCAACCCAGTGCCACGGCAGTACTGGTCAGTGTTGGTGTGTGGACAAATATGGCAAGCAAGATCACCCACACATGTTTCTACATATTTGTAAAGTAAATAGCAGTAACCAGCCACTGTCTTCAGATGAACAGAGAAGGTTTGTTGGTGTTGTCTTTGCCCTTATTAGCTCCCATCTGTCTCGTCTGTCTTTAGCTCTTTGATCCAGGTGGAGGCTGAGTGACTGTCTTCTCTCTGCCTGTGATACCTGACAGCCTGCAGCTTCTCTTTCAACATAATATTGAATCTTAGGGAACAATAAAACGACTAGTTCACTCTCTGACAGAAACACAACCGAGACAAGAGGATGTGGAAGTGGGTGATGATTTGTAGCAGAACAACTTGACTTTTTATGGGGTTTTTTGCTTGTCTGATTGTGCTGCTGTCTTTTTGACTTTCTCTCAACCTCTGACTCATGGAGGATAAAACATTGGGATTTGACATCAGTGATCTTAAGCCTTTCCCACTTTGAGGTTGTATAAAGGAAGGCAAACATGTCATACCTCTTTTGACCACAGAGAATATGCTTCTCAATCCTCTACCTTACTTGTTTGTCTCTGTCTGACACTCTGTTGGTCTATCCATCTCTAATCTGTCTGTGTCTCTGTAGATGAGAACCAGGAGACCTTGGGGGATTTTGGCAGTGGAGGTGCAGTTATTCTCCTTGACGACCAGGAGGAGGAGCCATTACAGGGTGGGCAGGAGAAACAGAAACAGAGGTGGAGCCGGATCCATCCCCAGGAGCCATCAAGGACGATGAGCACCAGGATCCTGGTCCAAGAAGGTTCAGCAAACTGAGTCTAACCCTGCACTCTGAGTTGATTCATTCCAGATGGCCAAGTCTGAGTTTTCGGTTCCAGAACGGCTGAATTGAGTTTGTTCAATCAACTTTGAGTATGTTCACCTTGAGTTAAGAGTGTGCACAACGACAATAAAAAGCCATCAGCAATGGAGGTCCGATACTACGATTCACCATGGCAACCAGCAAGCAGAAGGGTCGTAAAGGAGAGGGAATTGGCGTGGGAGAGAATCGCTGCCTGAGTCAATGCGTAAGAAAGGCAGATCTAGATATTTAATTACTGGAATATAAGTTAGAGGTGGGTGCATGGTCACAGGTGAAATGTGTTGTTGGAACAATATAAAATACTAACTGCTGCTTTTGTATTTGTAGGAAATAAAGAATGAAAGGTGTCTTTATTTGACTGCTCGGGGTGGTGGTAGGTTCATCCGTGAAGTGTAAACGGCATATTATATCTCGGACAGCTCTTCCATCCTGGACATAGAACATCTAATCGGGTCTCAAAATCCTCTCCCGACTATGCGAATTACTTGGTCTTGAATATCGATCGGGTTACCGAGGAAAGGACACGCCATGTTCGACAGCTGCTTCAGGTTCAGCAGAGGGAGGAGACAGGGAGGAAGTCAGAGTTTGTTCAAGAAAACCTGCCAGCCAGCAGGTTAGGTTCACAGAGTCAGTTACCATGGTAACTGAATCAGAGTTTGAGTTAGCTAGTTTGAGTTAGCTCTCTAGCTCTCTAGCTCTCTCTGGAACAGAAAACCCAGAGTTTCCTCATCTCAGGGTTACCAAACTCAGAGTTTTCACTAAACCCTCTTCTTGGAACAGACCCAGATGTATGTCCGAGGACCATACGACCTGTTTAAACTGGATTAGGTCTGGAATGTAGTTTTTACTGCTTTTTACTGCTTTTTACTGCTTTTTACTGCTTTTTACTGCTTTTACTGCTTTTTACCTCTATACATAGCTGTTTTGTGTTTGAAAAGATGATTGCATGGATTTCATTGGTTGTTTTATTATGTTTAGGACATTTATTTTGCAGATTAGCATTGAGTTTATTTTGCAGATTCCAAAAGATTTTATTTTGTAGATTCCCATTGAGTTTGTTGAGAGTTTATTGAGTTCATTTTGTAGATTCCCATTGACTTTACCTTGTTTTATTTTGAAGATTCCCATTGAGTTTACCTTGTTTTATTTTGAAGATTCCCATTGAGTTTGTTTTGTTCATTTTGAGTTCTTGGACAAACCCTTTTTTTTAACCCCTGGGAGTCACATAAACCTTTCTTGTTCTTGGATATTTCAGATAATCTGAGGTGATAATTGGGGACATCTAGTGTCCAGAATGATTATTGCTGTGTTCCTAAGGGAAACAGAAAAAGGGGTCCAAAGATGGAGAGACAAAGATGGAGGCTGGATAATAAAATAGTATCTCCAGGGTTAGCACCTTAACATTATAAACCCATCTAAAATATTCATATTTATTTATTTACAGGTGGAAAATAACATCTTAAATTAGTTAATTTATATATTAATTTAGTTTGGGGTTTAATTGTAATATTTCAATTGTAGTGTTGTTATTAGCATTTAAATAATTCATGGTTTGTTATTTTGACTCATTCAATCAATATCTGACAGTAACAGAATATTATAAAGAGAGAGAGAGAGAGAGAGAGAGAGAGAACGAAGGGGTGAAAGTGAGGTGGAGAGCAAGCAAGACGGAGTGGGAGGGTCAACACAACAAAAAAATGTTCACACATATTTATGTACACACACACACACACTCACACACACAGAGGGTCTGTTCAGTGTCAGGTTTTGGCACACACACTCCTGTTGTGCTGTAATGGATAGCCATGTCACACACCTAGCACTGTTTAACTTCAACCACTCTGTGTGTGTGTGTGTGTGTGTGTGTGTGTGTGTGTGTGCGTGTGTGCGTGCGTGTGTGTGCGTGTGTGCGTGCGTGCGTGTGCGTGCCCCTCTGTCACATCCATCCATCACACCTGGCCAGTGCTGATTGCAGACAGGAAGTGCCCATGGCCCTCCTGTTTCCTGATTGGCCAGTCCCCTCGGGTTACCAGCATGCACTGGGGTGAAAGGGTCAAGTTTCAAACCCGCCATCACAGAAAATAAAATGAAATGGTAAATATTAAATTCATATTTAAAGATCCCCCCAAACCAGAAGAGTCTCCTGAACTTCTTCACCTCCTCCTCCACACTGAGAAGAACATGAGTTTACTGACCTCACCACACGGGGCTTCTGGGTAATGAAGTCAGACGGTTGCCTCTTGCTGCCACTTGGGTCGCCTCGTGTAGCTTTAACATTTCAGCACTGAAAACTAAACACTAGAGGGGCTCGTGGCTGCAAGGTTGCTGGTTTGAATCCCCGGAGAAGCTGGGGAAAGTGAATGAGAAACACTCTCCCTTGAGCAAGGCCCTGAACCCCCAGCCTGGCCCTTCCTGGCTACCAGGGGAGGACTGGTTGTACTGGGAGGCTCCCAGTGGGAATGTGTGGAGGTGAATGAAGGTGAAGCAGAGCAGCGAAGCTTCCCTGAATAAAAACATGAAATATATTGTTGCTCAGATCATCATTCAGTCTCTGTAAAGACACTTGGAGGCTTTTTCAGAGTCAGTCTTCCTCCTGTTGGTTACTAGTCTGGTTTGGTTCTGGTGCCACTTCAGGAGCTTCGTTTCAACAGAAGTGCTAATTGTATTAATATCCGTGTTTAAAGTTGAATCCAAAGGGAGACGTCATTGGGACAGATGTGACAGATGTGACAGATGTGACAGATGTTGGGTCTATTCTGACAAATGAACTGAAAGTAAAACCCGCTGGCGTCTACTATTGAAGTCCCCAGCTGTCTGGACGCTTTACTTAGAAAACATATGAAAGGACGTAATCGTCTGTGCTTTTGTGAAGATCGAGCAATAAACATCAGGTAACAATGTGTTCGGTGCCCCCGAGACGCCCGCTGGTTTTAAGTCGAGCTGAGTCCTGATAAATGAAGAGTTTGCTTCCAAAGTGAGATTTCCAAACTGTGACAGACTCTGCCAACATGATGGAGAGCACCAGACCCGCTTGTGAAAGTCCTTTCTTGACGGAAATGACACCCTTACATCCTGGACTCTCTGCTCCGTGTTGTGAAGCGCTCTATATTTTAAATTGAATGATGAAGTTTCGGGGTAATGATTTTTTTATTATTATGTTTTCTCCCGAACGGCCTCAGAAACTCTCCCAGCGCCGCCCGGCGATTAACCATTAAGGACAACAGACAGAGTCGGTGTGGAGCTCAGATAACGCCTCGCTCATGTTTCTCTCTCCGCTTCCATTAATATAAAATTCTGATAATGAAATTATATTTTGAATTGTAGCTTCATTTTTTATTTTTTATTTTCTCTATGGAGGGGGGGGGGGGGGGGGTGAAACAGCGTTGGGAGTCGGTGAGTGCAGATAAAGCCCTGCTCATGTATCAGCCTGCTCACCTGTCTGCAGCCAGACCACTGTAATGGATAGACACTAGCTGCAACCATCACTCATACTCACACTGGCTGCTTCTGTGTGTGTGTGTGTGTGTGTGTGTGTGTGTGTGTGTGTGTGAGAGAGAGAGAGAGAGAGAGATAGTGTGTGTATTTGGTGGTGGTGGGAGTGATTATCTGGCTGCATGGGTGCGTGACAGAGAGAGAGAGAGAGAGAGAGAGTCAAAGAGAGAGAGAGACAGTGTGTGTGGTGCTGGTGGTTGGGGGGGGGGGGTGATTATTTGTGTAATACCTGTCTGTCTTCCTGTCTGTCTGTCAAGTTGATTGATACTTCTAACACTGACACCATTTCTCCAAAGGAGTGTCTCTCTTTCTCTTTTGCTCTCTCCATCTCTCCCTCTATCTTTGCCTGCCCATGTCTACCACCCTAACCCCCCCCACCCCCCCACCCCTACCCCCACCCTGGTGTAGGAGGAAGGGGTTATGGGAAAGGGTCATCGGTGGGAGCTGATGTGACGGACAGCTGGCAGGACACGCAGCGCTTGAGCAGTCAGGGGCGAAGCGCTGCAGTCAATCGCAAAAAAACAAGAGGGCGGGCTTTTATTGTGGAGGCAGGGGGAGGGCTTTTATTGTGGAGCCAGATCTTACAACCTTGATTGATTTCCAAACTTAAGTGTAGATTTCTCACTGAATAACAACTTTTCCTTTGTTCTAGATCCTGGTACCACGTAACTATGGCAACCGTTGTTTTGTAGCACGCTGGTCCCACGTTACTATGGTAACTGCTGTGTTCTAGAGTGCTGTCACCTTGGCAACTGCTGTGCCCTAGAACACTGATTCCATGTAACTATGGTAACTGCTGTGTCCTAGAGAACTAGTCCTAGGTAACTATGGTAACTGCTGTGTTCTAGAGCACTGGTCCTAGGTAACTATGGTAACTGCTGTGTCCTAGAGCACTAGTCCTCAGTAACTATGGTAACTGCTGTGTCCTAGAGCACTAGTCCTCGGTAACTATGGTAACTGCTATGTTCTAGAGCACTGGTCCTAGGTAACTATGGTAACTGCTGTGTTGTAGAGCAGTTGCTATAATTAACACACACACCTTAAAAATTGTGACGTGATGTTTCTGTTTTGTTTTTATGTGTTTGAACTGAAAAGACGTCCAGGCGCCTCGGAGCTGCTCGTAGTGATGCTGCAGCAGATCCACCCTGTCGGTCCAGATCACATCCTGGTGTCGGCTCACTGGTGGGAAATCCACACAGGAAGAGACCGATCCAAACCGAAGACAGAAATCCTTCGTCCAGAGAAACCCACCGGTGTTCGGTCCTCTCTCGTCCCTCTCGTCTCTTTTCCTTTGACATTAAGATGAATTAAAAAGTTACCTCTTGTTGTAGCGTTGACCTTTAACACCGACATACTTTAAAACAGATAGTTCAACTGTAGAAAAACATCAGATACATTTGCAATTTCATACAAACATATATAACATGCACACATTCTCTCTCCCACACACACACACACACACACACACACACACACACAGACAGCTCTTGTTTTCAGCCAGATGCTCACATGTCTTTCTTTTCAAACAACAGGGGTCGTTACCATGCCGACCCCTGGGGCCTGACCCCCCTGGGGGTCAAAGGTCGGCTTCCCAGCCTGCTGCTGTTGCCACAGTGATGAACGGCATCCAGAGAAGGGTGTGTGTGTGAGTGTGTGTGTGCGTATGTATGTGTGTGTGTGTGTGTGTGTGTGTGTGTGTGAGAGAGAGAGAGAGAGAGAGATTGGGAAAGAGTGAGAGTATTAATGCATCTGCCAGACCCCACTATGTGTGTGTGTGTGTGTGTGTGTGTGTGTGTGTGTGTGTGTCCTGCTATACATAGATTTAAGTGAGAGAGAGATAATGAGCAATGAAGAGAGAGAGAATTGCAGTGTGTGTGTGTGTGTGTGTGTGTGTGTGTGTGTGTGTGTGTGTGTGTGAGAGAGAGAGAGAGAGAGTAGAGATACTTTGTTCTCCATCATTCATAGTCTGGAACAGAATTCTGATAATTGCATTAGGAATAGTCTAATCTGATTATTAGACAGCAGCAGGTCACACACACACACACACACACACACACACACACACACACACCGGAGACAGACACATGCATACATTTAGGAATATATATACAGAGAGAGAGAGAGAGAGAGAGAGAGCAGACTAACAGAGGGTTCCTGTATCCATGTCTCCAGGGGGTCAATTTGCCTCAGGCCGAAGGAGTGACATCATCAGGGGAGGTCAAAGGTCGTGACATCGGGGGTGGCAGTGTGTGTGTGTGTGTGTGTGTGTGTGTGTGGGACAGAGAGAAAGAGAGAGAGAGTCTTTAATTGTTTCTTGTCCAGATTTCCAAGCAACGATATCTCACACTTCCTGTTTGACTGAACTGTGAAAACATTCGACCTCACTTCTTCCTCGTCCTTCCTCCCGGTCTAACCGTCCTTCCTGGGCGTCCGGGCGTCTCTCCATCCCTCCGTCGAAAAGCACCGATGGTGGACATACCCGCCGATCACGTGCTCCGGTGCTCGAGCACCCACCGAAAAGGTTGAGCACCCACCGAAAAGGTTGAGCACCCACAGAGAAGACCGATTAAAAAATGTATGAATAAATAAATGTATTAAACTGCATTTTTTTAAAAAGAAGAAAACACTATTTATTCTATTATTACTGATTATTATCGGTGAACGTTTTAACTACAAATCGCATTATCCAATTAAACTTGTTCCAGCTCTGTGCGTGTGTAGGCTACGTTAAGGGGCGTGGCCACGTAGCCAACTGCCAATGTAACGTTAGAGTCGCTAAACCAACGTTGTTCCATCACGTAGCTGCTAGCTAGCGACACAGCAAGTGTGAAACACGGTGATGATCGTGTAAAAACGTACAAGTTTGTACGAAGAGATCCCGAGTGTAAAGACAGTCAGAGTGAGGATCCACCACCAGATGAATTTGTAGCAGAGCAGTGTTGCGTTTCGTTTGGGTGTGTGTCTACGTTGACAGATGACACTAGCCTGCACCACGGTGATTACTAAAGCAAGCGCAATAAAAGTGATGTTGTGACGATCTTCACCTTGGTGGTTTTCACTTCATTTGAGCTCACACTGGCAAAAACATAAATCGGCGCCTATGATGGTGGATGATTTCCTCTGAATGACACCAGCAGCAGTAGAAGGTTTTGATCTGCGGAGAGGCGATCCATCCCTTCCAGAGAGGATCTTGTCCCTGCAGACATTGTGGCGTTGAATGAAAAGCTGGTATGACCTACATATCTTCCCGGAGCTGACTGTGAAAACGTTGAGCTTGTTTGGGGTGGATGCTGAACCAGTGGAGAGTAGAGGTCAAGCAGCAATGATGCCAAATCGATTTACAAGTCATATGTAGTCAAATAAGTACGATAGAAGTAGAAGGGAGAACGGGCAGCGGGGGGTTATGGGGGGAAACTGGGAGGCACAATGGAATTAAAAATGACTTTTCCATGTCAGAATATTACAGTTATTTAAAAACAACGCCTGAAAATGTGCAGAAGAAATTCCTTTATTATTATCAAAATCCAAATGACTGTTCCTTCCTGGTTACGTGGTTACGTCACGGCATTCCAGCAGACCAATAGCATGTCTCCTGGTCTCTCTAGCTGATATCCCGCTGGTTTACACTCTTGGATGATCCCTACCTGCGCTTTGTCCCGCCCCCCCACATCCTGTTCCATCAAATTGGCGGCTCAAGATGCTCAAGATGCTGTTTGATTGTGACTTTAATGTGACTTGGGGAGGAGAATGGGAAACGGGGAAACGATGGCACCACTTTCACCACTCATGAGAACCGCTCAGCTCTTCGTACTCTTCACCACTTCACCTCAGGAGCTGCATTCATGCACCGGCAGGCCCAGACGCTATGCTGCATTCATGTCCTGACAGATTTAGCGTAAATATGAGCCTCCGACTGGGAGAAAACATCCAGGTCTTCTTCCTACTCCTGATTCCAAGTAGGACGAGTGGGGGTTGTCTGTAGGCTCTGATATCTCCTACTTGGTGTCCTGAATTTTGTCAGTGTGATGACACAGGCGGCAGCGAACCACCGAACTTCGTTTCTTTTGCCCGTCAAGGTCCTTTAAAAGAAGAAAATATCGGTTGATGTTAAAATAACGATGACAAGAAGTAGCGAGGAATAACTGACCTTAAAATCGTCATCTTCTGCCGTGACGTGAACGAGGCGTTTCCACCTCACGGACCAGTAGAAGCTGTTGTGTCTGTAATGTTGCCTTAATGCATCGTGGGAGAATGCTGAATGTTTGTATGTATAGTTATGTATAGTCTACTGTATGTGTGTGTGTGTGTGTGTGTGTGTGTGTGTGTGTGTGTGTGTGTGTGTGTGTGTGTGTGTGTGTGTGTGTGTGTGTCCAGCCAGCAGGAGGTGTAGAAAACAGCAGTTGCCTCTGCAGAGACACACAGTGGGCTTGTTCACTAAGAAAATAGATATCATTAGCTAGCTGCTGCGCACACACACACACACACACACACACACACAAAATAGATATCATTAGCTATCTGCTTAGTATTCATAGCCATATACTCTACCTCCCTTGCACACACACACACACACACACACACACACACACACAC